>CM042747.1:16090979-16108890 GCA_022496165.2 Catalaphyllia jardinei | reverse complement strand
ATATATCAATGTTTATTGTTTAGCTTAAAATGACTGCTTTGTATATTATAGAATACGCCCACAGAGAACGGGATTCCCTTTCTTGTTAGCGCTCTATCACAAGAATGCGATGATATCGTTGAACTTTAAAGAGTCCACCTCAAATTATAAAAAGTAGTGAGGTTTTAGGAGCCCACACGTGACTCTTTCAAACAGGCTTTTCGACACTGATGAAATCCCTGCTCACATGACCAATTTCTGGTGTGAGTTAGCTGGTGGTGGAACAATGTAAAACAGTCACGCGAAAGCTGCTGGAGTTCCCGATACATGACAATGGTTTTCTGGTCCAGTCGTAGAGTAATCACTCTTCAATACAAATCAGTCTAAAAAACTGAGGGATATCATTTTTAATTGCTTTCCCATCCCACCTCTTTCCCTTAAACATTTACTATTTGTTGATAGCAGAAGAATGGGCTGAAATTGCAAACTTGTTAGATATCTTGAAAGAGCTTTGACTGAGATGCCCTTGAAATCGTTATTGCTAGATTTGATTTATTTTCAGTAAGAATAAAACGTATCTAAAACGAGCGCTCGTGATTTAGTCTCGAAAAGAAATACTAGTCAGCATGCCATCTACTTTTAAACTGTTTATTTCTCTTATTACGATTCACTTGGGGCACTTAAAAATAAAATTAAAAAGTAATTTTTAAGTAATGTTTAATCTACTCTAAACACGTAAGATGTATTCGGTTAAATATTTATACAAAATCGTTAAGTTTTAAAAGTAAATAGAATATTCTGGAGAATGACCGTAAAAGTCTATTTTTGTTTCTTTGCTTGTGTTTTATGTTACCTGTTTGTTTGTCTTCTGTTTCAGTGTGTGTTTCTTTGGTTAATCCAGTTTATTGCTTTCTTGGAGGTTGCTACAACTACAACATATATTTTCCTATTTTCTTTAAGATCGTCTGCAGGTGCGCGTAAACTATATTCCTATCACATAACTCTTGGTACATAAGTGTCTTAGTAGAAAAAATTATCTTCACTAAACATCGGGTTGTTAATATTTATGTTACTGACCTTTCCTAACTTCGTTCAAGAACAGCCATTCTTTTTTTTATTTTATTGGACGTTTTCTTGAGTTTCTAAGCTAACAGACTCAGGATGCTGATATTAAACACAATATAATTACTACGTACATAATGACGTTTGCTGAGGTTCTTCATGGACAACAAACAAAAGTACTCAAAACAAACACATGTACAATGAAAATAAACAAAAGGCTGGTTTTCACTAACGCGTAGTTATAAGCAATATATACGCAACACAGTAAGGTGATGTTAGTGGCACATTTATATTGGTCCATTTACTGTGTTAGGACAATTCATTAACAAAAAGCTTCTCAAAACAGCACGTTACTGAGCCTAGTGAAAACTTGCTTTCAAAAAACGTCATAGCAATTTGACAATAACACGTTATAACATCCCTCTGTAATCGCGTTCCATGTAGCTGCTGATTTGTTTTCCCCATTTACTCGTTCAGTGATAGCAGTTCTCTTATCTTGCCATTCTCGTCATATATCGTAATGCTCGCTATACAATAAGTATTCAGTTAATTGTTGTGATATTTTTTAACAAATATAGCTCTAATGTCTTCAATCTCTCAACAAAAGCTCGAATTCCGGATTATGATAAAGTTTATGCCCGCTGTCCTGAAGACTCAGTTCTTTGTATGCTTGACTGAAACTCCGAGTGATTCCTTGCGCGATTTCCATCATTTGGAATTGTCATCCGAGACAAAGTTCAGCACCTTATTATCATATAGCGTTGCATCGGGAATACCACAAACTAATTTCACTTCTTTTTCGCAATATTTTGCTCAATCGCTTAGACTAATGTACCATATAGATGACGAAATAGGCAGTCAAGAAAGCACCGTATCCCAGTGGAAACAGAATTCTTGAGTATTGATCTAAATAGTGGACTCCTTTCTCAGACTTGAATTTTCGTTTCACAGTCTGCATCAGCCCTCCCTTGTGTTTAACTCTTCGTTTTGCGAACAAAGGCTTCAAACGTGATGCTAGGCTTTGTCTTCGTTTACGTTCATGGAGGGAAGTTTTTTTCTTTGGGTAAGGCGAGGTGGTTCCATTTTCCATGTCTTCCAAAGTATTTTTAAACTTGTAACTTTTGCCATCAAATGCCACCGTTACAAGAAGTGGTTTCCGATCCTAAGAATAAATAAAAACCAGGAACACAAAATAAGGAAGGAATGTAAGTACTCACATATTTGATGTAAATAGACTTTAAATAACTGATCAAATTTTTATTTACGTTAGCTTTAACTTTTAGTTTAAACATCGCGTTCTATGTCTTTAAACGCAAACAGGTTCTTCTCGATCAGGCAAGCAATTTAAAAACCGCAGCAAGCCTGGTAACACGGTAACCGCAAAGTCGTGACGTGACCGAACACAAAAACTGCCATGTGTTGATCGTTACGGTAACGCAGTCAACATTACACAGTAGGAGCATAATGATAATGATAATGATGATGATGATGATGATGATGACGATAATGATGATGATGATAATAATAATAATAATAATAATAATAATAATAATAAGTAATAAAAACGTAAGGCAAAACAACTGCTATTTTCTTTATAACAGACAGCGCACATTCTAAGCCCAATTAAGGACGTTCGCGCTAATTGTTTCTGCGCATCCTTACTGCGCACGCAGATTCACATGCCACGCCATGCATGAGCGCGCGCACTAAGTCATAAAATAAACAAATGATAGGGCAGATGGCCATTGCTAGAGCTTTGCCTGGATTTCACGATCTTGGACGTTCGGTGACCCCAATTTTTCTTTCGATGGATCACAGTTCTCTACTGATTTTCTGCGTTTAGGGAAAAAATGAAGAAAACCTATCGACTGGAAGTTTGAATTTTTGGCAAAATGCAACATCGAATTCCGTTCTTATTGGCTCTTCGTGCATCTGTGCGGCGGTTTCAAATGCGTCTTAAAGGGTTAAATTTTCTGAAAACGTTAGTAACATTTGGAATTATTTACGCAACAGATCCACTTCTACAAAATATTACTAAGATTGTTTGCCTCCGTTGACTCGCCTTCGATATTTTTAACTATAAACCCCTGTAGATCATGCACAATTTTTCGAAATCGTAGAGTTTACCCATAGTTAATAGAGGGAAATGGTTATGAAACCTGACAAAGTTCTTTGTTGTAGGTTTTTGTTCGCTTTTTTGGCCTTGACCGTGCACAAAACACAATAGTTGTTTACTCCGTACTGAGGAACTAACCAATAGAGACGTGTTAGTTACGTAACTCATGCATAGTGTATGAGCGCAAAACAAAAGGTTTTGCACGGTCATGGACCTTCCAGCCTAAATCTTGGCACCTTTGTTTGCTCCTTTGATGATTGCTGGGCTTCCTAACCATTCCGCGTTATTAACTATGGTTTACCACACGCTTTATCTCTGAAACGAAGTCGGTGACCCCCAATTTTGTTTTGCATTTCTGGCACAAGTAACTCATTATCTGCCTGCAGTACAAATTTAAAAAAATTCTTGCGACTGGAAAATTTTCGCTTGAACTTCCTCAAAATAGATCGTTTGGAACATTTATGACCAGTCTAGGTCTGTAACCGTCATACCAGTACTCTTGCTTACCAAATCCTCGCCATTTTCGGTCAACTCGTAGTCATTTTTCTTTCCCTCATCAAACATGTGTATTTTTCGAGATTGCTTGAGGACAAGGACGTATTCCAACAACGTCATGAAGATAAACACAAACCCCCCAAGCAGGAAATAGTCGATGGACTTCAGGTAAGAGACTCGTGGCATGCCTGCATTTACGCTGCCCCGCATGTAACTGATGGTCAACACTGTGGTTATGCTTAGTGCCACACGTGCAGGTACAGCCTCGTGATTTATCCAAAAACTGACCCAAGAGAGTGCTACGATGCACACACACGGTATGTACATTTGGAAGATGTAGTACATGGATCGTCGACGAAATATCATAGTGGCTGTTAAACCAGAGAACGTTTCTACACAAGCAAAGAGAAAATAATTTGGTTTTTTGAAGGCGAAAAGATGTGACCAGACAGCTACTGTATTATTATGGATGGTTAATATAAAGAAACTGTGTTGTTAAGAATTTCTACATCAGTGTAGCTGCCCAGGGTTTGAACAAAGTCAGACTTCAGTGTTACAGTACGACTCCATCTAAGTGGAAAGTGGGGTTGATGGTTTGCCGGGCTATGTAGACATATAGTACTCTTGCCTATTTAGTTAGCTATAGCAGCTTATGTGTTGCATTTGTTTACAATTTAAGAACGCTTGACCATTAGATCAAATCAGGTGGGCAGCAAGGGAACCTGGTTAATTTAAATGCAAGTGCGAGAAACATCTCATTGCAATTTATGAAGCCCATGCTACTTACGTGTGATTTCTGCTTTGAAATGTGAAGCAGACGTTTAGACGTCTTACGTATACGCTCGTTCCTTTCACAGTTCTCTTTGCCAGTTTTACAATACATATTAACAAAACAAACTTTGTACATCTACCTGGCGTTAATTATGAGGAAATAATTACTCTTACCAGAATGGTAGACTTTATGTTTCAGATATCTCTTGGCACTCACAATGTCAAACTGCGCCATCTCCTTGTCATAAATATCGATCGAACTCTCCACCTCGGATCGCCATGTATACTTCAAGTCTTTCTCCTCGTATGAAACTAAAATGTACACGTGCAAAGAACAATGAAAGTCTAGGACGTAAAGCTCTTTACTGGTTAGTTTGGTTTATTCAAAACGTCAGAGCACTAAGGGACCAACTAAGAACCGCCATCAAACTCACTACGAGTTTAACCAAGAAGGCAATAGGGGTAACTCATCTAGAGAATAAGGTAGAACCCTCTTTCTGCACAAATATTCCGTTATTTATCTTAATGCCGTAGACTGTTCCCCTTACAATCTACAAAAGACTGAATTTATTCAACTTAGGGTGCTACATTTTCGGATAACCCGGATCATAATCAAAGATCCAAGAGATCACTAGGATCACGGTGCATCAAAGGAATCGACGAATCCGCACCATGACCTGAGTGGTCGTGGATCAATGATCCTGATCCTGATCTTCCTTGAGAAACGCAGCCCTAAGCTCAGCTCTGTCAACTTAGGGAAATATTCCCATAAAGTCCAAAAATATGGAATACACTGCCACAAAAACTCGGAAAGCTTTCCCCCATTCAAACACATTCAAACAAAAACAGGAAAGTAACTATGACTGTTAGACACTTTTGGCTGATGGATCTTTTACCTGTGTTCTGTGCCGTAATGAGACTTATAATAATATTTTCATCAGTTATCTGCTTTTTTAAATTTGTTGTACAAACGTACTATTTTTAATTCTAAATAGTTGGTATTCTGCAGGACTCGGACTAGCAGAAATTAACATCTTATCTAGACTTTCTGAAGTCCTTCGTCTTGATTATTCAGTACCCGCCGGACGAAGGACTTTTCCTACTTGATTGGCGCCAATTTTAGCGACCCAAAGCGGGGTCGCTGCGCTTTAACCAATCAGAGGTCCCCTAGATATCTCTTGCGGACAGAATTGTCAAACTATGCTCAACGAAACGTGACTTGCGATTAAATTCAATATGGGGTCGATTGCGAAACCCATAAATTAAAGAAGCTTCATTCAAAGGCCACGCACACGGGATATCATATATTGCATTTATAGTGACTACCAGAAAAAAAAAACAGTGGAAGCAAATCTGTTTGGAAGAAATGTGTTTGTTTCTGCCCTAACCGGAGCTGGGAAAATCAACTTTTGAGCTAGCTAGAATCTTCCGAACTACGGTTTCGTTTTTGTCTGCACAAGTTCGGCAAAAAATGTTTGTCAAAAGTGAACCTTCGCCACTGGATATCTATTTTCCCGCACGATTCAAACAAGCTTTGATCAATTTTCGTTTCAAATCTTTCTTCGTGATCACTTTAGTACATAGTAAACAAATTTGCTGTTTCGATCGACCCAGGAGAAACGCACACACGTTCGATCGCAAATGTAATCTGGGACACCAGTTGCAAGTCACGCCACTCCTCATTTTTGACGCGAAACGCAAATGAAAACCCTTCAAGCGAGACAAGTCGATCTCTCGCAACTTCGCTGCTTGCTCGGCCGCTTTGCGTCCTAACGTAATAACATATTCTACCTTGAAATTCCTGAGGTCGGCTTGTGGCAAGTCTACATCTTATCTTGTTTTAAATAGATTTAGCTGTCCCTCATTAATAGAGGCCCACCCTCGGTTATGATCACTGACACTTAATTAAGTTATCATCATCATCATTATCACCATCATCATCGTCATCATCATCGTCAACATCATCGTCACCGTCATTTCTATTATTATTCTGTTTCTGACTACACAGGATGCCAATGAATGTCGCTGAGGGTGTACACGGAAAAGGAAATAAATCGGTTCTTCAATATTTCATTTATGAACCTCTATCTCTGGTACCAACACTTTTTCACTTTGGCTTATG
This sequence comes from Catalaphyllia jardinei, assembly GCA_022496165.2. Taxonomy (NCBI): domain Eukaryota; kingdom Metazoa; phylum Cnidaria; class Anthozoa; order Scleractinia; family Caryophylliidae; genus Catalaphyllia; species Catalaphyllia jardinei. The sequence goes on along the minus strand of CM042747.1, from coordinate 16,102,345 downwards.
ACCTACAGAGGCTCGACCAAAGCTCTCACTACAGTGGTTCAAATATTTGGTTGGTCGTACTTACAACTTTCAAAAGCTAGATGACAAGTTTGCTCATCCAGTGGAAAGTTTCTAAGGTTCAACTTGCAGGAATTTTTCGTTACAAGCCTGTTATGACATGACAACAGAAAATAATGATTATTCCAAGTTAAACATCCAGATTGTAGAAGTTTATCATTAGTACACCTGAAATACCAAGCTTTTGAAATATTCCAATAGATTGATTATAGTATTGGCTTTAAGTATGTCCTACTTTCGCTGTGGCATATTTTAAGAAAAGGACTATCTGATACACATGATATATCAAATACTTTGAAGTATTTTACCAAAAGGCAAACAATGTAATATACATGTCAAAATCACCTTGCACTCAACATCATTGTCCCGTTTATCAGATTGATCCAAACTTTCTTGTTTGCAAAAACCATCCTGTGAATCCTCGTATCAATAGAATTGACGAAAAAGGTATCAGGTAACCAGAACTTTTCACAAGCCATTCCTCCAAGGATAATTGTTCTGTTAATACCGAAGGCTAATCGAGGGTCCTGCCAAAACTGTCCAAGGTACAAATCCACTTCAAAATCCTGGAGATGTAAATAAGAACAACAGTAATAGTAGTAATAACAGTGATCCAGAAACTGTTAAGATTGCAATTAAATTAAATGACATATATAAATATAGACATTAGTTCAGGTGATGATCACCACTAGGGCCAGTATTGCGATAGACCCTTCTCCAAAATGGCGGACGAAAATTCAAATAAGTTGAAATTAGCTAAAATTAAAACGTAGATCAGCCCTAGAAAGAAAACCTTTACTTTAGTAATCCTGCAAAGGTTCAGCATTTCAGGTGTAATATCAGCTGAGAAATTGTAAGTTAAAAATTGAAAAGTATACAGACGTTTGTATGGCTGGGGGTATGCGTTATACCGCCAGTCATACAAACGTCTGTAAATTTTTCAATTTTCAACTTACATTCTCTCAGCTGATATTACACCTGAAATGCTGAAACTGTGCAAGATTGCTTAAGTAAAGGTGTTCTTTCTAGTGTTGGTACACGTTTTTAATTTTGACTTATTTGAATTTTCGGCCGTCATTTTGGACAAGGGGTAAGTTTCTAAAGAAACTGTGGTGCTGCGTCGGTGAGAGTATTACAAGATAATTTGGTTTTATCAACTGAGTTGATGATTGCAAGTGTTAGATCGCAAAATAAAATGGCCAGAAACTTCGCGCACCTTAGGTAGGAACGTCTTCCAAACTAAAATGCGTTTTTCCAAACTTGAGTCGAGCTTATGATTTTCCGACCACCACCTAAAAATTCCTCCGACTCTTTTCTGTGTTCAGTGAATATATAAATAATCCAAAGGACACGGGAATCATTGCAGTCAAGAATGTTTTTATTTAACTGGGCCATTTTTGGGATCAGAGAAACTCTGTTCGCTAAGTCTGAATGGACATCTTTTAGATGCAAAAATTCTGCGCAAGAAATGCTCCACTCAAGTGGCCGTTTAAGTCACAATCACCTTGTGTACATGTGTTCTGCTAAATCACTCTCTACAATAAGCATTTGGCATAGGTAAATGAGAAAGCGAAGCAAAACCACTCAACAGTAAGCTTAAACAATGGCCCATGCAAAAATTCTGCATCTTGGTAAATGATAGATTTAGGCTTGTGACCTTGTATCTAGATCAAACTAAGGATGGATGTAAATTTTGGTAATTGACAAATTCAGTGACAATAACTTTTTACCTTTAGCTAAACCAAGGAAGCCAAGGGTGCAGAAATTCTGCATATTGGTAAATGACAAATTCAGTGAAAATGACATTGTATCTTTACCTAAACCAAGGAAGGGTGCAAAAATTCTGCATCTTAGTAAATGACAAATTTAGTCAATAACTTTGTATCTTTTATAGCTAAACCAATGATGGATGCAAAAATTCTGCATCTTGGTAAATGATGAATTAAGAAAAAAAAAGGCTACTTAAAATTAGCTGAACCAATGGTAGATGCAAAAAAAGGCTACTTAAAGTTAGCTGAACCAATGGTAGATGCAAAAAGTCTGCATCTTGGTAAATAATAAATTCAGTGGCAATGACCTTATATGATAAGCTAAAGCAATGGTTGAGGCAAAAATTCTGCATCTTGGTGAATGGCAAATGATGAATTAAAAATAAAACACTCGAGAATTAGCTAAATCTGCATATAAAGAAAAATGCAAAAATTCTGCATCTTGGTTAATTACAAATTCAGTCACAAAGACCTTGTATCTTTCCGGAACCAAGGATGGATGCAAAAATTCTGCAACTTGGTGAATGACAAATTCAGTCACAATGACATTGTATCTTTAGCTAATCCAAGGATGGATGCAAAATTCTGCTTCTTGGTGAATGACAAATTCAGTCACAATGACATTGTATTTACCTAAACCAAGGATGGTCTGTTGGTGAATGACAAGTGATGAATAAAAAAAAACACTCGAGAATTAGCTAATTAAACCACGCAAAGATACATACACAAATTCTACATCTTGGCAAATAATAAATTCAGTGGTAATGACTTTGTACGATAAGCTAAAACAATGGTTGATGCAAACATTCTGCATCTTGGTGAATGACAAATGATGAATTAAAAATAAAACACTCGCGAATAAGCCAAGTCATGCAAAGATAAATGCAAAAATTCTGCATCTTGGTAAATGGCAAATTCAGTCACATTGACCTTGTGTCTTTAGCTAAACCAAGGATGGATGCAAAAATTCTGCATCTTGGTAAATGATGAGTGAAAATTAAAACACTCTCTACAATGAGCTAAAGTAGTTGTGGAAGCAAAAAATTTGCATTGGCAAAGATGTGAAAAATGAATTTAAAACCGTCTACTGTCCTTCCTTTTCTTGTGACTGCCTTTTTAACAAAGCATACTTTTCACTTAAGTGCTTCCTTGTTGTTGGCTGCAACTTCATGGTCAACAGGGGTGGGCCTAACTTTCTCAGCAGATTGGAGTGTATCCAGAGGCCATTCCCATTCTTCAGGCAAAGCTTCAAAGTCATTAATTTTCTCCACTCACAATGCTCCAAAATGATGCTGCCTTCTCCAAATAGTGATCTTGAAATTTGTTCAGGTCAGGCCTCAGACCTTCCACGTCAATTTTATTCAATGTGGATTGAACAAGACTAGTAGGTCTTCCAGTTAAACGTGACTAAATAGTACATAAGGAAAAAAAAAACAGGAAATAAATGTATGCTGTGATCGAAAACTCGTGAGTGAATACTACAAGAACACAATGGTCTCACATTTACTTATTAAACTTCTCCTAGAAAAATGGCTGAATTCTAGTTAATAGGAGTTTTTCTTAACCCCAAGCATTGATTTTTCCCTTGACATAACTCTAAGCTCATGGCTGTCATGTGTTGTAATATTGAGTGCATCTTTAGTATAAAGGTGCACTCAATATTACAACACATGACAGCCATTAGTAGACCTTCAGCACAATTACAGGTCGGACCCTCTCACTGCATGTTTGAATAATTGCGATAAAGCATTTGCACTTCCCAGAGGAATATCTGACACATTTAAAGCACCTTGGCTGTGTGGGGTCATAAAGCTGTTCTGCATGGGGTGCCAACCACTTTTTAATGTCATAGGCGGCATCCAGAAGAAAGGGTAGACTTTGATGATAGTCAGAAAATTATGCATTGCATCTACATGTATCATTTGTATGAGCAAACAGAAGCTAAACAGTCACTTATTACTGTTTGATTAGCTGCAAGCATCAGACCATGGAACTTAAGGTTCAATGTTAAAGATGTCATCATATATTTAAAAACCCTGGGTTTTTTCTCCACACACATTCTCTGAGTTGGAGTCAACACTTAAAGGTTATGGTAGCTCGGTATTCTACTAACAATTATTGTACACATAGTGTTCATTGATTGAATTCACTGAGCCTGTTTTTAGTCTCTCAACAGAAACGTTTATTATAATTGTCTTATTTATTTCCCAGATTCACTTTTATGTTCTAAACCAGTTGACTGTTGACTCGATCAGTATTACTGAAGTGGAATTCACCAGTTAATTGTTTATCTTGTTTTGGCTAGGTAAATAAATAAACTGAACTGAGCTTTTTCCCTGTTTGAAATACCATACATGTAGTTACCCTCTCAACAAAATCAACAGATATCATACTTACCATCCACAGTGTACACATCAGTTTTGTCCACGTGCTTTGAATATACCATATCGATTTCGTTATGCATGTGACCAACTGGGAGAAAGTTCAACTTGATCTACATTGTAAGGAATTTTTAATAATATCATAAGTTACAAATCAACATCTTGTAAGGTATTAATATAATTATACAAACTTAAGTTATTTAATACTGACTGTTCATGAGAATCACTACCAGTAAGTGTAAATATTTGGTAAAACGAGTCCATATATTCCCTTATTTGACCTTAGGCTTACTGTATTAATGTAACATGCAACCCTGAAGGCCGCTTTTTCTAGCATATACGCACAAGCACAAGCATTTACAAAAACATAACAAGAACGAACCCACTTATTCGTCTTTTGCTGTTTTCACCAAGGACAAGCATAAGCACAAACAGATCACCAGTAACATGCTCGAGCTCAAGCGCCTTACTGGTGAAAACAGCACAAGACAAATAAGTGAGTTTGTTCTTTTTATGTTTCTGCTTATGCTCATATGCTTATGTCACTGCTGTTCTAACTTGGGCTTATGCTTATGCTTGTGTGCTAGACAAAACCAGCCTTAAATCACATTGAGTGTCGAAAGTAATTATCATCTTGCCTTGAATTGTTTTGTATTCTGCTGCTTATTGTTGTGACCCGTCAGATTAATTCCTTGGTTGTGGTTTTTTGACAATCAAATGAAAAGCACTCTATGCATTGCTGTCAATTATATTGCAGTGCTGTTATGAAGAACAGCAAAGATTTCAAGGGTTCAGAAGGTCAATCTCCCTGTTGATTTACTTTATTGATCCTCACTGTTTCGAAGTCTGTTTTCAACATGATTATTATCAGCAACAGCAAACCAGTACTAACTTGTTTAATCTTCAAGTTCCAGAAAATCAAGATTGAAATTATAGTAACCTAAAATATATATATATCTTTCTTCTTTGACCTTATCAAACATAAGGAGCTCCACAAGAAGGGCCAACATTATATCATGTACTGATTTTAGTTTCTTTGACACGATTGTCAAGTTGCAGATAAAATAAATGGGCTTATTTAATGTTGAACGAATGACATCAATCAAACGACTTAATAGAGTGGCCAATGTTCGAAATCCGCCTCTTTCTAGAGACCTTTTAGCGGTTAAAAGTCGGCGAAAATCCGATACATTCTAATAGTTATTTTTAGTTTTCCTCCCCGCGCCAAATTAAGATGTCGTTATTATTCACACCGTGGAAAGGTCCATTTAGCTATTCACATTTCAGCTGATAGGGTATTTTCCAGTTAACAGTCTTCATCTTTAAGAGAGAGCGGAATGTTGCAGAAAATTCACCCCTCTTAATCACCAAAATGCACCGCTCGGCACAGCCACCTCCTTGGGTCTATCGTTGACATGTGTCGGGAGGTTTTTGAAGAACAAGGCATAGCGCGACTACAACAGACACTCTTGTTTACTCAATGAAGTGGAAATATAACCGATTCGGAGAATCGGAGAACATTTTCTATTGTTATCGCTATTATTATGATTATTTTTTGGGCTTACACGCATGAGGATTTAGCTATTTTTCCACTGAACAATGGACAAATTGATCATTACACATTCCACATTGACTCACCTTCGTTTGAATAGCTGGACTCCACGTCTCAGTTTGACGTCTCATGGCTCTTAGTAGGAGTACTTTAGAAGTTTTCTCCCGTACGTTTTGATAGAGTTGTAAAATGCTCGTCCTTGTCAATACTGTACTGTCGCTTGTATCCATGAGAAATAAATGATTCCCAATAAATGCCGTTACTCAATCTCACTATTAACTCAAGGGAAGCTGAATTGAGTGAGTTCAAATTCGAAGTAACCAGTGAAAAGATAGGATGATTCCCTCAGGGAATCAGTAAAAATGCTGTGATTGGTTTAATCTTGTCACATGACTATCGTGACATATCCCATGTGCGCGAAAAATACTGCCCCTTTGTTGTTTGTAGTGAGCCGTTGTTCTTAGTGGGATTGTATTTTATTGCTGTTCGATTTTGCACGGAAGCGTTAACTATCAAAGTAAAAGGTGGCATCGCCAAAGATTACAGAAGTGGTAGCCCTCTTTCCAAACCTAGTGGTGAAGAGTATGGACAAGTTCGAAGCTTCTCGACATATCATGAAGAGAACAAAAAGCAGCTTGTGAAGGTGAGACTTTTTAAGATTCTTTTCTTTATAAAAGGGTACCTCAGCCCTAGGATTTTAGTTCTTCTTGTTAGTCTAAATTGGCTCAAGGACAAAATTTGTTTTTCATATATTTGCAACGTTTCAACGGCCTCTTCTTTCTACCTGGAGGTATGAAAAATAAACTGGCCTTTCAGTGAAGGGTGAACACTCAAAAATAGCAACAATTGCAACGGTGAGCTAGAAACAAAGCTGTTACCTGATATGAAATCAGAGTGATCGGGCGCATCTGATCATGACTCGTGCTAAAACCACCATAAATAAATACGTGACTGACGTTTTGTTACGAGCTTAGTCGATTAAAGAGTCATAGGAATAATATTGAACTTCGAAATATCCTAGAAAAGGGAGTAAGCAATGAGAAATTGATTAGGAGGGCGTACAGTGAGTTGAAGTTATATTCATTTGAATATCCGGATGTTGCTGTGATTGCCGCTTCTTTCAACCTTCCGACCGACCCACTTTGGCGCGATAGAGGACGATATTGGGAGCGAACCATTATTATTGGGGACTGCGTTATACCTTACATGATTTTTGACTCATGTATGCAAGAATTTAACTTTCCAGAGAGACTAAGATCACCCTCAAAAATTTTGTATCTGGCAAGTGTTTTACACGACAATGACGGGAATTGTCTCGCGATTGACCCAACAGATAACGGCAAATGTCACGAAACGTAGAAGTCGTGTAGCCAAGTCAACCCCGTTTTACACTGAACTAGACATAGAATTGGTATGAGAATTTCAAGCGTTTCTCTTGCGGTTTTGCATTGTTAACACAACTTACAAATGTTTGATCTGCTGTCACAAACATTTTGCTGAATTATGTTATCATTAATGAAATTAACCATAAATATATAATCTATAAATAAAATAACCTGATACTGCACACGAAGTTGACATCTTGAAAAGAGATTCAAAACTTAAAACTCAAAATCACCAAACAATTTGTACTGAATATTTAGATATCATGCTGTAGGAAAAAAAGGTTCAGCAAGCCCAAAGATTTTCATCAAAACTAGCCTCTTCAAGGCGTCCAGTTAGTCAGGGCGCAGCGCGGAAAATCGGCGCGCGAAAAAATATAAAAAGCGCTGAGCCTCATCTAACTGAACGCCTGGAATAGGCTACATCAAAACTAAAACCACTAGGTTACAAGAAGATATCAATAATTTTTTTGCTGTCATCGTTACAATCCAAATATTACTGGTACTTTGAGAACAATGATTGTTTGGGTAAAGGGAAATTAAGGTGTTATAAACTGATAATTATTGTGTTCATTGTTTTTTTGCCTTTCACAGGAAATGCATTTGTAGCTGCTGTAGAAAGTGGACGCAGTGCTCTTCTGGTTAGCACAGGGACACAAAATCGCACTAAGCTGTTGCAAAAGTTGACTGCTGTCAGGAAGAATGTCCCTGAGCCCAGAATACTGCATCCCTTTGCTCAAGTGGATTAAGATGAAGCATTTCCGAGTGCTTAGGATTTAGTTGTGTTTTATTGCAGAAATTAGGATGCAGAAATTTTGCGTCCATTTGCTCAAGTGGATGAAGGTGTAGAATTTCTGAGTGCTTAGGATTTAGTTGTATTTTGTGTGAAAGTTACCTAATATTGCAGAAATGGGGATGCAGAAATTCTGCATCCCTTAGCTCAAGTGGATGAAGATGCAGAATTTCTGAGTGCTTAGGATTTAGTCGTATTTTGTGTGAAAGTTACCTAATATTGCAGAAGTGGAGATGCAGAAATTCTGCATCCCTTTGCTCAAGTGGATTAAGATGCAGATTTCTGAGTGCTTAGGGTTTATTTGTATTTCCTATGAAAATTAGCTAATATTACAGAAATGGAGATGCAGAAATGCTGTATCCCTTTGCTCAAATGGATTAGGTGTGGAATTTCTGAGTGCTTAGGATTAAGTTGTATTTTGTGTGAAAATTACCTAATATTGCAGAAATGGGGATGCAGAAATTCTGCATCCCTTCGCTAAAGTGGATGAAGATGCAGAATTTCTGAGTGCTTAGGAGTTAGTTGTCAGTATTTTATATCAAAATTAGCTAATACTGTACAATTGAAGATTGTCTCTTAAATTTTACTTGTTCAGTTACAGTTTTTAGTGTTAATGTTAGGAATCTTTTGAGGCCAAATTACCCTTTGGTTGAGTGTTATTAGATTGGCACTGTATAAAAAGTAGCTAATTTTTGGATCAGATACCTGCGTGTAGTTTCTGCCTGAAATTTTTTAGTGCTTACATCTGTTCAGAATAAATGTAAGATTTTATCATGATGGCTTAAAGTCCCAGTTTCGTCGGGTTATCAGTAATCTACTCGAACTCGCACTGTGCTTACCGTGAAATACTGTCTTTATTGTGCGGAAAACAGATTTTCTTCTGTTAAATATGGGGTCTCTTCAACCAAATTGCGAAGTTTGGAAAAACGCATTTTAGTTTGGAAGACGTTTGCTCTGTTCTGTTGTAAAGCACGCAGGAAGCGGTAGAGCACGAAAGAAGTGTAGGGGAAAACACGAGACGCAGTCGAGTGTTTTTCCCCACTTCTTGAGTGCTCTACCGCTTCCTAAGTGCTTTACAACTGAACAGAGCACAGTCGAGGCTTTTTTATTTGTTTTATGATAAAGAATTCTATAGTTTCTCCACGCATTCGCTGAATTTTCAAACCAAATTTTATTTTCCAAAGGAGTAAAAGTGGCGTCAGCTGTCTAATAATCTCTGATAAGGCACGCTAAAATAAGCCAATCACAATCCTTGTTAGAGGTGTTCAAATAATTTGATTGGCTAACAACGCGACAGCTGTTAACAATCACAAACTGGACTTCGGCTAACCTTTCCCGCCCTTTCGCGTTGCTCGGCTTTCGAGAGACGAAGGATGCCTTCAAAGTTCGCTTTTCAGTTTTAGTTTAACCCGTTTAAACAGGACGTATAACCAGGTAAAGGTTGCTAGTCCAGAGGAATCCGGCGCCACTGTGACTCACGAAAATGTGTACTTTTCCAATGGAAATTACGAAAGAAGGAGCTCAAAGCTTGCTGATGAAAATTTCAAATGCCGAGTTGTATTTGAAAGAATCTACAGTTTCTTTTACCTGCTTGCATCAAGATTGGCCGAACTAACGTGAATGTTGTAAAGACTAGACTGCAGCTCGCACTTGTTCAACTCCGAACACAGGAGCAAGCTTTCAACTGATTACTCGTCGGGTAAGCGATGACACGGAATTGTTGAAGTTCAGTTCGTTGAGATGACCGGAGCCGCCGCTACTAAGCAAGCGAGTGTTACTACACTGCATGTAAGTGTTGTTTGAGCATTTTTACAAAAATAAAGCTTCTCATTGTAAACATAGACAGTTCAATGGTATTCTCTGTTGTTGTTTTACTTCTTCAGTATAATTTCTGCCTTCGTAATATATTCTGATGTCTTCCATCGAAGAATTCGCTAGGTTAGGAATTTGTTTATTTCGCTACGTGTTTTGTCGGAATCTAGCAAAATGTGTTATTTTCATACAGTTTTTTACACTACTGTTGTCAACGATGGTCTCCATGAGCCATATTTACTGCTAACAAATAGCTCGTTTATATTGACTTTGTCTGAATCGCACAGGGGATGTTTAATTTGGGTCAAATTAATCGAAATTCCGAAGCAAAAATTTGAAAGCCAGCTAAATGTCATCAACCCGTTCCCTAATCTCTGAAAAAGCGCGCTGTTTCAGCCAATCAGAGCGCGCGTTGTATGGAAACTTTATTATAATAACAAATAAAGAAGCCTCGACGGTGGGGAAGTTATTGGATTCTTTATCACAAAAAAATAAAGAAGCCTCGACTGTGCTCTGTTTTGTTGTAAAGCACGCAGGAATCGGTAGGGCACGAAAGATGTGTAGAGGAAAACACAAGACGCAGTCGAGTGTTATTCACTACTTCTTGAGTGTTCTCGCCTCTTCTTAATACGTATTGCTATAGCAACTATTCAAAAATTACAGTCAATGCCCCTCAGTTAAATAAGTTGAGCACTCTACAATATGCATACTACTCAGGAAACAAGAATTTTGTAGCTGCGAACGGCGACAAACCATTGACGAATTCACTTTAACAACAACGTTTAATTCACGATAGGCCATGAGAACAACTCACAGTGATGCCACGACCATGCAACGGTAGAATTCTCACAAAAACACTCACAATGTGAACTAAAACTGACCTAAAAACCGAGGAAAACTTGACATAACTGAGGTTTTAACTCGGTGGCCCCGTGTTCACCGTTCGAAGAGGCCCCTTAGACGCATGCGCGAACATAAATGTCTCAACATGGAACCCAGCAGTAACAAATTTGATATTACATATCCCACGTCATATTAAAGATAGATAAAGTTGACAAATAAGCATTGTGTACCGAACGTAACTCCTTCGAAAGACCACTGAATAATGTAAAGCAGGGTTTGTTCTGGCCTCAAAGTAAACGATGTTACAGCTTCAACAAAAAAAAAAAAAAAAAGCTGGGCATTACTTACCATGCTTGTTTCACTAATTTCTCCAAATGACAAAATTAACATGTCTAAGTCAACGTGAAGGGTTTGTACTGAAAAAGAGAAAGAAATAAGTCAATAAAACAAAATGACCCACTTGTACTTTCATTTTCATTTCAGAGCATTACCAATTAAAATTTTTGGATCTTCAAAAGAGTAAATGGTTTGTCTTCATAGATAGGTATATTTCCTAACTAAGTGATACATTTACCTCCATAAAATGGACGAATCCTTTTGTCATAGTTCTTAAATACAATTTCAAGAATGTCAGAAACGTTTCTTCCTGGGATCACAAACTCTTCGTATTTCAAATGGTATTCCCTAAAAAAAAACATCAAATATATGTTTGCCGACAGTAACGTTCAATGTTCATTCGTTCATTCGTTCATTCGTTCATTCGTTCATTCGTTCATT
>CM042747.1:16069949-16090969 GCA_022496165.2 Catalaphyllia jardinei | reverse complement strand
TTCATTCGTTCATTCGTTCATTCGTTCATTCGTTCATTCGTTCATTCATCGATCTATCGATCCATCGATCCATCCATACAGTATTTATATAGACAGTTTTTATTTAGCAAATAATCATAAGCTATAAACAATTAAATTGTGTTAATCTATTACCGATCCCTCTAATTCAGAATGATTGTTATCTGATTGAAGACCTTCAAAGCTAAGTCTTCATTCATAATAAATCCTTTCAAGACGTCGTACTTTCTGATTGCTTCAATTTGCACTAGATTTTTGCTACAACACTAGCAATAAATAATTACAATTTCTAGTGTAAAATTATATATATTGATAGGAATCACGCTCTTTATGACTACCAGGGATGTGAAGTTCAGCCAAATTAAGATTGGATTTAAAGAAAATCCACATTTACTTAAATTGTTAAAGTTCTTAAAGTGCTTTGAAAGCGTTAATTTTGAATGTGAATCTGGAGCGAAACAGTAACGTACCATGGCGGTGTATTTTCTGGCTTTACTTCTTCACTGTGATTACGCATCTCTTTCATTGGCTCCTTTGGAGGAATCCTGCAGAACAGCAGAGCCAGTACCTTTTACATTGACATTTTTTTTCCAATGGCTTAGTTTGAAATCACTAATTAAAAGTTTATCTACCAGAAAATATTAAATTTCCAAGCACAAAGAAATTTAATATTCCTTAGCTGACTTACATATGTGAATGAGAAATAAGCATCAACTTAATCTTAGAAAGGCAGCGTTTAAAACTAGTTACCTTGACGAATTTTTGTCGAAAAAAGAGAAAACAAAGGCGCTTTCCTTTCGATGAAGATTCCTGTTTGAGTTTTCGGAAATTTCCAGTGACGAATGAAAAAGCACTTACGGATTTTCTGTAAAAGAGGACAACATCTTGCCAGGTATACCAAAATTTTTCGCAAATTTCTTACTATGCAACAGTTTCAAGACTTTCTGGAGATTTTCCAGGGAATTTCCGTACCACTTGTTCCCGTTTCCAAATTTTAGAAAGTTTGGTTGATTGTTAAGCGCCCTACTACAACTCGATTTTCGAATTTCGCGAATGAATAGGTAAATAAAAAAATGTGCTAACTTTGTTTTAAAAATGTACACAACACAGAACAAGGGACTGCACTGCATATTTCAACTAGATAATCAACCTTTGTTTGCACGACTTACTTGGTGCTAAGAAAAGACTTCAGAATGTCTGCTGTTTCGTTGGTCGATGGTGAGACGATTTTGGTTGCGTTTTGCTCCAACGTTGTTGCGTTTCTTACCACAAAACTGTGACTGAAATATAAACAAAATATTAATGTAACAAATATATAGCCCAAACATAAATTGTACCTACTCATACTGTAGAGTTTGCAGACAGGAGTGAACAGTGGATAACAAGTTACATAAGAACTGGACTCGAGGAGATGATGTGAAACTATGAACATAAATATTATTGCATATTTCTCAATACCACCAGAAATAAACAACAAATCAAAATATATATTTATGATAAGTATGCAAAAATCATTCCGTAATTGGTATGCAATACTATGGAAACTGAATAGAGATATTCAAATCGGGTCGCATATACTAAGTTGTACATTGTTGCACATTAACACAAGAGATTGATCGGCCGAAGATATTACTAATAAATGTGCATTACTGGTCAGAGATATAGACATCAAGTAAAATGTGCTAATATCGTTTGTGGCATAGTTTTAACGTTATAATTAAAAGCCAATTACTTATAACCAAAGGGTTCCCACATTTACAGGTTGTATAGTGTGTAAAGGGTATTTACGAGATAAAGCTCGGTGTTACGTTTGTGGTTCTGGTTTCTTGCTCTTGCTTTTAATTATAAATTTATTAATGATATTTGCAGCAACAGCACCGATTCTCATTTGGTTTTGTTATTGTTTGTATACTGCCTTAAACAATAAATTCTTAATGACACTGCTTTAAAACCTTTCAAAACGCGGCAACCAAACCATTTATTCTTTTCAAATCGTAGGGATACCAATTAAACTACGATAGAAATTCACTGGATAAAGAAAATCCCGGAGTTAAATCTAACTAACAAACGGCCATTTTTCCAAGCATTTTTTAATCCATTATAAGAGAGGACAAAAGGTTCTGGTTTGACTAGCCTAAAACATGTTGTTGCGGCTTCCATGCAAATAATAGGACATACAGCTTTGTTTTTACAGAGACATGTTTAACTTTGTATTGCTTATGTGCATCCATCATCGTTCTTCAACAATTATTTATGTATAAGTAGTGACCTCGTCAAGTTAGAGATCCTTTACTTGTCCAAACTGTGACAGAATTAGTGATTGTCGGCAAAGTAGTGTCCAGTCCTTTTTATTTTACTACTGAGACTAATGTAATGATTGCACAATTAAAACTGTGGTGTGGTAATAGTTAACGCTCTCATGCTATGGACCTACTGTGTAATTAGTCGGACATTTATAGTTATGGCACTCAATCGTGCATTCATCATAACAAGACAATTTAGATTTACAATTTACTCAACATTCTAGATCTCATAACCAGCGTTGTGAAATTATTTAAGTTTTTCATAAAATTAAGTAGGATAAGATTACGAGCGAGACACAAGTCTGGGTGGTAACCTGGGTAGAGTGGTATTGCATAGAAGTAGCTTGAATTCTACTTACCAATGTGTAAAATTAATTACCTTAAGAATGTGGTTATTTGAAGACTGAGAAGAAGTCCAACATACAACCGTCCTGGCATGACTAGCTGTGCTTCTCAAGCCACTATGAGAAACATGAAAAGAATGAATACTAAGTTGTTTCTCGAATATGATGCGTCATAAAATGTAAATTCAAGTCAAACAGGTTAATTTAACCCTCGTGGATAACGATCCACGTCGTTCTTAATGGCCCCTTACTTTAAATATTGGGAAAAAACACATAGTGTTTACGCATTTCAAAAACCCACTCTAAAGAAAACTAGTTATAATTGGTAGAAAAACGTATGCATAAGCCTTTGCATGACCTTAAAGTACCTTTATTGTTTGTCTAGAATTACATTGTACGCAGCCAGTTTCGTGTGGTGCCTATGATTTTGGACTGGATGCTAAAGATCATTGCATTTGCGACAAAACACTCGTCCACCAACAGATACGTGCAATATAAACAAACCAACTTCAGACTATAGATAATGCCACATTTAATTTCATTATCTTTATTGATATGTCTTCTGCTTGTGGTGAATTCGATTGCAACTGACCGCGAAATTATACAAACCCTATCTGGGGTAGTAAATGGAAGTTCTTCCTGCTCATGCCATCATAAAAGTGTGTTTTAAAATTTGTTCAGAGGTAGAAAAATAGACGCTGATATATAGATATGAAAGCCAACAGCATTTCGTTAAAAGGTTCTCTTCCAGGCTCTTGGCTAGCGCAAATGAACTCCGTTCATTTGTGATTACGGTAAAGTGATAGCCTAAACTGGATTAAGGAAAATTCTTCGAAGAGAATAGCCATTTGTTTAAACCTTTGAATTTGAAGGTCTTTCAATTTACATTTGACAATGCAAACAATTTACTTCTTTTAAAGGGGAATAGCATTGCTTTGCCGTTCTTCACTTTAATCTACAAACGTACTCCACAAATTAATCATCCTTCCATAACAAGATTCGTTCAAAAAGCTTTGTCATCTGACGCCACATATAAACTGGAAAAAAGGTTAAGGGTTATAGAAATTTTTATTTTGCTGCATAAATTTTTAGCCAAGGCTTTTGGTTTTAGAAATCTTACTATGACATTTCAGTTTTCGAAAGTGTCGCAGATAATTAATGCACTTTGTAGGTTCTGTCGACCGTATATTGTTTTACCACCTTTTTTTACCACGTTTAAGCCAGGCGTTATTTTCACAACTGGTTCGGTTGTGTACATAACTACGATGATACATCATGTTTTTAAAACTTGCTCCGAACTCCAAATTGAAGATCTTTCTTTCATATATTCACCGGCATGTAAATAACCATTGTTAACAAACACCTCATACTGAAACCTAAAACTCAATAGTGTAACCAGTGCTATGTTCGAAATGTGTAAACAACAACAACATCTCATAAACTCATTGTGCTCTTTTTTATGGTATTCAACGCCCGTTATAGACATAAAAACCTATTTAATTTGTTAATCATAACGGCGGTGTAATCGAATATGTTTTATCCAGCTTGCAATATACGAAGGATTTACATTCCAAAGAACCCGATCAATCTCAGTATTTCTTTCGCTCGTCTTGTGCCTTTTAAGCTGGCAATATCTTTTTTATATAGACGTAACATAGTAATTTGCCCGCCCAGAATGGCATTTTATGATTTTAAATTTCCATATGTATTTTTAAGCGAAACTGTTTCCAATTCTTTCCATAATTTAAGTGGTTATGATTCATCAAACACTTTGTAACTAAGAATTGTTTCTAAGGTTTTGTAATTTCACCAGGAGGTGTCTAGAAGCGAACGATTGCTCTGAACAGTTACAAGCTTACTCTGAATATACTTTTCTTACTTCTCCGCTTTTGGCAAAATATGAAATATATTTTGAAAATTGTTTTGATCATTTACCTGCTTCAGTGGATGGTTTACATTCCAATAACAACCATGAACATGACACTTTGCCAAAATGAAATCTTTAAGGTAATTACAAGAGCGAAACACATTTATGTAAATAAGATGCAATTCTTAGCTTTACTGCTGTGTTTGCGACTTTTTATTTCAAAACGTCCTTCACAGACAACGCAAAGTAGAGCCGACCAAATATTTTATTCTAAATATTTTTTTCTGATAATCTTGTTTGGGGTTTACCACCTTAAAAAATGCAATAGTTAGCGACATACAGACTACTTAACAAGCTCTGGTTGGCGCCAAAATTCGGCAGCACCTGCGTGCGAGTCGTTGTCGATAATTTGATGCATTTCTTTTTTTTTTCTGAAAGATCTATTATGATTATCTCGCGCTATCAAATTTGACCTTCGTTTCTTGGATATTATGAACTAAAAAGTATGTGCTCGAAAACTGATTTGTAAACAAAAACCAAGCTCAGTCTGTCAATATGTCAAGTGAAACCATGCTAACTATCTTGTCGATGAGATGATAGCTCGGTTTTCGTTTAACCATGTACATATATATAAATACGCTCACATTACTCTGTTGGTCTAAAATCTGATTGCAATACTATATAGAAAGCAACTACTAACAAGCGAAATAATTGTCAATTAAGATTAGCTAAAAAAATAGTAAGAACGTAGGTCAAAAATAAATAAACAGAACAGTTACAATGTGGTTTATATTAGAAACCTCAAAAGAGGTGAAAGTCTAATCGATATAACTAACCGCTAATCCTTTTTTTCAGAGCCGATGGGGAATACCAGCCGCATTTTCCTCTTCGCTAGAGTTAAGACGATTCCCTTCTCGTTTAAAGTTCCATCGTAGCTTTGCACCTAAACTAACTTAGTCACTTTCGATAGATTTTCTTTTAACATCATTGAAACGCACAACAAGCCAAATTGCTTTCCGTTATTAATTACAATCCTAAAATAGATGTAAAGCAGAGTTATTATTAAATACTTGAGTTTCGTCATTGGATGTTTAATTATAAGTAGCGTGTTACTTTAATAACTTCCACAGTGTCTGTCACCGTCATACAAATTCATCGTGAACATTGTGTAAACATACAAGCAGCCTCAGGCTATTGGAAAACAGGGGGACCAGTTTTCATATATCAGGATATGATTTTAAGGATGTAACCGTCAAAAGCGATTAAATCAAGATTTGGTGCTCTCTAAAGAGTTCCTACACAACGCTTCACTGATAATTAAATACTGACGATCGAAGATTCTAAGATAGCGCTTTCTATTATGCACATTGTTTCAAAATTTATACGTCTGATGGGAAATAAAACAATTCAGCAATTAACTGTAAACTTCATACTTATTACCAATCCACGCTCTTGGCTAGTAGCCTGAGTATAAAGCAGTGGAATAATTAAAACAAAACAGTAGGACAGACGAAAATCAAAATATAATTTCAGTCAGTAAGTGATGCGCAACGTTTGACGACAGGTGGCAAGTTAACTGACCACTGAAACCGAAGGACATTTTCACACAATTTTGCATAACATCGTTTAGAGTTTCATTGGTAAAGACAAATCCCCATTCATATTTCTATGAGAACTTATTACGACGCACCTGAAGTTTTCAATAAATCAAAATTTAGATCGGAGATTTCTTGTTCTTGCGCAAACCAGTGTTATGACTATTTAACTTTTAGAGTATGTCTGCAAAAATGTAAGATCTCCCACCGTCGCCTGTTTACCGAAACAAGAGTACTTTTTTATTCAAAAAAAATCAAAAGGAATTATTTTCCTTGCAGATTATATGTTCCAAAGAACATTGATGTAGTAGGTAATCTTTGAAAATACACCACATTCACACTATAATCTTAATGCGTTAGCAAACAGTATTTCCTTTGAAATGTCACTCATATTTTGCTCATAATTTTATTCTCTTACTACCCTCCTATTTTGAATTATTTTAGCCATGAAACGGTTTCGAACAAGGAGAACATATATGAAAAAAAAAACAATAATCTAAACAAAAACAAGAGAGAGGCGTTTTACACGTCATCATATTAGCACCGTTTGGATTACTCAGCAAGCTACTGATGCCAAATGTAAATTCTATGTTTGTTAGGAGTCTCCTCAGTACATGCTGCTAGAAAAAAGGTAAATTCATTCACATGATGCAAAATTTTTAGGCTCATTGTATAAGACTAAGGAAGCAATTAATTACGAATTTCGACGGTTAGTTAAGGATATATACCATTAGCATTACCTATCATTTCTGAGAACGTGACAATCCAATATTTGCTTACCACGGAACTTTCAGTATTCTTTGCCTGCTATTTGAAACATAATTTACTCTAGAGGTCTCGATGAACAAAACGTCTCTCAGTCGGATTGGGTCTAAACCAGGCTTTGTTTTGAAACAGTTGTAATGATTACGGATATTGCAGAAGCCGGTCATGTTAGAGGCCAGGTTAACCAATATTAGACCACGCGAGTTGTTAATTATTCGCGTTTATACTTGACTCTCTTGGATTCTCAGACTACAAGATTCTCAGCTGGAAAACTATAGGCAATATCCTTAGGGAAATGAGGTAAATATTCACAAAAATCTAAGCAGGGAATCTTTTCAATTGCTTCTTTATTTTGCTCTCCAGGTGCTAGTTTAGATCAAACATACACAGGACAAGTCAGATATTATCCGGCAAAACGCAAAACACCCTCTCCTTCCAAGCTAAGCTGTGAATAAAGGTTACAAAGGTACTGCACGGTCTGTATTTGTGATGAATCATTCCATTGCCACGACCCTTATCAAGAGAACTCTTGAAGTGATAAAAAGATAAAAAGCTGTGAAAGCTTTCGGCTACACTAAACGCTCTCGACGATTGCAAGGAATCGCACTCTGTTGTTGATCCCAATGATGCAAAACGTTTAGTTAACGTACCTTTAACTGCTTTTTACCAAAATTGTTTTATTTCTGATATTTTGACTCGGTAAAACGCTCTCATAAGTTAACTTTACGTCCCTCCTCCTTGTTGTAGCTATTTGTTTCGCCACTGCGAACTACGCACGCGCTGTACTTTGAAGAATGTCAAATTGAACCAGGATCCATTTATTTTCAGGATGAAATCATCCTTAATATGAGTTGTTGTACCATCCAATATACTTCATATAGATTGCCAATCAAGAGTCCAGCATAATTATCTTGCAGCTTGCGGATACGACCCCTCCGGCGGCGTCTGCTTGTTGTTATAAAGCAAATGTCGGGATATCCAATTACTTAGGTGAGATCAAAACAAATATATTTATTCGTAAATATTACAAGAGAAATCTTCAAACTGGGAGGAAAATTGTCAATTACTTCCAATAGAAGCCTTACGCGTTTTAATGACTGAAGAGAATATGTGGGCATTTTAATTATAATATACCCCCTTACATGCTGTGGCAATTGTTTGCCATTTATCTTTTTCTCACCACTCATCTCTTTATTTTTTGAATTCTTCTAAGGTAGCAGAGATAGAAAAAGATTCAGGTCTTCTCTATAGCGCCTGAAGTGGTTCTCCATGTAAAATGATTTAACTGAATCGCATTAGACGTGTTAATCGGCGCATAATCGTTTGGTGATGATATTACTCCATTCAGTGAAATTTGGCCTAATAATGAAAACTTGGGGACAGATGCTCTTCTTCTAAATGCTTTTCTTTTAAACTCTTTGCAATGCTCATGCGCAAGCTATGAAGCAGTTAAATATTTAAGGAAGAAAACAAACAATGCGCTCGAATACTGAGCAGCTAGAAATTCCCTTCCATCCCAAAGTAAAAGGACATTGAAAAAATGAACTTATGTTGGAGAATAGTAAAGAACGAAACTACTTACATGAACTGAATGTAGAAACAGTTTCTCCGAGACTCGTCAGGCCAAGAATGGTGACAAATATCGAATAACTGTTAGTCGTTAAAGGTAGGACTTTCTTTAACTGAACAGCTTAAAGTCACTGTCCTTAAGTAAGTCCGGCTGTTGGGGACTTAAGATATGCTGGCACACTCATGGTCTTGTAATGACTTTAAGGGGAGATCAAACAGTGATATTTAATCTTTTGAATCGATGCATTTACCCTAAATGCGCTCTCGGTGCTTTTGAACTTGGAAGTGCATGAAATATTCATTGTGTTAGGGCCATTAAATCAGAATTCTGTATTGAAGTAAATACGTAAAATATAAGAAAATTTGTGTGCCTTGTTTCTAACAAGAACATAATCGCATTAATAATTAAGTGCATCCATGACTAATTCTGCTGAGGAAGACTAATTGAAAAAGGGAATATAAGACCAAACAATTTCATTCTTCAGTTGGGTAAGAGCAAACCCCGAAGTACTATTAAGTGGGTCAGGTAATTACCTCTTCACGGTCTTCCGTTTCAAATTTGTTAACGGTTTGTAAACAAACTTCAAAAGAAAAGGTCTGGATTCACATCTATTACATTTTAATGGTATCATGCTTTAAATTTCAATTCCATTTTGCGTTTGAGGCCTTTAGCAGACCCAGAGGGGACTGATGTAATTACAGCTTATCGATAGCACTTAAGTAATGGTCAACCAAAGTAGAAGTTAATGTTTCTAGTTAATAACAAAACAGAGTAATTCTATGTTTTTTTATCCTTTATGCTAGATATACCGTATGTATATACGAAAAATATATTGTCCAAAAATCGTGAAATAGCATCATATTTCAGGGTAATCATCTGGTAATATTGATGTTTTCTATAATAGAAACACAAGCTTTATCGCCGTGACTTGTTCTTAATTATTTATCATAGTTTTGTTTAGATGCATTATAGTAAATTGTTTGCAGTTCTCACCGACGGGGCTATATATAATCACTTTAAGGCCCTGAAAACATTGAAATTCTCTGTGCTAATTACTTTAAAAGCGTTCCTGTTCCAACAGTGCAACTCATCGAGCTTTGATGACATTAATGAAAAATGGCTTAATCGTCGTAATAACTTATGTCTGATCATGTAAAGAGAACTGAGGTTCAAGAACATAAACAAAATAAAACAAACTATATTTCTTAGAAAATATTTGCTGTTAAGTCTGTTTCATATACTGCAGTTCCTATATTGAATAGTACATTAACAGCAACGAAGGAAAGAGGGACGTTCTTTATATTTACGTTGGATAAAATTTCGATTCGTGTAAGGTAATTGTGTATAAGACTGAATAATTTGAGCTGCATTGCGGAGAAACCTGTGGTTGAGCCATTGTTACCCCGCAGAAGTGTTGTTTGGGCAATAGGTTATAGCTTTATCACGGGCTGGGCAGTGTCTGCAAAATCCATGCGTGGCATGCATATTATTCATCACTATCGACTGATTCCTTATTTGCAGAGTTGCACCAAAGTACTATCGGATCAAAAGACATAGTGGAAAACTCAAAAGGGATCGAATACATTGTCTATACCAAAGAATTTTAGTTGCGGGAAGAAAATTAAACACAGAATGTAATCAGTGACACAAACATGCTCACCTTATATTCAAAGTCATAAGTCGACATGCATTACGTTCGAAGAGTGCACCTTAGGATTAGAAAAGTTTACCGTAGATAATGCTATTTGTAATCATTCGTGATTCAGAAAATTGGTAACCTAATTTTTCAAAAGAAATTGAAAGTGGTGTCAGTTTTTTATTAGGTAGTCACAAACGATATAAAACCACTGCGCTTCACTCTCTCACTCTCTCTCTATATATATTCTGCTAGAGTGATGGCATCGAGGAAAAAGTCGGAAAAAGCAGAGGAGGGCGATTCGGGGAGGCGCAGGACATGACCAGGGGAGATTTTAATGTAGATAGGCTTATAAGTGGAAAGAGCATATAAGAGGAATCGCTTTATCTTGCATATCAATTTCAGATGCTAAATGTTTTACACGAGGCAACGTTTTGAGAGTAGAGTAAAATAAACATGAATGTTACAGTGCAAGGTAATTCGGCGAAAGTAAGGTTTTCGAAACTCTATTATAGTTAGTTTAGAAAGGAGAACCACCATTCATCCCCTGTCTAGTTTTGGTGACCAATTTAGGATGAGAATAGCTTTCTGCTTGGTCTATAAGAGCTGACAGACGACATGCACTCAAGTTTTATCGCAAAATTCAACTCAATGACCTGGAAAAACGAGGGGCGCTTCCCATTCAACAAAAAATTTTGTAGCTGAGGCAAATGGCACAGAATTTCTTCGGGAACGTTTGTCGAAATTCCGAAAAGCGATCCATTCGAGAAAACATTTCAAAATCAAAATGGAACGGAAATTCCTGGTGAGACATCTCCCAAAATTTCAGCAAAAGTTACAAGATTGTCTTCTTTTCCGGAAATTCCGGAATATGTTGTCACTAGAAATTTTAGGAAATTCAAAGCGACATTTTTTACCGAATGGATAGAGCCCCAGGTTTCCTAGTTGTTTTGCTGATGATGATGAAAAGGCATTCCTGTTCGCTTCTATTAGCTTTTTGCAAAGAAATGTTCTACATTTCTCCAAATAAATATACTATCTTTAGAATACTTGTAAGCATGCATGTAGGTATGATAGGGTATTGATTACAAAAATTATCAAGGTCCAACAATTTGTTAAATCAGTAAAAATGGCAATCTTAGACGTGTACATAGTGTCTGCAAAATCCATGGTACGTCGCACATGGTAGAAAACTCAAAAGGGATCGAGTACATTGTATATACCAAAGAACTTTAGTTGCTGGGGAAGAAAAACATATATCTTTTTTGTTATTTTGATAAGTTTTAAATGGTTAAACACATTAAGCACAGAATGTAATCAGTGACACGTACATGTTCACTTTATATTGAAAATTATACGTCCACATTACGTTCAAAGAGTGCTCCTTAGAATAAGTAAAGTTTACCGTACATATTGCGATTTGTAATCTTTCGTGATTCAAAACTGACAAAACAACGGTAACCTAATTATTCAGAAAAAAGTAAAAATGGTGTCTTCAGTTTTTAGTTAGCCAGCCACAAACTATTTAAAACCAATTAACTTCATATAAGAGAGACATATAAACTTATAATGCGCCTTACTCTCTCTCTCTCTCTCTCTCTCTCTCTCTCTCTCTCTCTCTCTCTCTCTGTCTCTCTCTCTCTCTCTCTATTCTGTGAAAATGATGACATCGAGGAAACAGGAAGACCTTTATTTGGGAAGGGGAAGGACACATGACCAGGGAAGTTTTCGGTGTCTATAGGGATATTAGTGAAGAGGGCATAGACCCTATGCAAAAATGGCTACCTTTAAACTATTCTTTTGTTTGTATTTAAAATAGCTTCACCACCCTCGTTCGTGAAAACAAATTCTTTACAATTTTTGTCTCAAAAACGAGGTTAGTGGGCCTATTTTAAATACGAACAAAAGAATAATATAAATGCAGCAATTTTTTGTAGGGTCTGCATAACCGCGGTTTGAATGTACTTCCATCGCTTTATCTTGCATACCAATTTTACTATATACTTAATGTGTATACGATACAACGTTTTGAGAGGGGAGTAAAATAAACGTGAAAGTTAAAGTGCAAGGTATTTTGGCAAAAGTAAGGTTTTCTCGAATGTTCTCGATTATAGTTAGTTTAGAATGGAGAACCATTCATCCCCAATTAGTATTGTCTTCACTTTTTAGGCGACCAATGGCTTTCTTCTTGGAATGTTTCAAAAAATCCGAAAAGCGATCGATTCGAGCAGAAATTTCAAAATCAAAATGGATCGGACATTCCCGGTAAGAAACCTCCGAAAATTTCGGCAACATCTCAAGATTGTCCTCTTTTCCGGAAATTCCTGAAAATGATGTTCCATTCGTTGATGGAAATTTCAGGAAATTCAAACCCCAGGTTTGCTAGCTGCTTTAAAATGGTGTTCCTGTTCGCTTTTATCAGCTTTTCGCAAAGAAACGTTCTACATTTCTCCAAATAAATTTAATAAATTTTTGTAAGAATTTAAATAGGTATGAAAGCGTAAGTTGGTGGCAAAAATTATAAAGGCCCAACAATTTGATACAGCGGAAAAATGAAAATCTTCAATGGTGAGCTAACAATCCGCTACAAGGAACAAAGATTAAAGATTATCATATTAGTTGCAAAAAAAGTAGAACATTAACGATCTTTAGACACAGGTTAGCGGCAATTTTTCCAAAAATTAAAGACATATGTTAAAGTATTTAAGAATTACTCGTATGTTAAAGTATTTAACAATCACTCCTGTACGATAGCAGACCGCGTAACAAGCTTAATTTTGTAGGTTATGTATATTGTTATTTGAACGAAAAAAAAAAACTTTTCTTGTTTGGATGTAACACAAATTCAAAAACCCTTTGAGGTTCCGAAATTCTTCAATCGTTCCAATAACATTCGACTGTAGAAGGACAAATGTGAATCAATTCAACGTAAACAAGATTTATCTTTGCATATGTCATAATTATAAAGAAAATGAAAGGTATTTGTAAAGACAAAGCATCTGTTAAAATCCGTTATCCCAGAACAAATAATGTGAAACAAGAAGAAACATGTGATTTCCATGTTATTGTTTTCTGTCTGAAGAAGAAGAAAAAAAGAGTTTGGGAGGGAAAGCCGGCTCCCTTGTGCTCATCATAAATCCTGTTTTGTAGAATTTATTCATAACGTTCCCGATTTAACAAAAAAGAGGAGAGGGAATAGTTACCCCTGATGTAAATGTTTGTTTGCCAGACAATAAGGAATATGAATATTTCCTCTGGTTAATTTTGAAATATTACAGAATCTCTCGGCAAAAACCCACTTAGAGTTTATGATATATAAAGGGTTTCTCATTTGAATTTCGTTAGTGAGACGCTTTAGAGCCATTTAAGTCCAACATTTACTCAACATGTCTGATGTGAACAGCAAGCTTTCAATCAGCTACCGAGGACTAATACCATGTCTTGTTCTTTTAACATCGAGAAACCACAAGAAAGAGAAAATCAATATATGACATATAAAAGACAGTCACGAGAAAAGCGTCTTTGTGGCTTTTTTTTCTCGAAGAATTCGAAGAGTTGATGAAGAATAATTTTCTTGATAATACACACTTTCGATGTACGTTTGACATGTACGCGTCAACTATGGTAATCAGGTATTAAAACACTTATTATTCACGCAAAGCATTCTTCTCTGAAGCATTCTTCTATAAAATTCAGACGTAGTCTTTCGTCAGATTCAGAGGGCAAGTTGGCAAAGAAATAAGCGAAATACCTTTGATCGATCATTTGTGAGACGATAAGTATTAACTAACTTAGAACCACTTTCAAAACATGATAACGAAGTCTTCAGTGAATGACCTTCGTTCAAATACAAATTGGGTGAATGTGCAAACTGTACTAGGAAATGAGTCTGCAATAGAGTGTTCGCGATACATCGATTTCACGTCTTCAGGTCGTAGCCGAAGGTACTAAGGAAAAGTGAATTCATTTTTGAAACGGTATATATTAGTCAAAGTTTTGATTCAGCTGAATTTTTCCTGATCTATTTTAATGAATTACTAAATTTCCAAAAAAAATATATTCACATCACAATCTGCTCATTATCGTTTATTCCTTTGCACACGGAAATGAGAAATTCTGCTTAACAATTTTTAGCCCGGATGAGAGCGCAAAAGAAATATAAACTGCAACTGTAGACAATATAGTAATGGTAAATACGGTAAACGGGCGAAACTGCTTTCCTAAAAATACAATTGATTGATATTATTAACATATTGGAAATGATTTACCTGAAGGTGATCGGTTGGGCAGAGAAAGATCTCAGATGATTCCTTTTGAGTTTACTCGGAAGGAAACCTCCCTTTAACATGCATTCCTTTAATATATGTTCGTTTATGGAGGCAAATTGACTTGGCATTTTTTCAAAGAAAATCCTATAACAAACATTTATATTTATTACGTACATGTGTCCAGAAAACCACATACGTTTGATAAAAATTGTAATGAATTTGCAAGCATATTGTTTCCGGAAATTGTTTGTTCTAGAAGTCATAACATTGAATGTTCTCTTTAAAATTAAATAAGGAAACAAATCTTCGCTCAAAATATGAAAATCGGTAAAATAAATAAGTTACTTCTCAGCCAATGGTGAAGTATGTGATCTAATCTCAGAACTGATTTAGCACCAATCTGTAAAAAAAGGATCCTGGCCTACGCGAAGTTGATTTATCACTCTTTATTTATTCCGTATAGTTACGGAGATTTATGCAAGGAAAATGCTATGAGTCAAAGAACCCGACCACATTGAATGACAGCGAGAAAGAGACATTTTCAACATGTAATTGCTCAATCTCCAGCTTTCACACCTTGTGCACCTGCAAATTCCAAAGAAAAGAACTAAAGCACTTTTTGTATATAGTTCCAGTGTAATGCCCTCTCAAGCGTTTATGTTTACATTGTAGCAACGGTGGTATCTACTGAGATGCAATACACACCTTTATTTCAAATTTTCTGCTTATATTTATGGTTTAAAATCGGAACTTTAGCTTTGAAAATAAATCAGGTATGAACTCATATGGCGAGATTGTGCGATAAACCACACCAGGGGATAACTGCAGCAATCAAGATAATTTGCTCTTCACTGCAAGTAGTCGACTAACAAGTGAGTAATAAAAATGTATTTGACTCTGATACGGCAAATGGTAATTGAAATTTCACTTATCTCAGTGGAATCCTACAGTTCTACAGAGAAAACAAATTGAAGTACACAAAGCGTAAAGTAAGGTATGTTATTTATTCCTTGGAAGAATCGTGCCGCTTCCAAGCGTAGATTAAAAGAGCTTTAAAGAACAATAAAAAAAATGATCAAAGGTTAATTAGTTTCAGCGTGATCACTCAAAAGCAGGCCATTAACTCACCATCTTCTCCATGAAAATCGCAAGAAACGATTTAGTACTGTACTATTGGGTGGTTGATGAGTTTTACTTGAGTTATTTTCTCTTCATATGAATGTTGTGCCGCGTAGCACTATGAACACAAATGAAGTAACAGAGAATTGTAAAGTGCTAATTTAACCCATGAATAACCCACAGGACGTTCGCCCCAGTAAAGGGAATCAGGGAACCACACGAGGTAAAGAATAAATCTTTTGACCTCGGTGGGAATCGACGACCACGACGACCACGACCTCCGGATTAGATCTACCGTCACTCTGCCGACTGAGCTACGTGGTCGGACAGAGAATGTCGGGGTCGATTTAGGTGGTGAACCGCGGCGAAGAGAAAGTAAGGGTACATATGAATGTTGTGCCGCGTAGCACTATGAACACAAATGAAGTCACAAAGAATTAACTCTGAAGTGTAAATTTTAGTGCTAATTTAACCCATGAATAACTTTACCTCGTGTGGTTCCCTGATTCCCTTTACTAGGGCGAACGCCCAGTGGGTTATTCATGGGTTAAATTAGCACTAAAATTTACACTTCAGAGTTAATTCTCTGTTACTTCATTTATTTTCTCTTCACCTGTTTTGTAATATAGAAAGCAACCATCTCTTTAAATGTGCAAGGAACGGCCGGAATACTTCAGGGGAATACGGTGGATTTTAATATTTGTGGACATGGCTGATTAAAACGAAGGCGTACACATCTACCGTATTCAAGTGATAAATAAACACAAATTAAGAAGCACACTATTTCTTGAAGTCTTTTCCGAAACTTTGAGAGTATATTTTTCTAGAGTTCAGACTACACCTGGCGAACCACATCCAGGCGAAGCGAAACAAAAATTTGCAAAATTTGTTTCGTAAAGGATTTATACAATTTCGAAATTGGCTAAAGTTAAAGTTATTAAAATGATTGTTGTTGATGTTATTTTGTTGTTTTATTATTTTTTTAAAAAAAAAATGCAGACTTAATGCTAGTAAGTAAATTGCAATTATTCTTTTTAAAATAGAGCTTTTACTCATAAATAATATGCATGGATAATATTTTTGTTCCTTGAAAATTTGGTAGGAAACTTTAGAGTAAGAATGGGAAAAAACTTTGCAATACCGTAACAACAAAACCTAATACTTCTACTTACATTCGATATTCTCGGCGGGTTGGTATGCTACGGAAAGTGAGTAGCTGGAAAATTATTACAGATCAAAGCGGCCTTTAGTGTTACGATAACAGCAATATCCTAGTTTAGTACGTTGAACTGTAAATTTGTTAAAACCATTGGAGACTTAGTGGGGTATAGCACTTTCCTCTCACTACGTACAGAATTGCTTATTTTAGTCGTGGACGTCGTCATTTCATTGTTACTTGGCAAATATCTCAGATATAAGGGTATTAGCGAGCTCGAGATTGGAATTGTTAGAATCAATGGCGGATAGATCCCTTGGACCTGATTGCAATCTTTCTAGATGATAGTGTTTAGTTTTATCTTGAATTTTACTTGAACTATTTTCCCCACGAGAAAGTGTTCTTATGGGCGCTGAGATATTGTCTACTTACTTCTTTATAACCTTTTCAAACGTCTCGTAATCTTGTAAGGTATACATTTTCACTAGGAGAACAATTCAAGTACGGTGCTAATACTAATGTAATTGTTGGTGCAGAAAGTAAGTTTGAGTCTGGGAACATGAATAAAGTAGTTGTTTAAACTTGATTTTCATCTTCGGGCGTACAAGGAAGATGCTCCAACCTCCAGAGGTTGCCCAGAAATTTCAAAAGAGGATAACTCTCGTTTCAGTAGCCTGTGTTATTTGGAACTACCATGGAAACTAGATTTTGACATGCACGACAAACAAATTTGTTCTGTTTTGGCAGAATGCGTGAGTATTTTTAATTTTTCTGTAGCAGCGTGATTGCACAACTTAGCACGCGTGTTGCATTCAACTATTATTCTAAACCAACTAAGTTATTTTCTGACTATCTCAGGAACTGAATGATGAAATCTAAGACGACGGATCCAATATGGCAGACTGAAATGCCTCACGTGATGTCACATGACCTCACGAATAACACATATCAACACATATTTCACAGATGTAATCCGTGCATAATCTAATATGGTATTATATTATGCTCTACAAATGAAGTTTATTTGGAGAACATAAGTTGCTATGTAGCTAGGTTAGTGCGCTAAGAAAATATTTCAGTGTTAGTTCTCTTTTTTCCTGATTTTTTATCTAAATTCTTATGTTATATCTCGCCCCAGAATGATAGCATTGCAATTTTCTCTTCTTATTTAAGAAAATTTGAGAACAAAGTACATGATAATCATACCTCTTTGCACAAATGCAGTTACAAAGGCCCCACTTAGCCATTTGCACTCTTTTTAGGCATATGCGTAGCGCATTGGCACAGTACGATGAAATGCATGACAGCCTCCAATTTTTGCTTTGGAAACCTGCTTCAGCTAAGTAAAGTAAAATTTGTCTATATTTTGCCGGCAATTAGATTTTATGCGCTAGTGAACAACCTAGGTTCTCGTATTTAGAAGATACAAAGACCATAAGGCACCGTCTGAAAGTTTCCCTCGACCATGTTTAGCATAACAGCGTTGAGTAAGAACGATTAGAAATTTCCAACGATGAAGAACAGATCGAAAGATGAATATTGACTCATATTGTGCTCATTTGGGCCCCGATTGAAATACAAACTATTCGAATAAAGTTATCTGTTAATAAAAAGGAACACTCTTAATACCTCAAAATTTTGACCATAGTTGAAATGTTCAACAATTGCAAAGAGGATGTAAATTTGGCATACAGCAATATGGATTGCTAGTTACATTTTGGTAAGGTATATAACAGAACAGATAAAATCTGTTTAAGTTAGTTTTGGTGTCAAGGAGATTTTAATTTCACTCCGCGTTGCCTGCATCTTATTTATTATTTTTGCCTCCATTAGTAAAAGAGGGGAAAGGCTTTAGACAGTCTAACTTCGAGTACGTTTTACCACTTTTATGGTCTTTGTAATAAGATCATTTGATTAGTTAGTTATGACAGCTCATAGGGGGTAAATTTTAAAGATAAATTTGCTGAAATATAATTGGTTTTTATATCCAAGAGCAAAATTAACACGAATGAACTAGTTGAAGCCCTATCAGAGATTTTCGATTTTCTCAAGATCAGCAAAGAATAACCAAAGGATTCTCAGAACGTCACAAAAACATCAAAGCTATTTACCGCTTGGATACAAGGAAGCCGGCCATCAACACCGCTTCAAGGTTAACGATTAGATAGGTTTGCTTAAGAAGTATATCTCCAAAGATATATTCTTACCTTTATCCGTTCAAAGTGAAGCAGTAACACCTTTCTGATGATTTAAACCTTTACCTAAATGCCATACGATCCATTCATATAAACTGTTAAATTACAGATCACCGAGACTGATAAACATGTTCCCTAATTTCGATTAAATTAAATTTCCATGTCTTGGATGTTTTGACAAATGCGGTGTGCCACCAACTGATTAAGGGGTATACAGTAAGATCTTAGAAAAAAATAACTTAGATCGATTCATAACGCTTTCAATCATACTTTACTATTTTCACGTAATTTGCGAAGTGTATACAAATTCTTAGTTCAATATATATGTGTTGAACTGACTTCATATCAATTACCTTTTGTCATAAAGTTCATAATTAAACAGTTTTAGACCGCTCGCATAACTTGGTAACATAACTGATTTGCCCTTCGGCGACACATTGTTTATATTTTGTTTCCGCTCTGGTTATAAATATTTTGATTCAATAGAATTCCCTTGCGTCTCACTGACCATTGGGCTAGACAGTTACAAATAACGAAATGATGAGCTTTCTAACAAGGAATAACGCCTGGCATTTTTTTTGTAATTTGACCTGATACTTTTAAGTTAAAGTGTATATGGCAGATTTCTTTTATTTGCTCAATAAAATCTCCACAATATACTGATAGGTATAGCAATTTCGATAGCAATTTTTCTTCCCCGTGTTTTGATGCACCAAAAACGTGAAATTTCACTTCCGGTGGGGCACAAAACCGCGACACCGAAAACAGGAGACTGGGAATGATTGTGACGTCATTCCAGGACTTAAAGTAAAAGCAAATTTCTCCGACATTTTCTTATTTTCTTATAAACAACACACTTTTGTACCATTCCTTGGCCACTTTCTTAGTTCACAATGAGAAAATGACTGAGAAATTCGCAGTCTCCTGGTTTCGGTTCTCGGTTTTGTACCACACTGGAAGTGAGATTTTAGGGGTTTTGGTACATCAAAACACGGAAAAGAAATATCGTTATCGACCTTTTCCTTGTTGTACTTATCAATTAACTGCAGAGATTTTATCGAGCAATTAAAAAAATACACTTTAAAAGTTTAAACTTGAGTTGCGCGATCAGTGAGCTGTATAAGTTGTATATTATTGACGTGTAGATAAATGTATACATTACATGACCTCGCTTGAAGGGGCTCTCTCAGATTCTGCCGCCTTTTTGGTCAAAACAGAGTTAAAATTGACTGAGTTCTTCGGCTGCTCCTGGAACATCAAGACGAAGATACTAGTAAGCGAATTGTTGCATTGTTGAAGAAAGAGCAAGTCAAACTGTCTTTAACGATTCGTGACATAACGACAGAGTTTGAAAAAGTCCGCCGGAATTTTAGGATTTGACATCGAAGCCTGATACGTGCGTAGTACACGTACAGTATATTTAACAAATGGACGTCAGTTTTTCGTGCCTATGTCCTGTTAATGATCATGAATTTCGTCATAAGAATTTCAAAGCAGCTGTGGATCCACGTGGCGATAGCCGAGTGGATTCACAGACTTCTTTGACAATGTTATGACGAAATTCATGATCAATAACAGGACACATGCATGAAAAACTGACGTCCGTTTCTTTTTGTACGATAACAAACTGTCAAACTGTCCGCTGTCGCTCGTTGCCGCGTCACATAAATTATAAATTCTTGTGTCTGTCCGCTTATTGACGATAAAAATTAGCCAATGAGCGGGCGAGGATTTGTGCTGTTATCGTAAAAAGTAGTTTTTAGCAAAAAT
Organism: Catalaphyllia jardinei; assembly: GCA_022496165.2. Taxonomy (NCBI): domain Eukaryota; kingdom Metazoa; phylum Cnidaria; class Anthozoa; order Scleractinia; family Caryophylliidae; genus Catalaphyllia; species Catalaphyllia jardinei. The sequence goes on along the minus strand of CM042747.1, from coordinate 16,070,363 downwards.
GGGCCATTGCTATATATACAGGAGTTGCCATAATGTTTGGATTTATGAAAACAGTGCTAAAGGGCTAGGTTTCACCTTATATTGACTGCTCTTTTAGGCCAAATAAGAGCTACGTAAAGGGGGAAAAAATGGAAAGGACGGCAAGAAAAGCAAGATAAACGGGCGGAGAAGGAGAAAAAAGACTGACTTTCCTTTTAATTTTTATATCGTCGACTTTGGAGATAGTTTCTGGCGAGAAAAAAAACGTTTGCTTGGCGAGCGATTTCAATTCTTTAGCACTATTTTTGACTGCTCTTTTAGGCCAAATAAGAGCTACGTAAAGGGGAAAAAAATGGAAAGGACGGCAAGAAAAGCAAGATAAACGGGCGGAGAAGGAGAAAAAAGACTGACTTTCCTTTTAATTTTTATATCGTC
>CM042747.1:16023907-16060500 GCA_022496165.2 Catalaphyllia jardinei | reverse complement strand
CCATACACTAAGTTACTTACGGCTTATTACATACGTTCCTTAACCAGACCATTTTGAATGTCGAAGTTGCGGTGGTAGTGATATTGAGCTAAGATCGCGTTTGTCCAAAAATTAATTAAAATACTCTTCTCTCGAGTTTTTAGCCATTTTAGCAGTTTAAGTGTTAGGAAAAGTGCAGGTATAAATTTTCTTTGGTGCGGTTCAGAAAATCAGTCGACTAGATAGCCAAGATAAGTTCCAGATGTTTACACTATTCACCGGCCGCCATATTGAAGGACCAATTAAGTCCTCGAACATGGCGGCTCCATACTAAGCTCTATAATTTTGCGCGGAACATTTCGACGAATATCTCAACTTTGGGACAACGCACACATCTTAAACTTGGAGAACTGTCTTCTTTATTTACCTTCTATGATATCACAATTTATTGACTTTATCCACTGAATGGTTTTTGATTATATTTTTTTATCGCGTGACAATGCACACACTGTTACATTGTACATACCAAGCTTTATATTTAAACGACAGTTGAAGGTTTCGACGAAAGCCACTCTTCACAAAATGTAATCACAAATTTTACTGTCTAAGCAATAAAATTTACATATAGCAAACTTTTTTCTTTAAATATTTCAAAACCCCACGCTACCTTGAACTCCAAGTGATCTGACCGTTTTGGTTGATTTTTACTCTGCTATTGTCGGCGGGCACGTTGTGAAAATTGGCAATCTTTATGTTAAGGAAAAACGTGTCTGGCAGCCAGATAATATTTCGATAAGATCCGGTCAAGAAAATCGGCTCATCAAGGGTGTGGTTCAGTCGTGGGTCATGCCAGTATTGACGGAAGAAGACATCCACAGAAAAATCCTACAGAGTCAAATAAAGAGTTTTTTATGTCTAAATAAAAGCCTTATGCACCAAGTGGAAAATTTTCTCTTAGTGGATAGTACATAAACGGTTGACGGCTTTTTACTTATCGTCATAGTAATAGTAATATTTCTTGGACAATTCTGTTCACGGGGGAAAGATGCAATGATGTTAACCCTATGTGAAGCACCAACCCTTGATACAAGACCAGACGTCTACAACACCGGGAACTACAGGCCGTACTCTTTGTGGGTGTTTTAGCGGCGTCCCCTGCTAACCATGTAACACTAAAGATCCAGGAGACGGGGTCTACGATTTACAATCCTTTTCCGAGGAAACCTGAACGTCTAACATTTAGCGCGCAGATATAATTACAAACGCAGCACATTCTCCTCAATTATTTTAAGACCCTGACTGCTGGTCCAGTCTGGGTCTTGAGCCCTAGACCTCCCGCACAGCAGACTAGCGCTCTACCAACTGAGCTAACCAAGAGGCGGTGAATACGATGGTGATGTCGATGACGATTGGAAGACTGCATTTTTTGTAATTACATACCATGTCAATCTCTCTCACTTTTCCTAAATGTACAACAGACATGTCTATTGTAATATTAAGGGGAGGACCTGAAATAAAGACAATTACTGAAATGTTAGTGTTTTGGATTGGAGCATTTCCATCCAAGATTATGTGATCGTTATCTGTGGTGGAGTGTCGATGGATACCCTCGACCGACACTGCGTCGACACCTTCGTCGACACGTGATCGACATGCCATCGAGTGTCCATCGATGCATATCAGCAGGTCGACAATCGGTCAACTATCGACCGACTGTCGATCGAGTATCGATGAAGTGTCGATCGATCGAGACGTTGACTGAGTGTCCACCGAGTGTCCGCCGAGCACGGTCATCGAACAAGATGACCGCACTCGGATACCGCAGAGACCTTTAATACACATGAACCGTTGTTGTTTTGTTCGTTTTTTTTTTCTGTTGTTGTTGTTTTTTTGTTTTTTTTTTGGGGGGGGGTATTCTTTAAGTTTAATTAAGTACAGCAGCTCCCAGTGAAGCGATAGGCTGCTTGATTTAGGGAAAAAAGTGAAAATACCCCTTGCCAATTGACGTTAAAGTTTGATAAGTTCTCGAAAATTACACTACAAATAACTAGATCCCCCAGACAAATTCACTTAATTCAGTCAATAACTAAAAATTGAAGCTAAACCCATTACCTTTGTAGTAGGGCCTCAATCTTTTATCATAATTTTCTTCGTCAAACAATTTCTTCATTGTATCTGTAGCACACTTATAGCTTTGAAGGAAAGCAAATCATTTGTGCAATTAATTGTGGAATACTGGTTATTGAAACATGCCAGGGAAACAACAGTTGGCTTGAAAATGCGGTTAGTTCGAGAGATGGGGTAAAATTTTACTGATCGACTGGGGGAAGGGGAACGTCCTTGGGTCCGAGTTATCGAGATGTTAGAAAAAGTGAGGGTGTGAAAAATCAAGGTTCTGGTGTATCTAATATTTTTCCTTTCTATGGGCAATTTCAGTTTTTCAATTTTAATTTCAACTCATACAAACATTAACTTTACAGTGTTAGAAAAAGAAATATAGGTGAGTTTTGTTTCATTGGTATAACAGCCAAGAACTGTGCGCATAACGCAGTCTATGCGTTAGAATGGATCTGTCAGTAATAAAATTATATACCAAGCGAAAACTACTATAATCATAACCACTCGATGAGCAGGATAATAGCCATAGTCGGATACTGCATTTGCATTAAACAATTTTTTCCTATTTTCAGGTTCGTCTTTGACATAAATTCGACTCAGTTCGACACATTATCACTCATCACTGGTTTATTTTACATCTTTGACCATCCTTGTTTTCTGTTTTTACCAATTTTTTTTTTGCCTTAAGGCTTTCGTGATTTGTATTTATGGGCTTTTACAGAAGCATACATTAACATCCTATAAAATATTGATTTCGGCACATATTTAATTTTAATTTCGAATCTGGTTCAGAATAAGCTCGCTAAACCACTCATGGTCAAATAAAGAAAAGAAAGATAATTGATATAAAGCCTGGTGTTTTCGTCCATGGCTTTCCACAGCATCGCCATGCGGTAACCGACATAGACAGCGACTTTTTCTGAATTCAGCGTCACCCATTTAGTACGATAAGTGGGGTGATAAGTTATAATTCAGTTGTTAGAGTTTTTTTCAAATAATCTAAAATTATAGTGTTTTGCATTCTGTGAAAGACTATATTTTAGGAAGTTCATTCATGCTGTACCTATTATCTGAAGACGAAGCTACTGAATACGGCAGGTGTGACCATGTCGTGATATGTATAAGAAACAGTAGTGGGTACATTGCGGCTGCACTAACCTACAAATATAAACAAGAAATAAGCCAAAACAAAACGAGACCAGAAGTTTAAAACAGAAAGCCAACACATACATGGAACGCAATGACAAGTCTTCGTGAGTAAATCTGTTATACGTATTGTGCGGATCTCAGAATCTTTCGTTATCGACTTAAAAAAAGGTTCAAACAAAATGAGTTTCCTTACTGCACTTACTAATTTTAATAATTTTTACAAACCGAGAAAACCAACAGCTGTCTAATTAAACTACATCTCAATTAGCTTTATACGTTTTTCATTCAAATTCGCGTGCAAATAATTTATCCATAAATAATAATTTGCTTTTGTGCAATTTATGATTTAGTGTTTTAATTGTAAAGGAGAATATTTCTAAGTTAGCACTATCTCGAGGGTTCTCTTTATTAAGATGTAATGAAAAGTAAAAAAAATACTAAAGGTAAAGTAAATTGAGGGCATCGCACCTTTTGCATATTATTTTAATAGCAGTGTGTTATACAAATGTTCATAAACACCTACCTGCTCCGTAATTTACTCCGACCAGCTTCGCCCGCGTATTGAGATCGACACTGGAAGCGTTCGACAGTTCTGAAATAGCTTACTCAAGTCAGCGGTTGACTCACTGTAGTATTTCTTTGTTGTATTTCAGAGTTAGCTCGCTTAAATTTATTGAGAGGTGCCGAATTTACACCTCCCGGTTGATTTTATTGTTTTTAATCAATAATTGATTACACCAGTTCCATCGACACGTGTAGGGTTTTATGCTAAAAAATGGTAATAGGTTCAACATGAATCACTTGAAAATCTGAAAATTGTTATTTGATGGGAACCAGTATAACTCTTCACAATTAGCTAAGTAAAAATACATCCTTTTTTATTACTAAACATACTATATTATGTAAACTAACTTCAATTGTTATTGTTAATAAAGTATGTGCTTTGTTGTATCATAAATTCAGCTGAAAACCGCGGATTTTGCCTTTTGTCAGTCAACCTTGTTATTAATTAAACTGCTTTCAATTTTGAGCATTCTCAATTCAGTTATCTAGCTTTTCAGGTAGTACAGAAAATGCAATTTTGCATGGTGCTGCTCTACAATTAAGTCATCCATGATCATAAGAATTTGTGCCGGCATAAGTGAAAACTCATAGTCATATGACATCTAACAATGAACTGTTTACCGCCGAATGCTATGAGCGAGCAACATTGCGCAAACTATGACGTCAAACGGGAATCAGTTTATACCCCCAAAATCATTATGCTGCTGCACGTGATGTTGTCGCTGGAACCGCAGCGCGTTTTTCAAAATTTGCTTTTCAGTTTTGCTTTGCCCTAGAACATTGTTTCTCCACGGAGTGTCTGGAAACGGCCCAGTCCCTAGGGAATATGTTGAGGCTTTTGATCACGTGACATCGAAGGTGCACGCTTGTAAGCCAAAACAAAATGGCAAATTGCGTGGCTCGGGAGTCTAAAGGCACCGAGATTGAATTTCTATTTACGGAAGACGTGAACGATGAAAGTTTATTGATGTCTTTACATATTATCGAGCGTTTCAGTTCATCAGATGAGTTTGAAGAGGTGGAGAACGAGTTCGATGCTGTTTGGAATGATGTAAGGTTTTTAAGCTAGTATTTTTTGTACTTTGAATCGTAACTGAAGCGCGACCTTCAGAACAAAAGCTGGGAAGTTTGCAATCGTTACTGAGAAATTGTCACAGACTAAAGAGCTCCAGAGTAGAGCTTAACCGTCTTATGATCTACTCACTGGAATTCACAGTCCATTGTTGTGAACTGAGGAAAAGCTGGATTAAAGCTGGATATGAATAAAATATCAAATTAGCGATATCGCGCGTGTTTTGTGTTTTGTGGCCGCCATTTTGAATTTTTAATACGCGCGCGTTGTAAATTGCGCGGTCTGCTAGTGCGAGGTCTGGAAACGAGATTACGGAAGTCTGGGACTCTCAGATTTCTCGGAGAAAATAATAAAGTGACAAGGGATGAAACTTCTCACTTTTTTCGTCGCAGGTCTCTGCCAGTTGGAGGGAGCGGAGATAAGATGTGAAGAGACCGGAAGTCAAAATGTGGGTTTCGTGACGCGCGTACACAGCGTTGCAAGAAGGTAAAACAATGGCTTCCTTTTAACGTTGCATAATTCAGCCGTGGAATATGAAGGAATCAACATTGAGTAGACAGTCGTGCTTGTTATATACACCGTTTTTGTCGTACACTCAGAACTTTGCTTTATGAGAAAGGACTTCCCACTACTGGCGGCCCAGCAGCTAAAGGTATTGTGGCCAGCCAAAACGATATCCAGCACTTTCTTTTGACAGTCAGTCAAACCGTTAGAGGCAAATGAACGGCGACATAATTTTTAAGCTGATCTGAATCGCAGGACCGAAAACGCCGCCAATTAATTACGAAAACCTCGCCGTCTCAAATCCCAAAATTACCTTACAGTTGATTGACACTGGCAAAATCTTTACCATACTTGCCTCATGTTGTCAGGAGAAAGAAATTTCTTAACATAACAGTCGTGAAATTCCTGAATTCTTCCAAATTAAAAGTTTCCGAACTCTTCCCTCCACCGTGGCGTCATGAAACGGATCTGGCCTTGGCCTTGGCCTTGTGGCAGCATATTATTTCCGGAATACAATCATCACACTTCCGGTATTAAAACTGACCAATCAGAACAAGCGACAGTATCACTTCCGCTTCGAATCTGTCAATCAATTTGTAGCATTTCTGACTTCCGTGGCCCCCAACAGGAAGAGACATAGCGCGAAAGCGGGTAGTTTAAAACAACGCCAAAATATCGCAGACCTTCTGAGTGTTCGGGCTAAATGAGACTAGATATATTTAGCCTAACCGTTCTTCTCACAGAGCAATTTTCGGCAAATTACGATGTAAAGATCCCCTCGCAGTAATGCAAAATTCGAAACCCTTGTCACTTTATTAGATCTCCGAGCAGGCTACGAGTGATTTCCAGACCTCGCACTAGCAGACCGCGAAATTTACCGCGCGCTGGTATTAAAAATTCAAAATGGCGGCCACAAAACGGGAATGTGAGATCACAAAAGGAAGATCCATCATTTTCCTAGATCAGATCCTATCACTGTTTATCAAAATACGGTCATTTTCTTATGCAAAGGACATCGCTTAAAAAAAGGCAACCAAGAAGAAAGGCTTGACGAAAGAAATCAAACGAGCCACGAATCCAAATGTGCAGAGTTAATGTTACACCATTTTTTTCACCATCAACGTACCTTGGAATGATGTCATCTCAAAGTTTTCATGATACCAATACGGTCCAAAATGTTTTCAAAGGATATAACCTTCATCAGCACTTTTTATTGAGCTTACAGTATAGGAATTTTTCAAGATGACATCATCTACTGCAACTGCCCCCCCCCCCCTCCCCCTTTACTTTTCTGGCCTTCTTATGACATTAATTATTAGAGGCTATTTGTTTAACCCCACAGTAATTACAAATTTGAATAAGAAAGGAAAATCTTAAAAAATTATAAGTTCTGGCGGTTGTGCTCAAGCGATACCACCTGATCATGAAAACGAGCTATTGGCCATAAAAAGGTTTAACTTTGTAATGAACCTCCCCATTTTTTTTCAAGGGAGTCCCCTTTTTGAGTCACTCCCTCATAGTTTTCTGATGGGCAGAATTGAGGCAATATATGCACCACATGTGTTTGTGGCTAGGTTTAATAATTTTGTTTTAACCCCTAAAGTCCAACCCCAACATCTTAGCAGTATCAATGCACAATCAAGAGAAAAGGCAGTGGCAGATCTAGAGGAGGCCCCCCCCCCCTTATTTGTTTGACCAAACTAAGTCCCAATGGGTCGAAAAAAATTTTGGAGAGCACCCCCCCCCCCCCCGCCCTCTAATCTCAGGATCTGGATGACCACCCCCCTCCCTTATCTGAAGGTCTAGTTCTGCCATTGAAAGGTTATGAGAGTAAAATAAAACTTATCACAAAGCAATAACTGTACTTTTATTGTCAACCTAATAAAACATTAAACACGAAATATTGCAGGAATGTTAATTATGTTAAGACCAATTCACAGTCATCAGACTATCAACATGCTTTATGAAGTCACCCACATTCTTAAAACAGGGTTTTCAGACTGAAGGAACTGTACGTTTGGCTTTATAATCAACGTTTAGTGTGACATATTCACGAAGAGGCAAGTCGTCGCTTTGTTTACTTGCATGACTTTTAACTGGTAAACTGAGAGTGGGAACTGCACCAGTTCGGAGAGTTTTCCTTGTTTCATCTGAATACAAGTTACCAAAGTTACCGAAAAAAGCATATATCCATTCAAAACTTAAAAATCACTGTAGTATAAAAGCACTTATATGCGTGCGTACTTCATTGACTTTCTTCAAAGAGGCTTTTCAAAGACAATAATTCAATAATAGTTTACTGCGGCAAAAACCTACTTTGAGGACGCTAAAAATATTTGCAATGATATTTTATCAGAAGTATAATCTATTAAATTAATTAAAAAACCTACATAAAAACTCTATGAAAAATATTCACTCCTAAATTTAATTGCCATGGTAAAATACTTAAGAATCTAAAAAATCTTTTACGCTTCAGATTGAACTTAAAGTCGTGTGAGGATTGAAAAACAATAGGGTGATCATGATCTCAAGCCTTGTTATTAGCCTGAGTTATTAGCACTCTTTAGTCAACTACCTCGTATGTTTCAGCTTCGAAACTTCCTAAAAGATTATTCTAATACAAGAATAAATACGAAATGGACTGAAACTTACGAATTTCGATGTCTTAATTCTGGCAAGACAAGACAAGACAACTTTATTTAGCCAGAGCCAGGGTAGCCCAATCAGCTGCAAGGCTGGTATCCTTAGGGGCCCTGGGTTCAATAAGACACATATACACATTTACAATAAAATTAGGCGTAAAATGCCTCTCGCAAATGAACATACTCCCTTCTTCTATTTGTTTTCGGAAACTTGCGTCGAAAACTCGTTACAACGTGCAATAACGCCTTTCTCCAGCTTTCTTTGTTTTTTTCGGAGGAGGGTGGAATTTTAAAAATACCAATCCCCTAGTATTTTGGCTTTCGTGACACGCCGCACCCAAATATCGAGCAGTTTGCCCCAGGCTTCGCTTAATATATTTAGTCTCTGTAATGTCAGCGAACTTCTAGCGTGCACCTTTGATGTCACGTAACGACATGAATTTCCGAGCAATAACATATTCGTTAGGGACTGGGCCGTTTCCAGACACTCCGTGGAGAGACTATGCCTAGAACAGATCACTTCGTCTCGGGAAACATTGAGATTCGAGGGAAACAAAATTCACTGTTCCCCTCGGGACCAGTCATTAAGTGTTAAGGTGGTGCGTACCTCAAAATAGACCAAAACGTTTGTTTAAAGATGGTGAAGAAAGATCAATTATATTGTGAGTGATTGCACCCGTGAAAAGAAAAACACAAAACAAGATTTGATTTCAAACAAGCATATCTTGTATGTTTCTGTGTCGTTCTATACAATAAACTACAGTTTTGACAGCTAACTGTCGTTTTCAGTGCTTTTTACAGGCTCTTATTTTGCACCAAACCCAGTCAACAAATAATCTATGGTCACGTGACAGAGGTTAAAATGTTAAGATTTTTTAGATTATTGTATAACGAAGCTATCGGTCATTAAGTACCCCAAATTTCAGAAATTTCTCTTTAACAGTCCGGGATCGTTATCAGTTTTGATAACCTCGACCAAAACAAACCATTAGCCAATCGCTGCACAAGTTTTCGTTCACGTGACGTTATTTGGTAGCAACAGTGTATAATTCAATATGGCGATCGACGAGGCGCTGCGGAGGAGTTACTCTTGTCACAATATCACAATGCAGTTAGTTTTATGTTTGCTTCATAATAGGTTATGGGATTATGGAATAGAAACAGAGATGTATGGAAGAAAACTGTTTTTGTCCAAAGTTACTGTGAATTTCATTTCCAGATAGACACCGTATGATATTTGTTCCCAGTAAAATGACACAGCAAAGGTATACAAAAAATATTCTGTTCACAAAAGCGTTGTTTATTGACACTAATATGATAGCTTCTATTTTCACTCAGGCTTCATTTTCTTGGTAGCTGGAAAAGCTGCTTGTTCAACAGTCTGTATAAAATATAAACGAAACAGTGACAGTAAATACATCTTGAGTTTATAAATTGACACTGAACAAGTTCCTTCTATGTTCCAAGCGGAGAGCTGTAATTGAATTTCGTTTACATGCGTGATAACGAAGAGTACAACTTGTAACAGTTTAAAACCTAACAGCCAGGCTCGGCGTAGTAATTTTATGCAAGTAGCTAACATGTTCACGGAATATTTCAAACTTTGTCCCTCCAGAGCTGAAATTTAGACAACTTAAAACATATCTTGCAAAATAAACGAACCGAGAGAGAAAAAACCTGGCAAAAACAGGGTTGTCAAACTCTACAAATTACACGCGGATACTAACAGCGGAAGCCACACTGACATATGACCTCTGAGGGCTCTACTTTAACGAAATGTCCTTCCAAAATCACATGATTATTGCTTAGCGAAATATTTAAAGATCCCCTGATCGTACCATACAAAAGGGGCAGATCCTTAGAGATTTACTAGTTCGAGCAAAACTTCCTAAAGCGGCTATTACACGTGGATAGGAGTTGCGTAGGCCTGTTACCCCAATGTTGTCACTCGCTGAATCCAACAATAAGCTTCATTATTAAATTCTCAACCTCGGATAATGCAATTCTAGCTTTCTGATTGGTTCACTGTATCTCGGTTACCAGCGATTATACCTACGTTTGACCTTATATGGAAATTAATGCGGCAGATGTAGCTTGGCATAAAATTTTATGTGGGAGGCCAAGCTCCGTCGGCAAAAAATTGGATGAAATAAAACAAATTCGGTGAGCTGTCTACAGAAGAAATACAAGAAATTAAAGGACAATCCCATCCAAGTAACAACAAAAAAGCCATAAAGTTAGGAATGAGAATATTGAATGGTACGTACTCGTTAAGTTTCCCGTAAAAGCTGTAAAATTTCAAACATGAACATCGAGATTTTACGCATTCATGAACATTACGTAACAACAACAATTTTTACCTTAATGTTACTGAGTGGCTTGCTAGTCCTGGTGGCACCAAATTTTCGAAACCGATAGAAGAAATGTCAAAGGAGGAACTGAATGTTTTTCGGAAAATTTTTTGCACGTCTGTGAGGAATAAAGATGGCACAATGTCATTTTACAAAAGTTCATCAATGAAATCCATCTGAGAGCCGCCATTGATCGTTTCCTTCCCTCGCACCCGGTCATCAAACCGTTTTCCACTATGTCTGACCCCACTTTTACTGAGGCAAACAAAGCATTAGAGCATTTGCAAATAACCTCAGAAAAACAGACAACATTGCCGGCCTAATAGAGCCCATAAGAAACGGTCATAAACTAATTTCCAATGAACAGCTGAAGAAACTGTTCGACAGCCGTGAGCCCGGACGGGCAGAGAGCAAAAATGCCGCAAAACTACAGAGGGCGACCTAGTTTTACCTCTGTCTCCTTTTTGGTTGACCACGACAAGAGATTCAACGCCAACTAACGCCAACGATTCTGTGCTTGCGAAAAATCCATCAAGGAGTTGAGTATTTTGATGAGCTGAACCGAAGCGTCGGCTCGAATCTTTACCAGCCACAAAAAAACCATCAGGGTCTCGGAGATTCTGAAGATGAATCCGATGCTAAAATAGTTGACTCTAAAACTGGCCAGCAACAATCTCCACATATAAGCTCGAATTGATGCGAGGGCAGCCACAGTAAGGGAACGCTGATAGGGTTCTTGTCGAGAATAATTTTGACACAACGTCTGTCACATAGCAATCAAAGTTCTCCGCAGTACTTTTACAACTGTTATGTGCAAGTGCACAATTAAAACTCTTCTCGATGACTCAAACTTGAACGCTTTTCAAACTTCCTGATCAAGGTTGAAAATCCTTCGTTTGCCAGACGTTCCTTAAATTATAGATGATGGTAATTTTCGTTCCGCAGACTCGCCGGCTTCGCTTTCATATTTTCATTCAACGAAAGTTTACAAACGGCGCGCATACCATGTGACTTCCCACTTGCTGTTGTTTTTGCCACATCAACTTCCGGTCGTTTTGTAAAATTAAAAAACTAGTAAAATTTAGCTCTAATTCCCAAGCATACAACCGAACCGAATTTAATAAAACAATTATTCCATTTGCGCTTGTTGGATATGAGATGGTTCTAGCCAACTCGGCCCTACGGGCCTCGTTGGCTATTTACCATCTCATATCCAACGTGCGCTCATGGAATAATTGTTAATTATATAACGACTGGTGTGCCAGAAAACTGACCTAGTTTGGGCGGCATTTCAGGAAAATATTTCAGGACCGCGAATGTGTGGAAATTGATTCTTGGGCTCAAAAAATATAGACAACTTACCTTTTAATGCATTTGCCGATTGACCGTCTCAGGGGATAAAAATGGCCCACGTACGTCAGGTAAACATTAGGAGGATTAATAAAATCGTTGTCCTCTTCAATATCGATACCATGTTGCTCGAATTCAAGCTTGAATTTTTCTTGCAGAAGTCTTTTTGAAGACGCAATCTTGCCAGAAAATCGAAATAAATTTTCTGTTTTTATTCTAAGGGTGCCAGCATCCGCTATCTCAATACATTCCAGAATTACAGAATGTAGATATGGCCGCTGTTACGAACAGCACATCGCAAATCAAAATACCCCCGTGCACTTTTTTCACAAATCGTGCACAACACTAAAAACACATTAAATCCCAGGTATATGGCGTGAAGATTAACGACATATTTTTGTGATTGTCGCAAAAATCTGCGATTAACCTAAATCTAATGACAAAATTAAAAACATACCGAATCTGTATGCAAAACTGCAAGCGCTGTTTCACTTCACGAGTAGCATTTTACATCGTTTACGCTGGTCTTCAAACGCTATCTTCAAGCTTAAGACACTCGAGGCTCCTTCCTTTCTGGTACTTATCGACTAGAATTATGGGTAAATTACCCGAGCATAATCTAACAACTAACGAGCAAAGCTAAGTGAATACGAAAATTCCCTATTTTTGAAATGGCCGCCATGTTATGACGTCACATGGTTAACGATCCCGGACTGTTTAATACTCTCCGAAGTTGAACTGTTACATGGAAGTCAGCTGGTACAGAAGTAGACTTTTGAGAACACTGTACTTAAAGTTTCTTACATGATGGATTAAGCATTTAACAAGCCAAACATTAGGGGAGTGGGGTGCAGATTGGATCTCCGGGGAGAAGATGTAAAGGTTGTTCTATTTTGTAAAAAGTTACCGCAATTATAGGAAAGAAAATGAGCCTATGATGGCAAATAAAGCAAAGTTTTTCCCAGGTAACTATACCAATCGAGTTGTGCATCTCTTTACAGCTTTAATACAAAGTTTCGTTAATATATGTTAAAACTAATCTATACTTTGGGTCATGTTCTTACTGTAAACAGTCGTTGCTATGGCCGTTGCTACGTAAAAAACTTGTACCACTGTGTACTTTCCTTAAATTTCACACTCACCTAGAGGTAAATTCGGCAAGATTGTTTCAAAATATTTTCAACAAGTGTTCAAGGGTCTTAAATCTTGGATTTCTAAAAAACGGAATCTTTCCTGAGTATCGCCGTATTTTGAGGTACATACCACCTTAAGTGTTGCATTACGAAAACTCTCCATAGTTCAATTGCAATATTTGTTTTGCCACCTGTGTCCTTTACAATACAGAGCTATCCTCTTTAGAATACCCTGTCAATTGTTACCATAAAAATTCAGGCATGGATAATTGAATATATTTAAGGACGGAAACTTTTTGACCCAGTCTCACAGACCTCTCAGGAAATATAAAATAATGCAAGAGCTGTGGACGGTCAACATCTGTCAGATTTTTTCTTAAGCCTATTCAGACCGGGAACCAACTTTCAACGCTTAGCTTGAAACTTTAAAACAAATTTAAAGCGACGAAGTCCAAATTTGGTTGGTTTTTTTTTTAATTATCTGGAAATAATCTCGTATGACCCGCCTTGCCCAAGAATATCATAGTTCTCGTGGCATCCATATTTCGGACAGTTATGATTTTAAAATTTTAATCATGTAATCAGACAGTACTTTAGCAAAAATAAAAACAAACTGCAGTTATGAACATAACGAGACAACGCATGTTGTAAAAACTTTCATTTATGAACTTGACGTTTCGTATGCTCCAACATACACCTTCAGAAGTAACGGTTACTTAAACTACAATTAAGTTTAAACACGAAGACTAATGCCACGATTATCGGTTTTTCCTTCACTTGAATTTTGTTGATTTTTTTTCATTTCTTCAAGGAAATCCAAGACGGCAGATCCAAGGCTGGGTGGAAATAACAGGTGGTTTCATACGTACTAGCTTAGTAAGTAGACCTTAAGTATACTTTAATCTTACTTCAGATATGAACGGGTCTAAACTTCATTAGTATCACCCAACTAGTGGACTAATGCAAATCCTGCATTTTGATTGCCTACGCTACTAGGGGTCTAATAGTAATAGTCACCGAGTAGAGAAATTCGCCGGTTTTTCCTTCGTTTTTTCCCCCAAATAAATATTTCCTAAACTTGCATTTGCTAACTTTGTTATTGCCTTTTCTGCCCGACTAGTTGGGTGATACTAAAACAATTAGACCCTTCGCCCTCAAGGGCCACGGGTCAATAGCCCATTCGGCTTCGCCTCATGGGCTATTGACCCGTAGCCCTTTCGAGCTACGGGTCTAATTGTTAAGTAGCCTTCTTTGTAGCCGTGTCAATAAAAATGCGTTTGCAAGACTCGCACATCATTTTCGAACTACGCGAATCAGCAAGTCACGTTTTTTAAAGAACTCGAACATCAGCTTGAAGATTTTGCCCAAGAGAATATTATCATCGCAGGTGACTTCAACTGCGCTTTTTCTGAAAATGACAAAAAAGGTGGAAATCCAGTTTGGAAAAAATCCATAGTAATTAAAGAAGTTCAGCATCTTGCGAACCTCCATAATTTAACAGACATTTGTCGCGATCGCAATCCGAACGACAACCGCTTCACTTGAAGAAACAAATCGCTAATAATCCAATGCCGACTAGACTTCTTTTTAATTTCAAAAGAATTCAGCAGTGACACACATGCTTGCAATATAATTAACGGCCCTGAATCTGATCACTCAGCTGTCACTTTACATCTTAAGACAGAAGATTTATTGCAAACTAAAGCTCCTGCATGGTTTTTGGAAATTTAATAATTCTCTATTAGACGACGAAGACTTCACTTCTGCAATCCATGAATGTCTACCGGATTTCAAAGATAAATATGCTGACCTGGATGACTTGGGTTTAAAATGGGACTTAATTAAAATGGAAATTCGCGGATTCACAATCAAGTACTCAAAAATCAAAGCTAAGAACAAGAGGAATGGAGAGGCTGCCCTTCAAAATAAAGTTAATGAACTTATGCAAAAGTGTGAACAAAACCCTAGCGACAAAAGAATATTAAACGAGCTTTACGCGACAACATTGCGCCTTCAAACGATCATGCGACAAAAAACAAAAGGCGCCATTCTTAGAGCAAAGCTCGGTGGCATGAGTTTGGTGAGCGAAATTCCAGATACTTTTTCAACCTGAAAAACGAAATCATTTTAAAAAAAAACAGCCACAAGACTCAAACTTCGTATCAATCAGGTAACTTGTGATCAATTTGAGATACTACAAGAACAAAAAACTTTTTTTTGAAACTCTTTACAAGTCGCAAAATTCCCAGGATAATCTGCCTGAATCTGATTTATTTAATTTAGAGAATATTGATCCGCTAGATGAAAACGAACAACTACTGTGTGAAGGCATGATTTCAAAAGAAGAATGCTTAACTACCTTAAAAGAGTTTAAAAACAACAAAACGCCAGGAACTGATAGTTTTTCTGCAGAATTCTATAAATTCTTCTGGAGTGACCTTGGCACTGAGATGCCTGCCAGTTTTAATTATGCTTTCCAAAAAGGTTCACTGTCTATCAGCCAAAAGCGCGGAATTATTTCACTCGTCCCCAAAAAGAACAAAGACAAAACTTTACTTGAAAACCTCCGACCTATATCTCTACTAAACGTTGATTACAAAATTCTGACAAAATCTATTGCAAAAAGACTAGAAAAAGACCTTCCTAAAATCATAAACTCTGACCAAACTCGTTTTATCGATGAAAACGTTAGACTAATTCAAGATGTAATTTCTCACACTAAGCAGGAGGGAAAACCAGGTATTGCCATATTTCTTGACTTTCAAAAAGCGTTTGATACAATAGAATGGAGCTACTTTTAAGAACCGCTTTACAAACGTTTAATTTTGGCCCTGACATATTCAACTGGTTTCAAGTTATTTGTGTACTGCACAATGGTCATGCATCGGACTTCTTCCTTCTCGAGCGAGGTGTGCGACAAGGTTGCCCACTGTCTGGCCTCCTTTTCGTCGTTGGAATCGAACTCTTAGCTAGAGTACTTAAAAAAGACCATACTATTAAAGGCATCCAAGTCGGTCAGGAGGAAATTACGATAACTCAATACGCAAACGATACCACCGTTTTGGTGCGAGATCTTGATTTTGTCACACAATTACTAAAACATTTAGACAAATTCAAGCAAATCAGTGGTCTCGAAATTAACACAGACAAAACCGAAGCATTGTGGTTAGGATGTTGGAGGTCGCGCAAAGACAAGCCGTTTGGTTTTAAATGGCCCCAAGAACCAGTCTATGCCCTTGGTATACACTTTTCCTATGACTTCAGGCAAGCCAACACCCTTAACTTTGAAGAAAAGGTTTTGGACTTGTTTTTCTAACTGGTGGAACGAAAAATTTAATCACAAACCACCTTTATCTGAAAGCACTATTCTATATGGTTGGCATAAAGAGTCAAATAACTGGGAAGTGCTTAATTACTGTTCGATTGTCGCCAAATACATTGTTTTTGCTACAAGCGTACGCAACGGCAGCCTGGACTTTTACAGTTTTCTACTGCGTCTCAACAACAAAATTGATATTCTTCGCACCATAGCTTGTAGATCTAACCGCTCATCGCAATTCCAAAACACATGGGGCAAACTTCTTTAGATACGTGAATGCTAGTGACATTTTCTTCAAGCTACACTTTACTGCTATTCTGTTTCACCTATTAGGTTTGCGTCTTTTTCCTGTTAATTTAGTCTGTATATATTATTTTTCATAGTTAAAATAACAATTATTTGTAATTAATTTCTTTTTAATTTAGTGTGTATATATTATTTTGCATAGTTAAAACAAAAAAAGTTTCAATTAAAAAGATAAAATTTCGAACTACTTGGTTGCTTGACGCCTGGCTTTCAAGGACACGAACAACGTAGACGACGTAGAAATATATAAATAACTTCAGTCAGGTTTGACCCTACATTCGTGTGTTGGACCGTGAACATGACTATTTAGTCTACGCAGTCATGTTAGTATTTTTATACATCGTTCCCAGTTCTTTTATTTGTACAAAAAAAATTATTGTACAAAGAAAATTCACACACTCACAAAACAAGCATTTGTCCCTTTAGCAATGACTTAAATCGACGGTTTACAAGAGTAGCAATCAAGGGCAGCCAATGAATGGTACTCACGCACATGGCTGCAAAGTTGGCGCGAAAATTGATTGACGGCTCTGTCACTTGGGGTATACTTAGAAATTGAAAAATGAACGATTATTAGAGTAAGTAAACAAACGTGTTCTGAAGTATACTTGAGTTCTCTACATACTTAAGGTCCACCTACTAAGCTAGTCTGAACCCACTTAATAACATCGTTTCTACGGTATATTACGTCATCATTTCATAATACGGACATCAAGAGTAGCAAATAAAGAGCAGTCACTGAATGGTTTTCACGCACATGGCGCGAAAATTGATTGCGGCTATAAACGATTATCAGAGTAAGAAAACAAACGTGTTCTGAAGTACACTTGAGTTCTCGACATACTTAGGGTCTACCTACTAAGCTAGTCTGAACCGGCCCACTTAATAACGTTTCTACATTTACGCTATATTACGTCATCATTTCATAATACGGACATCAAAGGAACAGTATTAAATCCTCTAAGTTTCATTGTCATGGGCTAAATACCCTACATTGGTGTTCTTGTTGGCTTCAAAAGCCCCATAGCAAAACCAACACCCCCTCCCCAACACCTCTCTTCTAAAACCCGGGCTGGCTGTTTGTTATTAAAGCGGTTTGTCCCAAAAAACGTCTGCGAAGGAGACTACATCCAATGCGGCTTGGAGAGAAAAATAGTTTACTCGATGCATCAAACACTGAAGACCGTGTTTGAGCACATTTACAAACACCAAGAAGGGAATCAGTTGAAAAGACGACGCCCAGCGGAGCATTTTTGACTAACTTTGAAAGTGCTTGGAAATGTGGTCAAACGCTTGTCTTCACAATCGAAACTAAAAGTTAAGGAGAGAACGGTGAAAAAAATCGTAAAAATCTATAAAAATCAAGATCATGATTTTCTTTTTTGTTGAGTTATTGATGAGTTTAAGAAATTTAGAGCTGTCATGGTCACTTGTCACAAGCATACGCTAAATCCAATGTTAAGCCTACAATCAAAATGTCTTGCACGATTGTAGTGCATAAAATCAGAAAACCTGTCGGTTTAGGATCTCAAAATTTCGCATGAATTTTCTAATTTGCAAGGCTTTCAAGCAGCAGAACCGGCGAACCGTCCAGTCCCGAAAACGCTCGACATCTTTTTATGTGAGATAGGCGTATATGGCATGAGTCTTTAGGAACAACATACAGCATTCTGTAAATTATGTTGCTCACCATAAGTGAGCACAATTTTCATCCTCAGTTTCCGCGCTCTCCGCTAAGAACTTCTGGAACCATCAATCTTCATTTGTGGCTCAGAAAAAAAACGGCATGCGCTTTAAGACTCTGGATTTATATTACGATTAGTTAACCGTGGTAGCCAGCTTTTCAAGGTTACGTTTTGAACATTAGCCCTTTGTGAGAGTAATGAAGGAAAGCGTTCTAGCCCAATGCTGCGCTCAGTCGGTACTGTCACGAACTCATTTGGGCCGATATTCTTGTGCTTGGTTATTAAGTGGTTAACAATGACTGCCCTTAAGAAGGCTCCATGCCGATTTTAGGTAGCGCCGAGGAGTGGCACTAAAAATTAACCAGCAGAAATGTCTGTGGAAATGCATACAAATCTAACATTAAGACCAGGAAAGAAAACTTTAGCTTCCTTTGAACAAACGAAATTAAAAACAATTTAAAGAGTGCATATCATCCTCCTCAACTTACCCTGCAGGTTTGAAAGTATTTTATTTTTCCAAATATTTGAAACCACAGCGACCATATTAAAATCTGATAAAGAATGTCCCGTTAAAAGGACTCAGGTGAATTTAATAAAAACAAAAGTTAACCCTTGTTAGTCTGGGGTGCCTCTTGTAGTTTATAAATTAATCATGTGAAAACCCCGTTTAAAAGTATTCAAATTAAACTAACCAATCAAGTCTTTCAAGACGCCTGGGTACCTGCATAAATCTTATTGTTTTAACATTTACACCGTTTTAGCTGTGCCAAACCATACATGATTACTGTTCGTAGATACACATTGTACACGTAGCAATGCGCTTCATATTTTCTATTGCTTGGATAATTTTGGAGGTCCTACCTGGAACACTGTCGGCTGAGTAAGTTCATTTAACGCTATAAAATGTATTGCAGTATCATGTAGAGCTAGTAATAATGAGTTAAGTTTCCCTGGGACGCTTTCAAGCACAAACCACTCATAGTGAATTAATTTGTCAAAGTTGTAATTAGGTAGAAATTGAAGTTATAAAATACATATTTTGAAGAAAACATATACCCACAAAAATATTTTAATAACCAAAGAAAACTCTGAACCTGGTTTATCGTGATATGCAAAAAAAATGTAAAATGTTTGTAATGATTAAACTTCCAAAGCCCTAAAAAAGTAAGAAACCGTGACATTGCCGGAAGATTCAGTTCTTCATTTGAAAGTCTGTCAAACCTTTAGAGCAATATCAATCTACAGTTTTGTTGTCTTAAAATAAGCAGCGAAAAGTCATATTGCGTTCAAAAACGGGACACAAATTATGGAAACGGCTTCAACTCCTCCCTCGGTGTTTTGTCTTCAAACAAGAAATAGTTGTATTTAGGTTAATGTTTTTCTCAATGAATTACACGGTCGAACGACAACGTTTCATTCCTTGCAACAAAATGTAAATTCCTCCCACCATCCTATTCATCTTATCCATGATCTTATTCATCATCAACGTTCGTATTAATATTATGGTAAATACTCCGGAAAAATTGATGTGTTCATTATAATTTTAAGCACTAAAATGACATATTACAGAATAGTACGCTCTGCCATTTTGTGTGGCTTAATAAATGTGGTAAACAGACTAATAACTATGACTACCCGCAGAGAACATGATAATAATATTCTTTATTTACTGCAATGCTTGTGCGATTTACGATTCTCATGCAGTCATACTTTTAACGTTGTCAATTATGTTAGTTACGTTGCATTTATAATTTTTTTCGAAAGTATACCGCACAATTCAATTTTTCTGTTTCAGATACAGTGAAACTGCAAAAAAAATTAATGAGATAACAAATCCTGCAAAGTATGAAAAGTATCTTCGACCTTATCACAAAGGTAAGAGGACTTTGTCTTGGTGTTGCAACGCTAATGAAAAATTTACTGTGATCCTAAACTAAAGTCGTTTATATGTTGACAGATGGCCCCGTAACTGTTAGCGTTCGAGTGACGGTGATTCACTTTGTTGCCGTCAGAGAGATGAGTGAAGTAAGGAACGATAAATAATTTTTATCATACCATGTTTTGTCCTTTAGTTAAATTCCAAACAAGGACGGGATCAGCAGAGGTAATTTATGGGGTTATTTCGAGGTCATCGTATTTTCAATATCGGCCGTCCTTCGAATCGTAAAGCTCAGCACTGTAATAGGAAAGTCTAGTTCACTCGGCCCATCGAAAACTAGCAGCCTAAAAATGAGGCAATTCAAGAGCAGCAACAATAACATTTATTTGTAGTGAAAGGAAAACACCATTAAACTGGGTACTACAATAGCAGCTCGCAACAATTAAATCTCGATCAGCTATACATGTTAGGCAAGTAATCGAATGCCCATATACAGTCAACAGACTACCATTTTATGCTTACGACAGTTTTGTCGTTAGCTTGCACAAATTCTTTTAAATACGACTTTTCTTGCTTTTTCGTAGCATTATGTACTTTTGCAGGATTTCAACTTTCTCTGATACCAGTATGCATGAAAAGTTTTAAACGTCTATTTATCATAACTTTCAGGAGTTTTCATTGGACCTTGTCGTCTGGCAACTCTGGAAAGATCCAAGGCTGAACCATTCTTTAAATTATTCAATCACATTACCTGGTGACGCAAAGAAGCTGATATGGCTTCCCGATACGTTTTTTCTTAACGTTAGGAGTGCTACTATCCATGATGTAATTTCCGAAAACAGTAAAATTGTGATAAAATCGAATGGAACCGTCGCTTATAGCACAAGGTAAATATGATTTTTTTTCTTATACACTGTATTTATATATTCTCCTCCTGTCTATTTAGTCCATCAAAATTCCAATTCTCCTTGCTTAGTATGAGCATATTGGTAGGATTTTAATAGCACTTATCCGCAATGACGTCACAAAAATTTCTCGAAACGTCAAACCGAGGCTTGGTGGTGATCGCTTTGCGTGCTTTGCTGACGTTTGGGGAAAATACTCACTTGCTCTTGTCGGTTTTTTCATTTTTTGTCCGACATGCCTCAATGGTGTACTGCATACGGCTGTACAAACTCTTCAGACATGAAAATCAAAAAGTACTGGCATCGTTTATCGCTGGCGAACAAAGAACTGCTTTTCAAATGGTTCGCAAGAACACGCCAGTTAATGAGCACTCTAGGCTCTGTGGCGACCACTTTGAAGCCGATTGCTTTAAAAAAAAATGCCGGGTTCCTCGCGTGTCAACTTAAAACCAGGGTCTATTCCAACAATGTTTTGCTTTGCGCAAGAAAAAAAAAACACCTGGGAAACTTCCAGCAGAGCGAAAATCGGTCGAAATCATACGTAAACAACCCGTTAGCTGATATTGCAGAATGTAAAAATGACAACATGGAGCTCGAGATGGAGGAGTCTGAAGAAAAACGTTTGAGAAGAAGAATCAAAGAATTAGAGCTATCCCTGGAGAAAGAACATTGTGCTCAACTGGTATTATCGGTCAAATTTTCTTTGTTTGTGCAATGTTCACAAACTTTCTGCCACCATTAGTGTCCACTGTTGTTATTTACAAAACTGTATGTTTACTTTATGTTTGCATCTGCCATACAAGTGGGTAGTGTTTCTCAGACTGATTGGCTACTCAATATTCAATAAAAATAAATGGCTAATTACTATCTATTGGGACTTATTATCCATAGGTCTAATATGTCCTTGGAAAGTGCATTTTGCAGAATTCCAGTTATTTAATTACTCTACAAAAATATAATTACAAGATTTAGTCTCATGTGTACATGTAGAAATATGTTGCCAAGTGCAAACATTTTTTTTTAACAAATGTCAATTGTGTCAGCCCTATCCCCAGGCATTAATACCATTTGTGAGTGAGTTAAGTTTTTAGAGAAACATAGTTGTGAATCTTTCAGCTCAATAGGCAACATCACATTCTGCTTTGCACTGAGAATGACTGGGATTGAGGCTGGTAATGGGTATGACACCAAATTGAAAAAAATTCTGACAAGAGATTGAATTTTTCAGTAGATTTTAGATTTCTTAGCTTAAATTTTATGATTTTTTTTACAGTAGTTAAGAATTTGCAGTAATGCATGATGTGCTTAAGATAGAAATCAGTTAGTTTTGGTAGTGCAGTTTCATGCCATGTCTCATCAAAATAGATCATTTTAACATGTATTCCTTGGTCACCAAGAGAAGAGTCAAATCAGTCATCAGGATAAAGTCATTCCACCTCAGGCCTGAAACTCCTCACTGGCCTTGAACTTGATGATGGTAATGATGTTTTCAGTCAAGTTGAAGGATCTCACCATTTTTTATTAAACAGAATGATTTCTTTTTCCCAGACTGGGGCGGCTCTCGCTTGGCTTGGTATGTCTGTAAGGGAGTCATTCCATTACCAGACTCTATATATTTAATTTCCAGTCCTCCTTAAGGGGGTTCACTTGTAGGATCGTAAACTATCCTGTCAGGGGAAGCCCCGAGCCAACTATATTTTGGGGTAACAATCAGCCTACAGGGGAATACTTTGATTCCCTGGTGTCCATGCCTCTCCCTGGTGTCCATGCCTATTGTAAGTAGTAATCAGCTACAATGTTTTCATTGTTACAGCCATAATTAATTAAGTGAACTGACATTTAAATTTCCCTGGGAATGTTTCATTCTCGCAACAAGCTTGGAACAATCTTGTGTTCTTCTTTTAAGCACTGCACCAAAATTTGAGGCAGTCAGTCTGCATTGTCTATACTTGAACCAATCAATGTTTTCAGACTGTTCTCTAGTTGACGATTCTATTGCAGCAGCTTGGTCGGAGTTCACCTTTACTGTGCTATTCAATAGGAGCTTGACTTCGTCGGACAAATTGTTTGGAACTGAGACTTCATTGACAGAAGAATCATGTAGTGGAAGCTTGATTGGCATATCCACTGATGTGCCTAGATCAGCTCCAGCACATAATGTAGGCAGGGGGGTGAATAATTGGGAGGGGTTAGTGGCAGGAGGCTAGAGGGATGATAAGGTGGGGTGGTCTGTACAGTTTGGGATGCTAAAGGGTAAGGGGAACTGATTACATTACCTCTCACTGGAGTGGTACAATGTGCAGAGGATACTGGTGGAGTGGGTGGGAGTGTGACGGGTAACTCATTTAACATCCTTCTGGGGTTTACACCTTTGTGGCCTATAGTAACTGGTGATACTAGAGGGACAACTACCGGTTGTGTTTCCCCTTAAGTAACTGCTTCCTCATTTGCAGGCGCGACGTGCAAGACAGGAAGGGCCAAGTTTTCTTGCGATGTTTTCTCCATTTTCTGGATCGATGAGGTCTTTATTGAGACCACCATCGATGTAACTTTGAACTCTGAAAGGGACAGTTTATTTCTTTCAGTTGGATGCACTGTTTACAACATAAACTAAGGCGGTAAAATAAGCTATTCACGTGTATTTACCTTTCGACCAGAGATCGCTTCGTTTCGCTCCTTTCCTGCAGGAAAACCATCTCTGTAACTCAGGAATAGTCAGTTGACTAGGGATCTTCCCTCTTAACGATGCTCCGTCGATATCATCCTCAGAGAGAGTGATTTTAGGCGCATTTCCTACAGCCATGTCAGATGTGTCCTATATGTTTCTTTAATGTTCCCGCGAAACTATCCCCACCAAGCCTCGCTTTGAAGTTACCAAAGAAACCCCCGACGTCATCACGCATAAGGGGTATTGGTCATTTGGGATTTTCCTGGTATAATTCCCGGTATTTCCTGTTTATTTCTAAAGCAAGTAAATGTAAGAAGGCCCTAAGAATCTTAAGATTTCCCATTTTCTTAAACTAACTTTTACAGACTAACCATTACTGCCGGATGTGCAATGGATTTGACTGACTACCCATTAGATGAACAAACCTGTGACTTGGAGTTATCAACCTGTTAAGTATTGACTTCAATTTTTAGGGCTTTTTTCTCTCCTATTCGTCACTATCCTCGTACATTTCTATCCTTAAGTCGCTGTGTTTTGATTTCTAACATACATTCACCCGCAGACGCATATACGACTGACGAGCTGGACTACACATGGTTCGAAAGTGATCGCCATATAGATGTCAAGGATGAACATTTGGCAGAACTTACTCTCACAAACACGGAAGCCATCAAAGATGTTGAAACTTATGCAGACGGTCGGTCATAAATATTTAATTTTTTGGCAACCAAGGGTGTGAAAACATCTGAAAGTTTTAACTCTCATCGTAACTACCATAATAAGATTAGGAAAAGTTCAGCAGAGTGTTGCAGACGGCGGGTCAGTTATCTTTGATCTTTTTTATCTCAAAGAAAGGTGAAAAAAAGCTGAAAGTTTTAACTCTCATCACAGCCACCGTAAAAAGATTTAGGAAGACCTCATAAATGTATATATTTCTTATCCAGAAAAGCAAAAACCAAACCACAATCGGCATAATTGGTTTTTGTTCTTACTCCCTTAGGTACCCATTCTAAACTTGTCGCTCGTTTCTGGTTCAAGCGCCGCCTTGGATATGCTCTTCTTCAAATTTACATCCCCACCATAATGCTGGTGGTCCTTTCTTGGCTGTCTTTCTGGATCCCCAAAGACTCGGTTCCAGCCCGAGTGTCACTCGGAAGCACTACAGTGCTATCAATTGTAACATTTACTGGTTCCTTTAGGAGCTCATTGCCAAAGGTATGATATAATACATCTATTTTATACAGGCTACAAGATAGCTTGTGAGAGGCGCGGTGGCCTCATGGTTAGTGCGCTCGACTCCGGATCGAGCGGTCCGGGTTCGAGCCCTGGCCGGGGACATTGTGTTGTGTTCTTGGGCAAGACACTACTCTCGCAGTGTCTCTCTCCACCCAGGTGTATAAATGGGTACCGGCGAAATTAATGCTGGGGGGTAACCCTGCGATGGACTAGCATCCCATCCAGGGGGGAGTAGAAATACTCTCAGTCGCTTCATGCTAAGCAAACCGGGATAAGCTCCGGCCTAATGAGCCACTTGGCTCGTAAGCAGACTTTACCTTACAAGATAGCCGAGTGAGGGATTCAATAAGAGTCCACTGAACTTTAAGACTGCGGCTTATAAAACAGAGTTACCAAACCTGACTGCTTCAAGTAACAAGGAATCGATCATTTAGATCAAACAGTGACGGTAATGTATTGCATTCATGTATTGTTCCTGATGCGCCTTTTTGAGGTCTGTTCTAGATCAAAGAACTACTTAACGAACAATGAATGTGGTACTTCATGTACGTACCTATTTATGTACTCGTTCTTGGCATGCAAATTTCTGTGGAATGATGTAATTGGATGATACAACACTGACACTGGGAACTACATTTTATGATATGCAATAAGCGTGGGTTATAAACTCTTCTGCCTGAGAGTGCTGCAGGCAAAAAAGCTCACTGAGTAAAACAAAACGAGGAAAGAGGTTCGTTTATACGCCTACAGAAGCTACCTTCTTCTAACTTGTCGATCCTTCATAGCATTACCCATTCCTGCTAGGATAAACGGAAAATCGCGCTCTTTTCTCGTACCATAATCATGATTTTCCCAGTGACATAAACATACAACTAAATGAAGTTATTTTGTCTCGGAGATTTTGTACTTTTACTTTTACTTTTTGGATTAATGAAGACGGTGCATGTTAATGAAAATTCACTGTGCTTAAACGTTGTTTTTTTTTATTTTCTCAAAGTAGCCAGCAAAAAAATATTCAAAGAAACGTCACTATCTACAACCATCTTCATCATTAGTCCAGTCCCTAAACTCTCCTTTCTTCCCGCCCCATATAGGGGCTGAACCCGGGTGGGCTAAAGAAGAGTCCAGGATAACCTGCATGTGCATGCTCAGAACGAGCCAATCAAAAATTAGAAGGTCCCAACCACGCTGCTCGCGTCAATGTGTCGCGCGATTCCTTTTTCAGCTCGCGCTCGCGCAATTATTTTTGACGTTGATATTGTGGTAAAAACGTAACTATCGAAATATGGCCATCGCTTATCGTAGACTGTACTTTTATCACATCGACAACGAGTACGCGTCATTACTCTTTTCCAAAACATTTTTTCGTATTGTTTCTGCATATTAAGCGAGTTTGCAAAAGTTTTTGAAAGGAAAGTCTGACGCGTACAAGTAGCTCATTTGCATAATGCAGCGCGTGCACTTTCAAGTCCGAGTCGGTGTTTTCAATTGTCAACAAATCTTGGCAAAGATTTCTTTCATTATCTTTGATATTGTGATAAAAAACAAATCGAATGTGGTATAGCGCGGTACTGGTGAAATTCCACTAATTTGGGATTAATTGACATGATCATGATTTCAATCAATCTGAATGCAGAAATTGAATGCAGATATGATTCAGAAAATCGCGCCACAAGCCAAATCTGAAAAATACTTCCAAATATGGTTTTTCCCCGATTTGGGGCCGACATAGGAAAAGCTGACGTCAATTTGTTAATGGCTGTTACGAATTCCACTGTGCAAAACCTGGGTCAGCTATCTATGGTACTGTATGGCGTAAAAGTTCATGTACAACTGACTTAATCTTTTGGTACTTTTGATCTACCAGGTTTCCTATGTAAAAGCAGTGGATATCTATTTCATTGTATCCTTTGCTTTCATTTTTGCTGCGACTATTGAGTACGTTCTGGTCTTGCTTAACACTGGGCTAAAACGCCATTTGTCAAGCAGTGACGAAGACGCAGAACACAAAAAGGTGAACATCTCTTACTAATTTTAATTAACATAAAATACTTTACATTTGCCGCCGTAAGACAATATATTTCCACCTTCGTGATAAGTATTGAACTGTTACTTTTAATTGCCGTTAAAATCTAAGATACTTAGCTATGTTTACGTATTCCACGTATTAACTGAAGTGAATATGGTAAAATGTTTAATGTGGCTCCAATCAATTTCCAGCACTTTTCAGGACGTAGTTTTTGATGGATCAGTACCACTGCCCAATGATGGGTGAACGCGTTGCCATAATTCTCGTGTCACAACCCATGGTTTTACATGACTTCACTAAAATTCAAATTACAAAGCTATTGACTTTCCTGAGACTTTACTTTCATGAAGCATGAGAGCAGCTGAAAACTAATATTCATAAATATTTTCGCTCCGTGTTGGTTTTTTAGTGTGTGATAGGCTGCGCTTGAATTTCTAAGCTTTTGCGTGAAGTGGCTTTTACATGACGGCCGAGAGAGCTATTATGTTGGTTTAAAAACTTTTTTCGGGCAATTTGGATACCTGAACAGTCTATGTATCAGAAAAAATCATTAATTCAATGTTCTTGAATTTCTCGAAAGATAAATTGACACTTTTGTGGCAAAATTTACTGACAGATGTTTCTTTTTGTACTGATCCGGTCGCCATGTTGGTGGATGAGCTCCAGCATGACGTCCCCATGCAAACATGGCAAATCTCTATGCATTTGGGTAAAAATTTTCTCTGTATATCTCTCTTGCATAAGAAAAAATTCTGTGACCTGAATCTTGGCGAGAGTCTTTGCATATTTACCTTTTCTTTTCCCAGATTCTGGACTTTATCTATTGATCAGCTTTGATTTTCATTTCGGTCTGTTTTGAATGAGATGACACTGAAAACCAGCAATAAGTTATCATATAAAAAAATTGCAACGGTATGACCTGCACAAAAACACCAATTTATTTATATTTCAAAAACGGCACCGTGAAACCGTTTTTTATAATCGAAATTTGATAGGCAGGATAACATGCAACTTTTGCCAAAGTTCAGAACCACCCGAAATGGTAACTCTGAACTCCATGAATACAGCGGTCTTTTTCTCACAAATTTTTATAGTATTCAGATAGTTCGCAAGCTATAAAGCCTTTTCTAAATTTGTTTCCTGCAGTTTTTTGAATATTTTAATCCCAGGAAAAAGAGCATCGCGCAACTGAAGAATTAAAAGAGATTGGAGAAGAGCTTGGAGAGAAGACTGGAAAAGAGCCAAATAAAGGCCGAAGCGGTTCAATGCAAACAGTTAAGACATACTTGCAGTACGTCTTAATCAAGAATGAAGCCAGCTTTATCGATAAAGTGTGCCGGTTCCTTTTTCCTTGTTGTTACGTCATTTTCAACTTGATTTACTGGCCCTATTTTGAGTTAGCATCATTTGGAGAACACCCTCCCGACAATTAAACGCCAAGTGATAAGGTGCTTCAGGATCGGAAAGAGTTAACTCTCCTTTACAGACCGAATGGAAGGCTGACCCACAACAACGGTCTTGCACGTTATTATTCCTGATTTATCAGTAATTGGTCTATGTGTATGAACGGAAATGGCTGGGGGTTTTTTCTTGCAGCATCTACAACGATAACCATGGCTTTTGAGCTAAGTGAAAAAATAATACATGTTTGTTAGCTCAACGAAATATGTTCAAGTTTCTGTTAGTTGTGATGAAACTGTGGAGTTTGTTATATGGCAAAATGTTACATCAAGTAAGTTGTTCCACGAGCACTCCGTCTTATTTGCTTCACGGAAGAAGAAAAAGTACACCAACATTAAACAAGAAAGCGAAAATAAAAACAGGTTATTTCGATATCAACTCAAATTTGAGAATCACTGAAAGCCTTAGTATAACGGCCACAAATAAAAGAGAGGTTTACATGTACTTGTTTGTTCCGTTGTACGTAATAATATGAAGTGCTTGAGAGGCACAAACAAACTCGTAGTCCCACGTAAGTAAACTAACGTGAAACCTTGGCTTAAAATCTGCAGTTTTATTGGTGACAAAGTGTTAAATTCCTAACTGGATGAAATACGCTCAATTACAATCCTTAGGGAATGCAGGAATGCTGTGAGAGAGCTACATTTAAAATGTACAGTTTTCTATGATTTACTGCAATAATTTTAAGATTTAGGACTGTTATTGTTTATTTATTGATATAGTTAGAATGTTCGTCATTAATTGATCATGTAGTTTGTTAAAACTGTGTTTCCGTTACCGAAAAAAGAACTGGTAACGAAAGAGAATCCACTATGGCGGTGGAAGCACTTTGCTTTGAGCGGATTTATATGAACATATCTTGGCTCCAAAGTTATGACAAAGACGCTGTTTATGTTGTCACTAGTGCTTGAACGAGGTTTACTTCTTCTAGTCGGATTTAGGATAACTGTTAGCCACAGCGGCTATAAAATACTGATCCAGAAGTCACAGCTTGACCTATTGTATTAATTATTCAAGGCACATATTTGTTGATCCGATGGTGGTCTGTCATGTGACATAACAGCCAATCATGTTAAAGAGTGTCATATGTCCGTCAGTATAAAAGATTGGTCACATTCTCAAATATTCCCTCTTGCTTTCACCATTACGGCGAGTATATCTCTTGGCGAAAACATTTTCCCTCCCTCCGCTCCCTTACCTTGCGGATCAACATTTATGCTATGCATTTTCGTTTACCAGCTGTGGGGCGCCTTTTTCGCTCCACCTTTTAATTACCATGGACATTGTTAACAATTAACTTTTATTTGAGTTTCTATTAAAACCGCCACAGTATAAGTGGCCAAGAAATGCCAATTCACGAGTTTATCATTTGTTGTACATCATATCATCTTCAGCAAACTAGTGCGACCCCACAGGGAGCTCCCGAGTTCAATTCCGTACAATGTATCGGCATAAATACTTCTAAGTGCGTCAGGGTTTTGCGCCTCAGCGAGAGAAGTTCAAATTGTTCAGTGCATCATGTTTGAAGTCTTTGAACAGAACCATCGGAAAGAATGTGATCTTATTTTTGACTCTGTGGTGTACACAAGTGAATTCCAGCCTCTTGAAAAGTTCTATTGAAAAACGCAGAGAAGCCAAAAGACGCTTGAATATTTAAATATTCTTCATTTAAACAGACATTGAATGCAAGTATTTTGAACAAAGCTCATCCACAGATTCAAGTGGAAGCTTTGAACTGTGATAAAGTGAAAATAAATGCCCATGTATATACAAAGATTATTTGTGTGATTACACCCCTTTGTGCAAACAACAATTTTGTCACATTAATACAGCATGCTGATGTGCTCAGGGAAGCGATCTGCCATTTTTCTCTCGAGAACGTGGTTCCAATTACGCATGAGCAGAATGTTGTTTGCAGCAAAACACGTTTTTAGATGGTACTACGCATGAGCAGACCAATATTTGTAGGCAGTTATTTGCAGGTCACGTGGTGGGCTCTCGGCCAATGGAGAAGAAGAAAATATGCATCGAATGAAAAAGTCAGTGGTCAGCTAATTGTTTTTTTCATTTCCCTATAGCACATGCTTAATTCAATCAACGAGCGCCACCGAAAAGTTGCTTTCCAGATTGCGTTCTTCACAGAATCATTCTTCACCTCTAAATAGTTCCTGGCTACAGTGACAAAGCTAGCTCATAGAGGCACTTTGCATAAATGACAATTATCATAAGCCTTACATTCATACGAAAAAATCTTTGGCTCATGGAAACATAAACACGAGGCTTAGGAGGTATAAAGTATTGTTATGCAAATTTAGGTGCCATTAAGCAAATTGTTTACTGTATTCCGGCTTGTGTTTCTTTCCACGCTTCAGAAGGCGTTCCCATGTTATGCTATTTCCTGTTAATTTCGAAAAAATACAATTCTTACTCAGTCCGGGTTGCTTTTATGTATTCCAGACTCATCTGAGTTCTCGATCAACTGTTCTCGACTCCAAGAGCTATGTTTATCGAACCAAAGTACGCCAAACATTTTGGTAAAAAAGGATCTAAGCCCGTCCTGTGGCGTCGACACTGAAAATGTCATACGACTTGCTCGCGATTAAAGACAAAAAAGTAATAATAAAGGCAACCAGACCTTGAAATTTATTTTAAAGGATGCGTTAGTCTGGATTTCTACAGCTCTCTCGGGTCCTGTGGCGTTCTTCCCCGTGAGCTTCTTCCCAACAGAAGCTGGTAATCGAGAAAAGGTTTTTCCACTTGCTTTCAATTATGAATGAAGCGTAAGCACACACTGTGACGGCTACACCGAAATATAATTAACATACGACGGTGCCCGATGATTTTCTGCTTGTTGGTGTGTTTTGTTTTTCGCTGCTGCCGTTGTGTTTTTATTTGTCATTTTGTTGTTGTAAGTATAAACTACATATACGTTTGTTTACTTAAAAATACAAAAAGCCACGGATTTTTTCATATTGAGAATATGGAGCTGAATTATGCTCTCGTTCGCTGCAGATCAACGCCGTTGCAATTTGTTACAGTAATTGTCCGGCAAGGAAAATAACTGCTATCGCGCGAACGATAAATGTTTTGAGGAAACTGAGGAGACAATTTACGCCGTAGACACCAAGCGGTCCTGTGATTTCGTATTGCACAAACTCAAGTCGATAAGTAATATGAGAAAGTCGCTTTTATGCAAATCAGTATATTTGCGGAGGCGCGTGGTGGTTTTATTAACCAAGAGAAATGACATTGTCAATGTACTGGTAACAAATCAGCCAATAAGAATCATCGAAACAACTCAGTGCATAGAAACATGCAGAGAAAAGGTTGCTTTCATTTGCATTTAGCAATGGTTTCCCGTGATCCGTTTGAACTAGCACCTGATGCCAAAAAATGGTCGATGTCAGTTTTTCTTTTTCTTTAATCATTTTGGCACTCCTGTCCAAAACACTTGAGGCTGGGTAAGTATATTTAAAGTAACAAATATACAAGTGTTCATGGAAAGCAGAGTTCAAAACTGTTATAGTCTCAAATACGAAGGTTTTCAGGGGATGAATGCATCCATCATTACACATGCATCGACAAATTGTAAGACAATTTTGCTAAAATTGATATGTTGTTAGCAAGAACATAAAGTAATTGCATAGGCGCTGAAGTATTCAAGAAGCTTGTATCTGCGGGTCAATTTTTAGTAATTAAATGTGGGTACGAACTCACAATAAGATCATTTAGTGAACAGATCTTCGTCTATATCGTGGTCGACATAGGTATCATCTTTCGCGGTGTCATGTCCATTATTGAAATACAGTTTGTCACAGTACTTGGTATGCATTAATCCTTATGCGGGTTTCATTACTTTAGTTTGGATCAATATTATAAAAGACTGTCGATGAAACCTGCGAAGTTTTTCACATGAGCTGTAACAAAACTTTAACTGCTTCAGCTGTCTTGGAAAATGTAATATCGTTCTTTAAACTTCTGTTGTACATTAAACTGAAATAACACTGTTTTCTGTTTCTTTAAACAAATCCAGCCGGGAAATGGATGTTTCCTGTTGAATTTCCAGTCTTCCAAAAAAAAACTGAAATTAGTAGGCTACACGGCTTAATCGAAAAGGTTTCAGTGGGTAGTTGACGCTCGCTAACCCATTCACTCAATATAAATCACCTGCAACCTCGCTGAATTGAAAATGAATTTGAAGATTCAAAATAGATAAAACAAGGCCGTGCTGCGAAGAAAGACATAGAGGAATGGTGTGAAAGCACATCTTTAGTGTCCACAGACCGCTTAATTAAGAGGAACACAAAACAAGGAAACATCTTATTTTTATTCTAATTAACTGTTTCTGTATTATTCTAATTTGCGTGAGTGTTTCTAATTCGCCATCGGAACATCAATAGTACCTGCCGATCCGCCGTTGACGAAAAAAAAATTCTTTATCCGGTTTAATGTAGTGTAGAGATTGACTAAAACTGTTGCGTAAATAATAACATTGACCCTTAGGCATCTATCAATATGCGTCATGTGTTTGACCATTCTGGGTTGTACTAGCCGTACTAGGTTTAATAACTAGAACCCACGAGATGACGGCTCTTGAATATTTATTACGAAATGATAGCGATCGATTTGCAAATGTTTTGAAGCAAAGCCCATTTCCTTTCGTTTCCGCTTTTTAAGAAAACATTTTCAAAAAATTAAAAACTCGTCCGCAGATGGGTTATTTTTCATTTTACATTTTTCACCGACATCAAAGATATCACACACGTTAAACTGAAGAGATAAGCGTGCTTAATACAATAGAATGCAGATCTCAATT
Source organism: Catalaphyllia jardinei (assembly GCA_022496165.2). Lineage (NCBI taxonomy): Eukaryota > Metazoa > Cnidaria > Anthozoa > Scleractinia > Caryophylliidae > Catalaphyllia > Catalaphyllia jardinei. The sequence goes on along the minus strand of CM042747.1, from coordinate 16,027,334 downwards.
CGATTATGATACTCAATAAATCATCTGATTCGCCAATGTTAGTGAACAAACGTCTTGTCAATGAAAAGTTTCCATTGGTTTATAGAAAGACCTTAAAGTTTATTTATAACTCTTAATGTAAATTTCATCATTATCGCTATATCATATTTTTCCAGTGACGTTGCCTCCAATTTCGTGGGTTTTACAACCGAAAGAGTCGGGATGTTAACAAGGAAAAAAGTAAAACTTTACAAAGTGGTCATTTTGTTGAGTGTGATAATCACGGGGGAATGTTTTCTACAATCTTTGCTCCATTAGCCTAGGGGCTGCAGCTTTCTGATCGAGCTAAAGAAAAAAATTGACAGTAAATATTTGAATGCTTTGAACGATTAACTTGAATAGCTCATGAGGGAAACTTCGCAGTGTTTGAAATTGTGATGACCCATATCCAAATTACTAACATTTACAAAACAAGGGTCAATTTGAATCTAGCAGTATGAAACCTGACGCGGGGAAAAGTGAACAAAGACTATCCTAACCTTACTTATTTAACCTGGAGTAAGACGAAAGTCGCACACTTGTGAAACCTTTATTTACCTTTAAATAGTGCCCATACAATACTCAGTCACCAGATCATAAACCAACCTAGACTTTTCACAGCCTCTCAGTTTACGAATGTGAAAGAAAAAGCGAGCAAAGCGAGCGCAAAGCACGCAGGGGTGGGGGGAGGGGGAGGGGATGGGAGTTGCGAGCGAAGTAAGCAAGAAAAATACAGAGGCTGTAGACATCTTTGGAAAAAAGTGAACTTATTAGGCTCCACCTTCTCTTGTTCTTTTGCAATTTGTGGAGAATATATTCCGAAGGTTTTACCCGGTGTGGCACTCGTCAAGTAAAATGAGCGCGACACAATTGTTTAGCGGAAAGTCCTGCATCCAAAAAGTCCTCCGTTCTATTCCGAAAACAACTTGTATTTCGCTTTGCCAATCAGCAGAAGCACGTTCTTTTTTGTTGACAAAACGATGGAAGGAATCCTAATCTCTTTCATCTCTTTTATTTGTTTCCACATTCGCACATTTGCATTTCTTTTGCCGTTGCGTGGAGTTGATATATCAGACTTTTCTCAAACCCCGATGGCAGAATTGTCACTTTTTTCGACCACAAAAGACGAACAACAGCCTCTTTCTGTTCATCTTTGAGCGAAGAAATTTCTTTTATCAGGATTCTACTTTAAAAACAACCTTGTCGCTCCATTACGAATCACGGCACGCGTCAGTGATGTTGCGTCAGTTGCAAGCCGCAAAAGGTACCTGGACGCAATCATAATAAACCGTTGTCAAAGTGATGACACTTTTGTCGCCTTTCAAGCAATAATTCTTTTTCGTTTCTGGAGAAACGACGAATTCACTTTTTCGAAGATGTCTACAGTCCCTCTATTTTTTTCTCAGTCAAGTCTTCCGTTTTGCTCTGGCGTCCAGTTCTCTAGTAAAACTGCTGTAGGACTGGGTGGAAACCAAGTGTGAGTACAAGCTCGTACATGTAAACAGAGCCGAATCCTTGCAAACATCGATCTAGAACTATCGAAATATTTTGTCATGTCCTCCTTTCAGGAGCTCCAAGACCTGTTTCTCTTGAGCTAAGAGAACGGTACTATCGATGACAACAAATTTGCAGTCCCACATGAGGAATTTATGCAGAAAAATCCCGAATTCTCATACGAAGAACGTGACAGGTTTTCACTCTAAGAGATGAATGAAATTAATGCCGAATTTTCGGCCCGATATAATCTAAAACGACCTTAACAGTATAAAATTATGTCCTAAAAACACAAGCGAAAGCCTACATGTAGATAGGAGCCAGAAGAAAATAAAATAAGTCAGTTTTCAATTTCTGATTTCATTTAATTTTCTACTTTCGCTGACACGCAAATTTCACATTGGACAATAGACAAACCCAAATGTTATTGCCAAAGTTGTTTACACCAAACTCGCTGTAAAATCTAGTTAATACAAAGCTTAGAAGTTAAATAAATAACCAACTTTCATTTCAATAGTTTGAAATACATTTTCTGCCTCAAACACTACCTGAATACATAAATACATACTCACGTTCGCTCATCAGGAGGGCAAACTTGACGTTTTGAGGTTGTCGTCCTCTGGGCTCGTCATCGTCGGTTCTTAAGGTCCCTATTCAGTTTATATATATATATAATTTCATGAATGAAGAAGCTGGAAATCCAACGATGTAGTCAAGCAGTTTTAGTTTCAAACGAAACGTTGTCACGTTCGTTCCATTAAACGAGTTAATGCATTAAGTCCAACCGGTTGTATTGAGTTCAGCATTCTTTGCCAAAACATTTCTCTGTTGCGTAATAGTTCCTTCTTTCGGTCAATTATGAAATGTTCTTTTCTAATTCGTTCAATAACTGTTATGGTTACGTCATTCTCAAAGTTATGTGATCTTACATTATGTAAAAAGTGTTCTGTAAGTTCGCAGGAGTTGACTCCCTTGCTGATGTGGTTTCTATGGTTGTTTAAACGCAGATTAAATTATGTTTCACTTTTACCTATGTACTGTAGCCTGCATATGTTACATTCAATGATGTAAATTATCCAAGATGATTGGCAGTCCACAGAATGAAATATGGTGAAAGTCTTATTATTACTGGTGCTTTTGAAAGTTTGTGTCTCCTTTAACTTATTACACCAGCTGCACTTCGGTCTTTGACAAGGTTTACAACCCCTCGGTATAAGAGCGTTATCGGTTGTCCCATTTCTAAATTTTGTGCTCACGAGTCTGTCCCTGAGATTCTTTGGCCTTCTATATGCAACCAGGGGTGGTTTGCTGAATATTAGTGCTAATCGTTCCTTTGATTGAAGAAAGTTCCAGTTACGTTTTGCAACTTCTGCAATGAATGTTGCGTGGGGATTGTATGTGGTAACAAGAGGGATCCGGTCCAAGGGCTGCCGTTCTTTGGTCTGTAGACACTCCTCTTGAGTCAGCGTTAGAACTCTCTGCATTTAGTTTAGTACTTTGCCTCGTTCATAGCCACATGCCACGAAAAAGTCCGAATATTCCATTATCCGTTTCCTTAGTGTATCTGTTGATGAGCATATTCGCCGCAACCTCAGAGCCTGACTATACGGGATGCTGCGTTTTAGATGAGGTGGGTGTGCTGAAGTCCAGTGTAGGTATGGATGAGTATCAGTCGGTTTCTGATAAACATCAGTGTTAATGTAGCCCTGTTCATCCTTCAGGACTGTAGTGTCCAGGAAGTTCACTGAATCTGTTGAGATTTCGTGCGTAAATATGATTGACGGTGCAACATTGTTAAGGTAATCTAAAAAGTCAATCAAGGAGTCTTTGTCACCTTTCCAGATTAAGAATATGTCATCTATGAAGCGTACCCACAATAAGAGCGAGTTTGCCCACTCGGTTTGGTATACAAACT
>CM042747.1:15992065-16008907 GCA_022496165.2 Catalaphyllia jardinei | reverse complement strand
TCAGCCAAAACGACAGTTCGAAATTGCAAAGTGACTTTAAAATTCCACTGTTTGGAGCTACCACGAAACTGTCGCTGTCATTTATTGGTAACGAGTTTGGCTCCGTAAGCCAGTCATCCCAAACTCGTGTACTCCATGAAGTTGCCCTTTTAGTATTTTGTGGTATTCTTGCTTCATTTCTCCCCTGAATTTCCTTGTAGCTTACAGTAATGATCCCTCGGCCGGAATCTTCTTTATCTGTAAAAACGTCGGTCGTTGTCTGCATCCGCAAATAAAGATTCAAAGTTGTTTTCCGAAAGGTCAATTGACCTGCTGCCGCTAAAACTGCTTTGAGTAATAAACAGTTCTGACTCTGCATCGCTCATCATTGCTAGCCTGTTCCTAGCATTCACTACCAACAAGAACAACTAATTCGAAATGCGACGTTAAAAAATTAACATAATTAAAAGGCCGAGAAACTTGTGAATACCACTAGTGCCAGCATGGAGTGTTGAAAAACTAAAGAAAGATAAACAAGAGAGGAATTTTTCTTTAGTGTATTTTTGCATCCCTTGAGGAATCCTCGCCAATGTAAAAATAAGCCATTTACCTCGTGGGTTGCCCTCGGGCTGCACCCTCGGGCAACGCACGAGGGGAATAAATCACATAACCCCTCGCTTCAGGCCGATAACCCTTACATATTACTTCTATTTTCTCAATTCCTTAAGAAGGTCGGTCAAAATGGCCTATTTTAAAATCTTTTTCATTTAATCTCTGAAAGAATCCCGAAAAGCAGAGCAACTATTAAACTAGTCAGAATATAATGATGATTTAGACAAAATTTCTTTCTCTACAGTCATTTGCTGTCTTGTTTAATTTTCCAGGTATCGTACATAAAGTCGGTGGATATCTACTTTATTGTCTCATTTACATTCGTCTTCGCAGCAGTCGTGGAGTATGTTTTAGTGCTGCTAAACACGGGATTAAATCGCCAAAAACTTAACAGTGCGCTTTACTCAAGCAGGAACGACGTTGATGCGGGAAATAGAAAGGTAAAATATTCGCTGATGTAGATTGTTTTAGACTGGAACTCACTCCTTCCTCCCACAACCTCGTCATTTCCTTCAGCCAGGAATTTGAGTCATGGTTTTTGCCAATGGCGTTTTCCCTTTTGTAATATCTTTTTTCGTTATAGAGATATTTTCCTTTTTACATTATGCAAATGATGACGTCATACGCGGTTCCAATAAAACAGTACAACCCTCAATCAAGAATATCTCAAGAAATATTAAAGCAGTGTTCTTCAAACTTGGCATCAGAAATTTATATCAAAAAAAAAAATGACACCCGTTGTGCCGTTGCCATAGCAACAGTTTTGCCGCTAGCCCTGTTTTAATTAACACTAAAATTCTTAGAAAGAGTCAATCTCTTCCTTTTCTGGGGTACATTTCTGGTGTCAAGTTGGAAGAACACTGCTCCAATATTCCTGGAGATATTCTTGATTCAGTACTTAATTGTTTAAGTGGAACTATTTATGACGTCATCACGTTCCTCATTTGCATAATACAAAAACGTGAATATCATTCTTCTTTACTTTGAAAAGCCTTTTAAATAAGCAGTAATTATTTTAAATATTAAAATATCGACAACTATTTCTCCATATTTAAATGGCATTATATGGACTCGTCCTGTATTCCACTCAGCGAAAGTCAACTTAAGGTTACCATGCACCTTCATGGGTGTCTCGCGTGCAAGCGATGTAGCGCGCCCGGTTTAAACTGTAGATATCTAAACCCCTATATCAAATTAAAGCTTATAGGACTGGCTATCAGACTATGCCAAAAATGTTGAAAGAAAATGAATTGTCGAATTTTTCACGACTCATAAATGCGAGCGCCTGAATCACCTTTTGAGCGTTACATGTCAAAGCGAATTTTGTTTTTCGCTTATTTATTATGTTCTTCCGTTTTCGGGGCCAAAGCGCTAAAAAGCGTGTCTGCGATTTGCCATATTCAATTTCAGTGAAAAGTTACAGAACATTTTTGAAATGGGATTAAAAAAATATGGAGTGATTGTACAAAAATCGCTCTTGAAAAAAAAGTATTTAGAAATAAAAAATTCGCAGACAGGTTTTTGTTGTTTATATGTAAAACTAGTTACTGTCAAATTTTGAGAGCAGTCAAACAAATTCCCTTTGACTTGTAGCTCTTTAAAGTGCCCCCCTTCTGGTGAAAAACTTGTTTCAAGAAAACAGCGCTGAAAAATTTCCCTGCTTCGCAAACAAACCCCGCCCACAAACACAATGAACTGGGTTCTCAGATAACTGAGCCAATCAGCGCTTGGAAAGGTTACTTCCGTTGGCTTCATGGTGAAATTTACCCCCGTAATCCTCAATCAACTTTTAGTGTTTCGCATTGCGCTCTAAGCGAAGAGAACATTTTTGCCTGCTCGTTTTTTTCTTGGAGCTGTTGCAGCAAAATGTGGAAGATAATGAAGGGAACGACCGCTAGAAAGCAAACTAAAGCGGCTAGGCGGGAAAAACAGTAGTAAAAGAAAACGCGGCAGCTTCAAACGAACCGACAAAATTTAGAAAGAGAATTATGGCGATTTCAGAAATGTTTCACTTTCTTCCTTGGTAATAATGGTGATATTCTGATGTTGACAGAAGTAATTTTTGATTGATAAGAAAGCCTTTAAAGTCCAATATCACCGCCGTATTCGGTAGGATAAACAGACATCCATACATCAATTGAGCCATTCCTTCATGCAAAATGGCAAGAACTTTTTCGTTTATTTATGACAGATTCGACGGAAACTCTTCAGCTGATAGGTTGGAGAAAAGAACGTCGGATTGGACAAGTAGAGGCAAGCCAGCTAGAAAGAACATGTACTATCATTACAGCGCCTTAGTCAATTAAAACTCTCGACTCGATCTTTTGCAGGCTTGATCCCAGATAGCCGTAGTTTCAACTTTAAGGTCGTGAAAGCAGAAAGCAAATCGTTATTTTTAAGAAGGTTACGACACTTTTAAATTTAAATTTCGAAGACATGTTTCGATGTTACGAACATCATCGTCAGTTAAAGAATATTTGAAAAACCGTTAGGACTATATAACAACTAGGCGACAACTTTATAACAACTATATAACAACTAGTTTCAACTTTCCGCCAACTTTCGGTTGTTCGTTCATTGCTGTATTTTCACTTTTGGTTCGCTTCTTTGGCTTTTTCGAATTGGTCCACGGACATTTCCATGGTCTACTAAATTTGTTCATACATTAAATAATTACACCAAGGAAGATGCTTGCGTGGTTGCTGATCAACTGAGTAGCCAGTTTTAATCCCCCGAAAGTCGTCTCGGTTGATTGCATAACATCATAGGGCTGTCAATCAAGGGGTAAACTTTTACTTCTGGCGTAAACGTGAAACTGCGATTTCTCCCCGAATAATTTTTTTTGAAAAAATTAAGGATCACACTTCGACCAATATTTTGACTCAAAAATCCAAATTTGAAGAAAATTATCGATCTGAAGGTGCACGGTAACCTTAAGTCAAGTCTTGGAGTTTAGATCAGTTTAAGCGACCTCAACAGGGATACCGAGACGCACACAGCAGCTGTGAAATAGATCTACCTTAGTTCAACGAATACTTTTAGAAATTATTACTTATAGGGTCTATTTCTTTGCCTGTTTTCCGCCGCTTATAACAATGCCATCTCTTTCTTTTCAATTGAGCGTTTTTGAAACACCAGCCTTAACTTACTATAATACGTGAACATGAGCCCATGACTTGGAGCCTGCAACTACCCCATATTCCTGTGACGGCGTTTTCAGACTGATCTATTTTAGTTTGAATTTATCTTCAATTCAGATTCCCACGGGAACCCAATTGCAATCACAAGCACGGACTAATGTCAGCATGTCGAAATGATTTTGACATGTTCACGCGTGAGGCCGCATTGTTTTATCCTCACCGAAGCGTGCTCTCGTAGACTGGAACTAGCCTATTTCGTGGGGAAAACATCTAAAAATAGACTGGTCTGTAAAAATGCCGTTGCATTGGCTTATTATGGGAATTGCAGGCTCCTAGAAATGGGCTCCTGACGTGAACAAGTGCTGTAAACCATACACACTGCACGTCGTTCATCATTTTGTCTCAGTCTGGTTTTACCGGACGTTAACTAGTTTGTTTTCTCTCTTCTTTAAATAGCAGACAAATGGCTATAATGAAGATGAAGAATTACATGAGGTTAAAGTGGAGGGCCCGGTTCGTGAAAATGTAAATTCAAAGAAACAGAGGACCATTTCGGTGCGGACCGCGAAGGAGTACATGCAGTATGCCTTCATCAGAAATGAGGCCAGCTCTATAGACAAAGTGAGTCGTGTCCTTTTTCCTTGTTGTTACGCCATCTTCAATTTGATTTACTGGACATACTACGAATTGGAATCATTTGGAGATCATGCATCCTTTTGATGTGAGCTGGTATTAAAACCTGTGATAAATGGCATAATTTACCATACATTCATAACAATAACACAAAGGTATTAACCTTTAACAGTTGTAACGATTCAAACAACAGCTAATTTTCTGTATAAAAAATGTAAATTAAGACACGCGAAAAGATGCCAAGCATCGACAACAAAAAAACATGATAACATGTCCAGAATCTTAACTCAGTAAATATGTAAATTTACGCAGTTGAAATAGAAGGATGTCTGGTCAAGAAGCTACCAAAAAAGACATCAGAGGACTGAAATTTAACGTAAATTAATAGTAAATTAAAGTAGAAATTTCTTTACATTACATAAACAGGTAACTTTAAAACGTAAAACAACTTTATTCGATACGTGCCTGGCGTGATTTCGTTTATTTGAATGCTTAGGTAGGAACTTTATTTTAATAGACTGAATAGCCTTGTTTCAATAAAGAACTTTTCCTAATTCTCTATCATAAAACTGAGAATGTATGTGGTAGTACTAGGATTTGTAATGTAGTTGCCCTTTTTAGTGCCTATTACTGTAAAAAAATTCATTAGCTTAACAAAATCCCTCAAAACTATATCAAGGCTTTATCTGATGCCAACTATGTGTGGCAACCTGAATTACTCTGAACTATTCTAAGCTTAATTATAATGAATATTTACCTGTCCATAAAGAACTAGACAAAAATAAATGAAATAATGATAATGAATAAATCTTGATCTGATACCCTAATGTCTTGAAGTAAGTAGCACAATCAATATATATCAAGTAATTCATGGAACAAAGTTACAGAGGATAATACATGGGTGCGCGCAGATATAGAACTTCTCTTCGAGTGTTCAACTTGATATCTCACAAGTGAGCGCAGAGAACGAGTGAGATATCAAGTTAAACACGAGGAGAGAAATTACACATCTACAAGCAACCATGTATTATTCTGTTTATTATATAAACATACTAATGACGACTTTTTGACGATTTTCTGAAGATTTCCGAAGATTCTTCAAAAGTTGTCCGAAGGCTAGACAATAGTTTCCGCACATTTCCCCGAAAATTCTGAAAACTGCTTAAAGGCCCGTTTACACAGGCGATTTTTGTCGCAGCAACTCGATGCAATTTTTGTCGTGCTAAAGTTGCAACTTCAAAATCGCACGTGTAAACCAGGTTCGATTCTCAGTGCGATTTGTCGCCGCGATATCGCAGGGATTTCGAACATGTTTGAAACTTGATGCAACTTTAGCGCGACAAAAATTGCATCGAGTTGCCGCGACAAAAATCGCCTGTGTAAACGGGCCTTAAGATTTCCGAAAATAATAGAAGATTTCCGAGGAAGAACCGACGATGTTTCGATCATACAGGAACACATCTAAGTACTTTTTAAGGGATTATGTAGCCATAGCATTAGTGATCTTTTCACTTCTGAAAATAACATGTTATTTTCGCGTGTGAAGATACGTTTGATGTTTTTACGTGCGAAAGCTCGCCAGGTATTTCACCGGTGTTTTAGTATATAATAAAAGAATATCTGTCAGAAAATTTGCATAATAAAGTCTAGTAAACTGGCCACAGGACAGACATGTGGAGGGTAAATTTACTCTCTTGATATGATCCCGAAAGGATTATTAAAAATGATGAAATTAAAGTCTGCCGCACACTAGCCGATTTTTTGTCGTAGACCTGCAGACTTTTTGTCGGGGTCAAATCGGGTTAAAATTTGTCGAGATATCAGCTTGCGGCACCGTGACTATCCGATTTTTTGTCGCGACTAACCGCGTTTAGGCTTGATTTCAGCTTAGATCTCCGCCAAGATGGAAAAGACGCTTGTTCACGTGACTCTCATGACAATTCCTCATTGGTTGAGTTACGCGCGAGTCCCGACAAATTGTCTTGGTCCAGCGCACACTAGCCGACAAGGCCCGACAAGACGTTTTGAGACCTAGCACTGTCAGATATCTCCCGACAAGCCCCGATCTTGTGGCAGACTTATCTGAATTCACCGCGCACTAGCCGACAAATAAAGATTTTTTGTCGGCCGAAAAAAAAATCTGCTAGTGAGCGGCGGCCTTAATAATGCACAATAAGTACGCAGCTTATAATGTAATGTACTAAAATTATAATGATACAACCTGACGAGCTAACGACAGTTATGATACTGAAGGAACGTTCGAATTTCACATAACTTTCGAGAAAAAATCATTTACTCTACGGCCTCATTTTCGTATTTGAGTTCCCGTGAGGGATCATTAAAGCTGCGTTCAGAAAAGAAATTCAAATATCTGATTAATACCTGTTTCATCGTTAACTAGAAAAACTCCATGACTAATAGCTTTGGAATGTTGAAAGAGAATTTGGGTGAGTCCAGCCAACTAAGACGTCTCTGTCATTTCTATTTCATCTCAGTCTCCTTAATGCTTCTAACAGCAAAATAGTTGTGGCGCAGTCACGGAAGGGTACTAAAAGGGCTCTAAAACTGAGCTACTCGAAAGGGAAAAACGCCTGCTGAAAAACGTGCAAGTAAACAGGCTGGAGACAAATCCTGAAATGTTCAACAACTGAGAGTTTTTGATCTGTCGGTTCTCTTACTCTTATAACACCAGTAGTAACTGAGATCAAATCGGCGTATGAAAAATTTAATTAAAGATTAGATCATGAAAGCGATGAGGGCAATGAAAGTGAATCAGAACACGAATCGAAAGAAACTTCGGACACACTGGAATTGCCACCAAAGAAGAAAAGCGAAGGAAGAATCCAGCATGTTATTCTCTCTACATCTATGTAATGATGAAAAGATAAAATTCCAATCAAGCTTAATCACCTCGCAGGTAAGGCTTGTTTATTTTTTAACTTGATAATATTTTTCTCATTACATACAGCACATTATAAATGTTCTCTTCATTGTTGCTGCTACTGCTTGCTGCTGTTGTTCTTTTGTTTGTGGCCTGTTGTCGGTTGAATTTTATTCCTTACTTCAGTCTTTACTTCAGTCTTCGCTGACTCGATAAGGTTATATCCGATATTAGGCACCCAATTCTTCTGCGCATCCAATTTACAAATAAATTCCATGTTGTCTGATTCAGCAATAGATCACAGATCACGTCAAAATCTGGTGTTGTAGTCTGGCCTTTGTTGTGACACTGTGGAATGCTCGGAGATATTAGCTCATATAGAGCTACTCTACAATCTGAGGGTAAATAAAGTATTCACAAGTATTCACAAGTGGCACACGAGGCGTAGCCGAGTGTCACTGATGTTCTATTTGTTTTAAATAATAACGAAAAGCCTTTTTGTTTCAAAGTATTTCAACATAACGCGAAAGCCAGCCTTTTGCCCCATCTTTGCGCGAAAAAAAGCCATTTGACGTGATCTATGATCTATATAAAATGAAGCAATTTCATTAGCAAAGAATCGTGGTTGGTCGAGAAAAATCACGCCACTATCAAACCTGACTCGAGCGTCGCTCCTCGTTGAATGAAAACGTACAGCGAAAGCAGAATTGAAATGCGAAATCCACAAATCTTGAAGAAAATGCAGCCCTGTGAGCAGAAAAGCTTGGGCGTTGCCTTGAAAATTACAGGAGTTGAAAAAATACCCTCGGAAAACTTGTGGTTGCGGTCAACATGGAGGCCATTTAATTCGAGTTTTGAATGAAAGGAGCGTAAATAACGGTTGTGTTCTGTGGTTGGTGATTCTCAAATCAGCTTGATATAGTGTCGGAGACACATTTTAGTTGCGATACTGTTGACCGTGAGCTGTGGTTAGCTAAACTTAGTTCGCTGCTGTGCCCTGAAACGGACAGGAACATTCGCGGCATCGGAAAGCAAGGTTATGTATTTTATTTTACCGATTTTGAGAAGTGATGTTTTGATGTTTCATTCCTGACATCAATCAGTGTGTCAACAGTTGTTTTGACACTAGGAAAAGTGAATTTTATAAATCATTTAATCTCAGCTGAAACATTTTGTTTATTGGGTTTGTTAAATTCGAGATAAAGCAATGGTTCTCGGCTTACCATGACCAAGTTTGTGCGTGGTTTAGCCTCGCTCGACTACCGACTGAGGCTGCTAAAAATTATTTCTGTATCATTTTCTAAAAGAAACGACTTTATCTTTCGTTTTCTGGCTTCTCGAACCTGTTCAATGCCTCTGCAAGACTTTTTTTGTACCTTATCTTTTGCCCATTCACATAAAATAGTATCCTAATTCTCAAAACTTTCCGCCATTTTGAAACAGCAGAGGAAAAACTTTGTAATGATGACGTCAATCGTGCTTCTGTCCTCTAATAGATCATAGGCGAGAACCAATCAAAATGCGAAAGTAACTTGGGTTATTATATAATATAGAATGGATTTGTACGTCATTAAAACTGAGTATGGTGGTGATTCTGAGGTAATGAGGATTACTAGTCTTTATATCGGAAATAATAACCAATGTTAAACATGAAGAAACTCAACGGGAAAAGGATTCGGGCAATTCTGTCAAAGATGTCAACTTCACTATTGGACCCAAGTGCAAGGCAGAAACTAGGAATGCACTGTATGATGGTTGTTCTCGGCGGATTGGTCGTGTAGGGGCTGTGTTGAATAGCTGGACCAGGAACACTCTGAAATGAAATGGAAAAATATATTGCATGAGGATGATGAGTTTGAGAAACGTAGCACATACATAAGAACGGAATCGGAGGTTTCACATGGCGTCTCTGAAATTCAAACTACAAAACTATTGATCCTCTTGAGCAGCTGAAAACTAATACGTATACAAATTTTCGCTCCCAATGGATTCTTGGTTTTGTAATAGACTACGCTTGAATTTCTAAGCTTTTGCGTGGCGTGGCACTTACATGGCGGCCGAGAGACCTGTCTTGTTGATTAAAAAAGTGACTTATTTCAGAGAGTTTGGCTATCTGAACAGTTCATGTATTAGAAAGAGTACTATTTTGATGTTTTTGAGTAACTCGAGAAATAATTTCACGCTTTTGTAGCAAATTTCAGTGAAAGGATGTTTCTGTTGGTTTCCGGGCCCCATCCGAATGGACACCAACATGACCTCTCCATACAAATCTACATAAATCTGGGTAAAACATTTCTCCGAATATCTTGCTTAAGCAAAATTGTTGTGGCCTGAATCTTGGCGAGAGTCTTTGCATATTTAACTTATATATTGAACGGTTTTCAATTCGATCTACTTTGAATAGCGTGGCACTGAAAACCAGCAATAGGGCATGGTACGAAATAGAAAACATGTACCGTGTTTCTATAGAGTTTATATAATAACCCAAATTATTCTCACATTTTAATTGGTCCTCGCCTATGATCTATTAGAGGACAGACGCATGATTGACGTCATCATTACAAAGTTTTTCCCTCTGTGCTTTAAAATGGCTGAAATATTTGATGATTTAGATAATATTTTACGTGACTGTGCCAAAAATAAGACTGAAAAAGGCCTTGTCGAGGCATTAAACAGGTACGAGAAGCAGGAAGAGGAAAAAACCGATTCAACTCCTGCAATATTTAAGGCAATGTCGAAGCTTTTCGGCTCACAGGGCTACTCTGATGACAAAACCTGACTTGACTTTTCCAGCATTTTCTTTAGATTTTGCAGTTCGACTCTGCTTCTCTGTAAGTTTTCATTCCCCGAGGAGTGACGCTCGAGTCAGGTTTGACAGTGGTGTGATTTTCCTGGACCAATCACAATTCTTTGCTACGCATAGTAACCAATGTGATTGCTTCAATTTTTATAGATAATAGATTACGTCAAATGGCATTTTTCGTGTTCGCCAAAGTGGGCAAAGGCCGGCTTTCGCGTTATGTTCAGAGATTTTGAAATCACAAAGCTTTATCTGTAATAGTTTGTTTTTTATTATATAATACATGAACAGGCGCGCGGCAACATGGAATCTATTTGTTAAATGGGAACACTCGTGAAAATTTCGTGAAATTTCTCGTTCTCCTAAACGTCCATGTTGCCGTACGTCTGTTCGGTAATAGATCACAGATGAAGTCAAAATGTGGTAAGAAGAAAAAAGAGACACACGAGGCGACTGCGGAGTGTATCACTGATGTTCACCTCTGTAATTTGCCATGTGTTTATTATTTAGGCTCATTTCAGATATGTTTTCAAGTCTCCAAGTATTTGTTTTCGAGGGACAAAATATGAAATTTACCGTAAACACGTTGCTTACTTACATTTTATATTGTGACGCCGGGCCGGCTGTGATTAGAACTGTTAAAAAGCACAATTATAGATTGTTATCACGGATATCATATTTGTCTTCTTACGTTCTTTTTCAGAGACAACGTAGCTTTACTTCGAGAAAGCTATACGTTTGTCTAGAAATATGCTTATGTTTTCTGCAGCTATCTGATCAAGCTTATGTTTTTCGAGCTCGATGTATATGCTTATTCCTTCTTTTGGTTGTTCTGGCACCACATGATTCGAACGTAGCTGTTTATACCCAAGTCTGTAGACTGTTTTGCGTGTTGTATATGCCATTGCTCGGCTTGGTTCAGGAAAGACCATCGTTGTGATGGTTTCGATCCTCCATGTGGATCTCATCAGGTGCCGCTATTACTAAAATACTTTGTACGTCAGTAGCTGCTTGCTTGCTTGCTTGCTTGTCACGTAAAACATTATCTAAATTCTCAAAACTTTCCGACATTTTAAATCACAGAGGGAAAAACCTTGTAATGACGACGTCAGTCGAGCATATGTCCTCTAATAGATCATGGGCAAGAACCAATCAAAATGTGAGAATGGAGAATGTTTTCTATTTCTTTTAGAAAACACCGCGAGGAAACAAAGTTATCAAAATTTAAATTCTCCTTGCTCGCGTTATCATTACGTCTGACAGCTCGTGCTAGGTGTGTGTTTCTACCAAGTTATAGAAACACTCCTTTTAACCAATCAACGCGCTTGGTTTCTTGCTATATAAACTGCTTTGGGCCATAAGGTTTCCATATGAGTTTTGTAAAAAAAGGAAATAAAATTTCGCTCAAGTTTGAATAGATTACTGCAATTATTGAGGTGGCTAAGAACTTAGGTATTAGGAACCTGGTATTACAACAGATGACGTCACGTTACATATTTTCTTCATATCATCAAAATTATTTAGCTTATATTACACTGTAAACGCTAATCTTTCGCATTATGTGAGAAGCCCTCATTCTCTAGTCACCGAAAAGTGAGTGTTTTTCAATGTAGTTGCTGCGCTACGTCAATAAATGTTGCTCCTTAGAACAATATGTTACCATTATGATTCCAACTGATTACTTCTCACCTGTCTCGGATAAGAATTTCGCAGGACAGATTTCGGTGGTAAACTATATGATGATGGTGGCCTTGGTGGAAGACTATACGCTGTTTGTGGTCTTGGTGGTAAACTGTGAGTTGATCTTGAGCGTGGTACAGACTTTGTAGCATTGAAAGTTTCTATCTCCATTTCTGCTAAAGAGTAATCTCTGGAATGTGAACGTCGCTTTTTAACCTTGTTTCTTTTCTTCTCACTGTGCAAGAGAACTGCTACGTATTCAAGGAGAACACCAAACACAAAGATGAACGAGACAATAAGATAGGAGTCGATAGCTTTGATGTAGGAAACCTAAACGTAGAGAAATATTAGCAGATTATTCACTGATTACATATACTACTCAGGACGCCTGTTACTGGGATGAACTCAGTTAAATGACCTCGCCAGGTGTTCGGTAGGTTATGGGTTCGATTCCTGTAGGGGACTCAGATTTTTTTCTTTGTCCCACGCTGGTCCCGTGTTGATCAATTCACCTTTCACTTTTCATTACCAAGCTTAAAATTCACCATCTTTTTTCACTTATCATTAGCAAATTATATCACTGTCATCAGCGAAAAAATTGATAAATATTACCACCTAATGTCCTGAGACGCGTGTACTGTGTAGACAGATGGTGCTGAAGGGAAGGGTAATTCCATTCCCCAGCCCAAATTTTGTCTAAATCTAATTCCCCAGCTTATCGTTTACCCAGATCCCTGTTTCATTTCCGTTTCTTGTGTTTTTTAATCCATTTCAGGTCAGCCAATTGAAATTGCCAATATGTAAATCTCCGTTTATATTTTACCCCTACGAGGTCCTCTAGAAAAAAAGAATTGTCTCCACTTGAGCCAAACGGGTAATTAAGCTCATACGTTTTGGTCTTTTACACAACTGTCCGCTTTCTTAGGAATCTTTTTGTATACTGTATAGGAATCAACAAAAAGGAATCTTGTCTCAACTGCTTACAAATGTGTGCAAAGAGCTTACTATATTTATCCAAAATATAGTATGATGTTGATAGGGGTGTGGATACCACATGAAACTCAATTCTCATGGCTTCACTCTCTCTTTCGTCGTTTTCAACGTAACCACGTCTTATTTTCATTGCTATTTATACTTTCAACTTCTCATTTTTCCCACAAGTCCTAAAACGCAGCAAAGGCTATGCTACTCAAATGTACATCGGGGTGAGGAACGTTACTACAAATTACTTTACCTTGGGAACGGAATTTCTAAGGGAGCCCATAAGTGTCACGATAGTCAGCACCGTAGTTATTCCAAGAGCAACTCTCGCTGGGACTGCGTCTTTAGAAATCCAGAATGACAACCAGGAAAGAACAACGATGAGAAAGGTTGGAGAGTAAATTTGAATGAATGAGTATGCCAGCCTTCTTCGGAAAACAAACTTTGCGACCAAATGGCAGTAAGTACCTGTAAGATGTAAGTATTAAGTATCATTTTCAATTAATATTCGTAATAAGGAGTTCCAAAATGAAACAAGTGGCTGAAACACATCCACAGTGCTTGTGAGTATTTTGTACACTGATCGTCGAGATCATTTGATCACCTTTGCTTTTGTTATTTTTTTCTATCAAGTTGCAAAACTAAATTTATCGGCGAAGTGTAAGGCCCCGTCCTCACGTATCCGGATATTTTTGAATCCCCAACTTTTTCTTTCCAGATTCAAAAATTTCCCGTCCACACGTAGCGTATTCAAATCGAATTCGCCTGTCCACAAGCATCCGATGGTGTCCGGATTCACTCTAGATAAACTAGGCCTATACGTTGTGCCGCCATATTGGTTTATTGTTCTGTAAGAGACTGGACACGATTTGACTACATGTTAGGATTAGAACTAAGTATCCGGATTCGCTATTCACATGTTATCGGATTCGTTGCGGTTTTTTTCCACTGCTGGATGCGTGTGGACGGTAGCCATATACGTAAAGAAAAGCTGCATGTAGCATGACTAGCATGGTAGTTGATAATTTAAATATACCATTTACGTAGATCACGGGGTAATTTGAACATTTGAGTTCTTAAAGAGGTTATTTTACCTTTATCGATGGGATAAACCAAGAATTATGATTTAATTTTAGGTTTATTTGAAGGTTATTTTTAGATGTTGGTTAAAAATATCATAAAACTACACGGTAAGCAGGAGGTCTCATTGCTAAATTATTATCATATATTCTCAGCTTGAAAAACATCGCGATGGATTATGAATGTTGTCTTGAAGAAAGTATATTTTGGAAGCTGCATTTTTAGGACAGGTACATTTGCTTAATTTATCTATTGACTTTCATTTATTTTTATAACTTAATATTAATTCTTGACGAGTCAAATTTCATTAATATAATCCGGTAACGAATGATACCTATGACGTATTCCACTAGCTTCCTCTCACTTTGAGCATCCTGAGCTAGCTCGAACTCTGACATTTCATCATCCAAAATGATGACAGCCTTTTCTGCGTCCCAGTGGTAATCCATGTCATTAATGTCATACGAGTCTTGACAGGAAATACAAATTGTTAATTATATTCTTAATTCTTGTTAATTGATCGTAGTCTCGATGTTTGATACACTGATATAGTCAGATACAAACAATTTTAAATTTGTCTGTTGGTATAAAGGAACATCCATCATCTGTTGGCAGCAAAGGGACATTCATCAGCTGAAACAAGATAGTTAAGTTGGAGGTAGGTGGGTGGGTAAGTAGTTAGGTAGGCAGGCAACTAGATCTACTAGGTAGGAGGTAAGTAGGTCAGCTACTCTTTTATTCGCAGCAACACATAATGTATCTCCGGAAAAAATTGACCTCTATTTGTTTTAGTGTTATACTCACAGCTTAAAATTTCAAGGACACACGTCTGCGTATCTAGGGGATAATCCCTTAAATTCATTCTGCAGGACGCAGAGACTGTTAACCTATTAAACATGAAGGAGGAAAAAATAGAAGAGGCTATTGTTATTTAGTTAGAAAAAAAAACACTTCTGTTAATTGAAACTCCGTTTCATTGTAAGACATTAACATAACCAAAAACAGTGACTTATAGAGGCAACGTATGGAGAACTCAAAAGTATATTTGGAAACAGCCACAATGTTATGTCTGCGCTCTCTGTCCAGAAGATGTACTATTTGTTTCTCATAAACAGGAAAATGTATAGTTACATGTAAGAAAGTCACGGTAACAATCTATAAAAAATGCGTCTACCTCTCGCTGAGTTCTATAGACCCGTCCTGGGCAATCAGAACTCTGCTATTGGCGGCCGGAACGTGATGAAACTTTGCTGTTTTCACATTTAAAAAAAAGGTGTCAGGAACCCAGAATTTGTCCTTTTCGCTGCCGGAAAGTACGATTGGCTTTTTAAGATTATGCTTCAACCTTGGATCGTTCCAGGATTGCTTAAAAAATATATCCAGAGTATATTCCTAAGAATGAAAAATAAAAGTAGGCGTAAAAGGCATGTAAGCTTTTGTTGACATACCTAACAGGAAAATTGTATTTTGTATTTGTTAGTGCTGAAAGATGGAAATACTTAAATGTCCTAGCTTTCTACGTTGAGAAAAATCTAGCTTGACGTGTGAGAGTTTCATGGGTCAAAATTCCACAAAGCAACGGGAGAAAATGGTGCCAGGACAAAAGAACACAGATCTTTAGAAACCCTGGTATGTGGGGTATAGCGCGATCACATTTCACCGCTAAGAGGGTTTGAAGGCTTAATTCGGATTCTCATTCATAACAACGAATTTTAAAGGTAACACGTACATACCATGTTAATTTCCCTTATCGCACCAAAGGAAACGACTGTGATGTACACGGTTATGTTCAATGGTGGACCTGCATCAAAACAAACCTAGAAATCTACCAACTGATCACAGTCAGAAAGACAGAGAAACAGACAGACAGACAGACAGAGCTAACAAACGTATAAGTGACTGGGATAAGGAGTGAGATCTTGTTTTTCTTTTTCACACTATTTGCACAAAAATGGCAATACATATAAAAAATATATAGGTAAGGTAATCATAAACAGAAAAATTACAGGATGTGTGTGGTGACCAAAATAGATACTGCTTTTGAGTTGGCCACCGCCTACTTTCGAGAAAGAAAAAGAAAGCTATACTGAGTTGAAAAAAGAATGAAATACAAGAATATTGAATTCAAATCGGATTAATGTCCGTGATAATATTATATTTTATTTTTTTCTCAAGCATCTGAGCGGGCCGGAATCCTAAATCCTCGAATTTGATTGGCTAATCTTATGCACGTGACCGGTCCAGCTTTTTGCGATACGGCCCACGGGCCGGATCCCGCTGCCTAAATTTCGCTCCTAAAAGTTAGCGGTAATCGTCAATCTTTTGCCTTTTTTACACATCCTGATCCATCGACGATTAGTCAACGCAAGTTTATCTTTTGTTTGTAACTTGGTGCTGTAAGGGCGCTTAAGGACTGTAAGGACTCACTGTAAGGACTGTAAGGACTCACTGACTAACTCAACGACCGACCGACTTGCTGACGGACTCTAGATAACAGTTTACACCAAATAGTGCAATGTTGAAAGTAGACACCAATGTCACACCTCCGAACAAAATCCTACCCGTTTATGTAATTAATGCTATAAGTTTCAATATCATCTGCAGAAGCCAAACTTACCTTCATGGTAGGGCCTTATCCTCCTGTCATACTGCTCTGGCTTCGAAAGTGAATCGAGCACTCTGGTTGTGTTTTGATAACTTTTTAAAAAAAGGTGTACATGAAATTAGTGCTTGTCAACTGAAATAACACGTTGGACATGCGGACACTTTTATAACCACCTTCCAATGCCGTCAAATTAGTATCGTAAACAACGCATGTGCAACACTCCTTCGTTGATGTGTTTAGTCTTACAGTTGTGTATACGACCTTACACAGTGAACGTGGTCGATATTGATAGCGGGTTCGCATGCTCGCTAATCTTCGATCACACTGTTTTTGAGCTCGTTCTATGACATTATTTTTGGTGAACAATCTCGAAAATAATAGCTATAAGCACTTCTAGTTTACGTACGTTCTACAGAATAGAGAAGATTAAGGAATACAATGGCTCAATTCG
>CM042747.1:15962704-15967543 GCA_022496165.2 Catalaphyllia jardinei | reverse complement strand
TTGCTTAAATTGGAAAATTTACTGCGAGGATCATACTTCACTTGTATAATATTTTAGCTACCTCACCATAAAAGCTTTGTTTTTTTATTTGTAAAATACCCGATATGAAAACCTCTCGATCCGGAAAGGAAATTTCTACCATTACGTCACCGTAACTATTGCGGCTGTGCCGGCCTATTATTTTTTAATTAGATTTAAAGTGCTAAATCCAGCATCTAAAAGTCCTGTCCAGGAGATAGATACATTTGTTTAAAAAGAAAACATACCAAATAATTTCCTGTACTCTAAGAAAGATTAACATTTCAAAGTCATACTCGTCCATGCACAAGCTTTTCAATTCTCTCAGATCGCAATCAGTATATCTTAAAGCAAAACAGACATGTTTAAAAAGTGCGAAACCGAGTTCCACATCCTGACCTGCCCCAGTGTTTAGAAAACTGTTCTATTAATATGTATGCGGATGATACTGTATTATATTTTACGAGCCTCTGTTCTTCGGAGATAAATAAGGTAGTACAGGACGACTTAAATCGAGTTGCAAAATGGTCCAGGATAGAATGTAAAAATAAAACAATGCTTTTTGGAAGTCGGCAAAATCTTGTGAAATCACCAAATTGTTGTATACGGCAGACAGACAGACAGACACCTTTGTTTAGTTATAAAGCTCAGGGTAGTCCCTTCAGGAGCTTTCCTACATGGAAAGATCTCGGAAAAGGTACCTAAATTTAGTTATGTGATATATATATGAAATAATTCATTTTTGAACTGCGGTTATAGATGCAAGTGAAGTATGATCCTCGCAGTAAATTTTCCAACTTAAGCAATTGGAAAGAAGAAGCCTGAAAAAAATCAGGGCTTCAACGGGATTCGAACCCATTACCTCCGCGATACCGGTGCGATGCTCTACCAACTGAGCTATGAAGCCACACATTGGGAGCAAGGTCAAATTATTGAGTTCATATTTTCCCGTGCAGTGAAGTTATGTGATATATATATGAAATAATTCATATTTGAACTGCGGTTATAGATGCAAGTGAAGTATGATCCTCGCAGTAAATTTTCCAATTTAAGCAATTGGAAAGAAGAAGCCTGAAAAAAATCAGGGCTTCAACGGGATTCGAACCCATGACCTCCGCGATACCGGTGCGATGCTCTACCAACTGAGCTATGAAGCCACACACTGAATTATTCATAGATATATCACATAACTTCACTGCACGGGAAAATAAATTGAGTACGTTATTTACCTTTGAATTACTCCCCGCGTTAGCCTCAGTTTCAGGCTAGTTCCAGTCCTATTCCAGGAGTACAAATATGACCTATTGAGATCCGTTTAAGAAGGCCCCCTTGAATAGAGACAATGGCTTCGAATTAGCTTAGATCGATGACACTATTTTAATCCCCTCGAGACCCTTGTAAAGGATTAATTTATTAATATTCCCATTTTTTGAAGTTGATGAAGTTCGGTTGAACCGAACGGAATAGTCCACCTTTAACTTTTTTATTGTGCTCTGATAACGGGAAAGTACTTGATTTCCTTAGCATCACGCTTCATGGGTAGGAAACTATACTTTCTATATTTTGTTTAGTTCTTCCTAACTTCTTATAATAATTATCGGGTTATTTTTTAATTTCTAGATATGGAGGTGGCGTCTGTAAATCTAACGCAAACGAAGGAGCTACGATTTCCAGATCTTCCCGACTGTGATTTCGAGAAAAATTCACCCCACAATTTGAGTAGCGTTAAGCTTCCTCGAGAAGCCTTCCCCTCAAATGCATCAGGTAAATAGATACTAATAAGTTAAAAAGTAGGAAAGGTTTAGGAATGATATCGTTTTTCAGGTTAAAAGAAGAATTTGAGGTAAAGTAGTGATTTGGTAGATGTTTGTTAATTTATATTTGTAGCATCCGAAATATTGAAGTACAAAGCTTCTGTTTTTGATTATCATACACTGAACTCGCTATTACTTCAGGTAAAAATATTATGCAGTGTATATCTTATTTATTGTTCGTTGTTATTACACGCCAATTACTTTTCTTTGCTTATTAGAACTTGGTGCGGTGGTGTGGATGATGTTCGACTCATTAACAGCTATGAAAGATGCAACGTGAGTGTTGATCGATTGTAATTTGTTGCAATCAGTTCGATTGTGCGTAAGGAAACGACCGTGTGAAGACAGAACGTTTTAATGGCACCAACATGTTTATTGTAATCTTTTCCACAGTGGGAATCAAGAAGTAGGAACTCGCATTATGAATATCGTCACCAGACCCCAACGCAAAGGAGAGTTTGAAAAACCAGTCAGGATGAAATTTTGGCTTTCTAAGGTAAAACTCTCTACTTGTATGATGAATAATGGAAACTTATTATCACAAACTAATCTTGAGAATGCGTACGTGTGTCTAGCGTACACTCTCAAAGCACGATGATTGGATGGGCGCTGAGATAAGTATCTTTGATTTTCGATATATCGCTTATTGCTGTTAACTGCCCCTTTGTGAGTGTTTTTGTTATTTTTTTAATTTTCTTTAAAATTCTTTTCTTTTTCAATGATCCTTCTTCATTGTTTTTCATAGCCAACTCTCGGCAACACGAATTGCGTATTTTGGAATCAAAGTAGTAGGTAACTTACATCCTTATGATATTAATTTGTTTATATATAAACCTTGTAATAAATTCCTGTTAAGGTGATTCCTCAGTTTTGCATTGCACACCCCTACTGCGCACGATTTCGCGTCATTAGCGTGCGCAAATAAGCGCGAGAAATTTCCCTCAAGCTAAGCTCGATAGCGAAATAAATGCTGGTTTTCTTTCAAATGAGCATGGTAGCCTTTATTTTTTATTACATAAAAATAGTGTTCTTATCATCTTCCTTAATTGAAAAAACCAGGTGCTCATCACCTCCTTGCATACGGCTGGCGCGCGGGAAATTTGAATTGACCAATCAGGATTCAGCAGGCGAGAAAACTTTACTGTCCTCGCGTCAATGTAAGTTTACAGGAAAGGCATTGAAATCAGGCAACTTTTCTCATTTGAGATGCATTAAATATTCACGAAAGAAGATTTACAATTCCTAAAACCATATCACGTTGCAAAAAGTTAAAAATATGAAACATCTTGTGTTTCCAAGCTTTTAATTTGGCGCCAAAAATAGTGGATCGTCGAGCGTCGCCATGTAGGATAATAGTTGTCTTATCTTGAACAAATGTGCTGTTCGTCGTCAAATTAAACCCGGGATTCTCTAGTTAATTATTAAAAGAGGCCAAAGCAACTTTAGCATTGTCTTCATTTCAGCTAGCGGCCAAGAAAAAGGCTATTATCGTGTCGTTTCGGTAGGACAGCTACGTTTTGGCCTCTGCACGTACTGCGGGCTCAGCCGCCATATGCAAGGGTGAAAGAAATAAAAAAAATTATCGGAAGGAAAAACTGATATAGGTGAAAGAGTGCACTAAACTGTTAATCTGTGATGCAAATTATGACCGGGATAACAATGACTCTACTAACGCCTTATATAATTACGTCCTCGTCAATTTTTTCCGCAAGTTTTAAACGATATTGTTCTATATGTTCGACACTTTCTACCTATGAAGTTTTTTCCCAAGTATTACTTTAACAAATTATGTTTCGAGCTACCGCAAAATGTTAATAACACGCGTGATTAGCACGAGTACAAGCATAAATGGGGTAAGATTGGTCCGTCATATCTCTTAAGCGAAAATGGTGATCATTTTTATTGTCTTTTTCGAACAGTGCTTGGTAGAGAGCATTCAGGGCCGAAAGTTTCAAAAAATTCATCGGTAACTTCTTTTTCTGAGGGATCACCTTAACTCCAAAAGCACAACATTATCTTCAATTTCATTTAACTTACAGAAAGGAGCACGGTGTTTGGTCTAATGAAGGCTGTAAAGTTGTACAGAGAAACTATTCAACAGTCCTGTGTTACTGCGATCATCTGACCAGTTTTGCTGTTCTGACGAGGGTCACTCCAAATCAGGTGATACATTTTCCAGTTATAACAAGATGACGTCAGTTTTTCATGTATCTGTCCTGTTATTGATCATGAATTTCGTCATGGCTGTGGATCCACGAGGCGATAATTGATTGATTGACTGATTGATCGATCGATCGATCGATCGATTGACTAAGTGACTGATTGATTGCTTGTCATAATACTTTTGTTTATCTTTTCAGCCCGGCAAAAAACACGAACTACCTCTTACAATTATCACCTACGTAGGCTGTGGTGTATCCATCTTGGGATGCATTCTGACAATCATTACATACGCATTCTTACCGTAAGTCAGTATGATTAATCCAAGTGTGTGAGAGCGAAGGAAAACAAAGACAGCGTAACTACCCTAACCCATCTTGTACCCATTTTCTATAGTTTCTGTTAGGCACGTCGCTCCTCTACGTAGCGCAGTAAAGCTCTTCACTCGCCTCGATCCTGGACTTTGAGTTGTTTTCACCGTTAACGTTCCATCCTTGCCATCACGCAGTATTTGTTTGGCTGACCTCGTCCAGTTGTCTTTCTTTTATTTTTTTTGGCCCTTCTCACTTTCGTTTCTCCAGTGGGTACCAGAAAAAAAGCCTGTCATCAGCCAGGGAGATTGTCATTTATTAAATAATTGCATATAAAGAGAATTCGAAGCAAATATAGCTAGGAAATTTCTTTGAATAGTTATACACTCCGCGTAGATCTTTGAAACATCTATTTCATACTCTGCTCGGATGCTTGGTAAATTAGAAAATGAAGATCATGCATTCCGTATTATGTCCTTCACAGAAGCCTTCGGTCGCAGAGAATTATTATTCATATAAATTTGGTGACTGCTGTT
>CM042747.1:15932704-15955204 GCA_022496165.2 Catalaphyllia jardinei | reverse complement strand
CTGTGGTATTTGAGTATCTTTTTGCCATATTCAATTCCTTACAGGTAAGTTGTCTTCTTCTGTTGCTCAGAAATTAAAGTACCCGTGTTCTTTTATTATACATGGCTTTATCTACATCATTTTCAACCGGCTAGACTAATGATTATAAAAACCAATTAATATAGTAAAAGCCTATAGCAAGAGAAAACTTGGACTTTTTCTCTTGATTTGGTTTTGCTGTTGTTTTTTTATGAGGCACTATAATAACGATTCAAATGAGGCAAACCGTCGGTTACTGAAACAAGACAAATGTGTTTCTTAACACCCTCTCCCCTGCCCTATCTAGGGTTAATTAAAGCACGTGCTCAAAGAGAAAGATAGGGAGAGAGGGCCTCTCAAATAATTAGCAAAACTGAACAGTTTACCAGCTTCTTTGTCTGTCCCAGCTTATGTTTTCTTTCTGGTTAACTTCCCTTTTTTACTAGGGCTTTCTCATCTTTCTCTTCTACTGCCTAAAGAATTCTGAGGTGAGTTAGTTAGACAACATAAGCCTGAAGACCGTGTTTGTTTGTTTAGAGCGGTTTTCACTTGAGTGTCGTAATACCAAAACCAAAGTAACTCCTCTAGCCAATCACAAAGGACATAGACAATACAGTGAACCAATCAAAACTCAAAGTAATTACCGGTAGCTGACGCAAAGCGCGGTGGCCTCATGGTTAGCGCGCTCGTCTCCGGATCGAGCGGTCCGGGTTCGAGCCCTGGCCGGGGACATTGTGTTGTGTTCTTAGCCAAGGCACTTTACTCTCACATTGCCTCTCTCCACCCAGGTGTATAAATGGGTACCGGCGAATTTAATGCTGGGGGGTAACCCTGCGATGAACTAGCATCCCATCCAGGGGGGGGAGTAGAAATACTCCTAGTCGCTTAATGCTAAGGAAACCGGGATAAGCTCCGGCCTGATGGGCCCCTAGGCTCGTATGCAGACTTTCCTACGCAACGCGCGGGAAAATGTACTATGCGAACGCGTGACGAATGGTTTTGGTTGTACTTCCGATTGGACGAAAAAGTGGCGCGAATCTTTTAAGTACGGCGTAGAAAGTGCAAAACCAATTACTTTTCGACACTTAAATGAAAACTGCTCTACTTGTTTGTTTTTTTGGTTGGTTGGTTGGTTGGCTGGCTGATTATTAGTTCGGTTGTTTGGTTCCCTCGTTTGGCTTACTTTTAGCACCATATATTCTTTTGTTTATTTCTTTCTTTGTTTGTTCAACGTTTACTCTGTTTTTGTGTCGTTAATTCGTCCAGCTGATAGTTTCTGCGTTTATTTGTTCTTTTCATCCATGATTTTGTTGTTGTTGTTGTTGTTGTTTGTGAAACATTGCAGGTTAGGAGAGAATTCAAGAGGAAACTGCACAATCTTGAGGCACAAAGACATCCGAACACTTCCTCGAACCCTTCTACCACCGCAAAGAATCCACCACCAGTGGTTAAAAGTGATCATCATCATCATCATACACTACACGAAATGATGGCAAAAGAATCGAGTTTTGAGACCAAATTATGAACAATCACCTGTAAGAAGCTCACTCAGTTCAATGTGCTTATGACGGGTCACGTACCATCATTAGATTGGCCTTACGCCGAGTCACGTGCATTACATATTTATTACAGTTTATTCATCCTAATTAATAAGATCCTGTCCACACTTGCTACGCAGGAGGAATTTGCAAATTGAGGTTTCACTCTGAAAAAGCATCAAATGTTCTGCGTTCACGTTGTGGCTAAAGATTTAAAAATGCAGCAATCAACGGCAATTTTGGATTTCAGTGTATTTGGGGAAAAATCGGTCAGGGAAATCGAATGAACACGAGAACGACAAGCCAGCGCTTGCAAATTCAAATAAGGGAGACCTAAAGATAACAATACCCCGCCAGAAAGGGCGACAATAAACCATTTTACAGTTGTCGGCTTAGTGACCTGGCTAAGCAAAGAGGTCTGTATCAAAGCAAGGTCACCTCCTGCCTCGCTTGCATTCACAACTGTAAAATGGCCTATTGAGAAAGCATTGATAAACTCTTTTCCAAACCTGATAACTGTGGCTGACGTTCAGTCTAAGGATATGATCTCCACGGCATCAGTCTCAAAAACTTCTACGACAGCCTGAGAGCTAACTTCCACATCATCAAAGTCCAAAGTATTATCAATGCAGCTGACCTTACATTGTTACTTTGATTTATTGAAATACTGTGTACCATGTAAATTTGAGAACATCTTAAGAACTGGCGTTTTCAGCCTCAAATCGTAAAAAAAGTAATAACGTTCAGCCTCAGCTCTAAAATTGGATATTCGTATATAAAAATAGTGTATTGGCTGTAACGTCACAAGTAAGAACAAAACACGTTTTCAAGTTAGATCATAAGTAACATCCATGCAACCTAGTGTGCGGACAGACAAACGAAGCAAAAATACAAAACTGTATATTGCAAAACAGTATGACCGATGTACTTCAGTGTAGCACGATATAAATAGATCCGAATAAGAGCACCGTCCCCTTGCGTACTGATCATAGCTATAGTTTGATAGAACAAGAATAAATGTTGTCTTTTAGCGCTCGAAACGAATCTCCGGGAGGGGGGTACTCCCTATAATTGCCTATACGGGGAGGCTCCGTCCGAAAGGGGTACCTTTTTCAGGCTTCAGGTGCATATAAAAGGGTAGGGATTTCACAAGTTGAGGTATATAAAAGGGTGGGGAAATTGGTCATTTATGTATTTAAAAGGGCCTTTAATTATAATATTTCGAATAGACGCCCCTTATGGCTGTATCAGTTTACTTATTAAGCACTACATGAAAATGAGAACAAGACTTCCGAAAGTAGATATGTGAAAGGGGTAGCTTTTTTCAATAAAAGGTATATAAAAGGGGTACCTTTTCTGCCAAAATGGTATATAAAAGGGTAAGGGGTTGGACCTTGGGGCGGAGCCACCCCGTATCAAACTTTGTGAAGTCCCCCCCCCCCCCCCAACCCGGGAACAAATCTCTCTTTTATTTCTCGAGTACTATTTCTCTGTGAGCCATCCAGAACCTTACTAGGTTTACTCGGGTTAGATGCTAAATATTAACCGTTCGAAACAACTTCATTGTAGTAGGACAAACTAATAGGCTACTTTCGATATATTAAAATTCAGCTTGATAGTGAGGCTGAGAGGACACAAACAAAAGAAATGAATAAACATAGCCATTCAGTTTCCTTTGTTTGTGTCCTCTAAGCCTCACTGCCAAGCTGAATTTTGATATATCGAAAGTAGTCTATTGAGTAAGCCTTAGCCTTCGTGGCAGGCCGTAGAAGGGGAGAAAAAGGGTCAAAATGAATGTTGAAGGATAGAGCATGTTCGCGGGCTCAGCGCGCTCGATCCTCCCGCGCTTCACGCGCTCGCCCGACTTTCGCCTAGGCTTGTCCTCCTCTTCTGACGCCTGCCCGCAGGCTAAATAAGCCTTTGATTTTCTTCTGATGTACCGTGAAGACAAGACAGACGCGCGCTATTCTTAACGCCCTGTTCATTACATTCAACACGCCGGCTTTCACAGTCGACCAGAAGTCGCAGAGTAACCTCACAGTGAAAGCCTTTGAAGGAGAATGAACAGTCCTGGGCTGTTCCCGGCTCGAAATTTTCTCGAAAGTCTCTCGATGCATCCGACTAATTAGACCGGTTCTATGTGCCAGCCGACTTAAGTGCCGCCAGCAATTAATTACGATAGGCGGGATCCGCACGAGCCGAAAAGATACATTAATCTGGTCACCATTGATGCGTGAAAATAACGTTGGGTAACAGAAATACAATAAAACCTAGAATAAATAAAACGAAAATGGCCTCCTTTTAAAAAAAAATTATGCAGTTGAGTGCTCAATACTAGTTGCGAGGAAATGGGAGGCAGGGGCGTCAGCTGGTAAAAGGTGTAACAAAGCCTCTAGTCCAGCCTATAGTCCCCGGCCTGTAATCTAATCTACCCTTTTAAAGTTTGCTTTTCATCGTTCGAATAATCGTTCATCGGCAAACTAGCAGGTTCGAGGCTCAGTCTAGCTAGCGGTTTCACTGCGCCGATGGCAAACAGATTGCTCATTATTGGGCGGCCCACGAAGAGAAACAGCAATTGTCTAAACAAAAATGTCAAAATGGCGCTTTAACAACTTTGATAAACCCATTGCCATCATCTGATAAACAGATTAAAAAGGATTCTGGAAAGTGAGATGCCAAAACCCTGACATTAATTATCCAGTCACTTCCTAAACTAATTCTTCCTTGCCTTTGATGGTAAAATCGGATAATGTATTTATTTATTTATTTATTTATTTCCGGCCACTTATTAGCCGCAAATATTAGTCTCGTGCCAAGCTCCTCTACTCTTTTTTGGCAAGTTTAACACATGTATGAAGATCTGTGTAACAGCTCTCTAAAAATAGAAACAAAGGAACTTTGTATGGCTACAGATGACAAAACAGTCAGAGCAAACTGTAAAGACGAATTCAAAATGCGTAAGACCTGGTTTAATTCACTTGTGAAAGCAGTTTTGGAAGTTGCATGCTCTCGAAGGGATTTTCAAGACTTGAGGTCTTAATCGAAGAGACTTCTCTAAAGGACTCCTCTAAAGAACAAATGAGTTACTCGGCGATGGACTGTAGGTATGGGCTCCTGATGCGACGAATCATGAGTGTACACTCTATAGGACGATCAACCTCCCCACAGGCGAAAGTGTCATTCTTAAAATACGTTCAATATGGCCGATGTTTCAGTGACCTAATATAAAGCCATTAAAGTTTTTTTCTTTTTTATAAGAACCTTTCTAATAGAACGTTAAGCAGGAGTTTCAATAACTTCAGTTATAAGCGGCCATCAAAGATGTAAAAGGCGGCTGTGACCACTAAAGTGGCTGCAAGGCCCTTCACTAATGAAATCCAAACAGACGGCGGTAAGAAACCTTACAGGCGGCGGTAGACCGCCGGTAACCGGCTTCCATTGAAACCCCTGACGTTAAGGCTTAGATTATCCCAAATTTTAAGAAGTTATTAAGAACATTCCTCAGGCTGAGAGTCGATTAAGAACGCTTTTATTTTACTAATCTATATATTAAATGATAAGCATAAAATAAAAGCAACAAAGAATGTAAATACTAAAGGCCATATCTTGCATAACATTGACAATGGTTATCTTATTGCATGATGCACACGCACATCGGTTAATCAGCAGTTCTGTTTCAAAATAACTTGCATACCATCAAAGTCATCTGGTTACATCCGCATTGATGTATTGAAATACTGTATGTCATGTAAATTTAAGAACATCTTAAGAACCTCAAATCGCAAAAAATATGAGTCAGCCTCACCTCCAAAATTAGACGTTCCTATAAAAAAAATGTACGCTGGTTATGTTGGGTTACAACAAATATTGTATCAACCACGCGATGTACAAAACAAACAAAAAAAAATGGTGACAAAACCTTTTCAATCAGCGACGGCCTAATAAAAATGAACGATATTTCTGTACAGACAGAGAGGATGTTACGGGGATATAACTATTCATTGAAAAACTGGAACATGGAATAATGCAATTCAATAGTTTTCATTGGTTTAGCCGCACTACAAATGTGTTAAGCGTGAGCGTGATTCGTTGGGAGCGTCTTTAGTTTTACTTTACCTCAGTGCTCTACATTGTCGGGGCGTTTGTAGAACTCGCGCCGGTTGGATATGAGATTTGGCCTGTCCCGATTCTGCTCGGCAACTTTTCAGCAACTTTTGGCTTTTAAGGCAGCCTTTTTCGGTTCTAGAAACTTCTGAGCAACTTCTGAGTAAAATATAGGTTTAGAGCACGTAACAAGCTCGAAAAAGCCAACGATTTCACAGAAAACTTCAATTTACGCGAATACCTTGAACATGAATCAACCTATTAAAGCTTGAAGTTCCCTCATATCGTTCGGTAAGATGCAAACTGAAACGTGTTTTAATCTATTAGACTAAAGATTAAATTTTACACATATTTGCGAGCAACTCTTTAAAGATAAGTAGCCAACTATTTTTCTTGACCGATGTTACCAGCTATTTTGAAGAATGAAAATATGGGCTTTTAATTAGCGTTTGTAGAAAAATATAAAGACATTTGTGTATCAACTTTTGGACGAATACTAGTTTTAGCAACTTTTTGGCCTTTTAGTGAGCCACTTTTCATCATTTTCCGGGGCATTTTACGAGCACGATGAGGACAGGCAAGCTCGGCGGTACGCTATAGCTACTATCTTCCATTTCACTACGAGTGGTCCCTGTTTAGCTTAGTCTTTTGTGCGTGACTCGAAGGAAAACCGCGTGAAAAAATGGCTGCGCGAACTCCAGGAGTTACCCCAGGATTTCACGCAGCCATCTTTTTTTCCCGGTTTTTTTCCGCGTCACGCGGGCGGCGGACTAAGCGAAAGACGCGTACGGACTACTTGTAGTCTACATGCATATCCGACGCGCGCTCGTGAAATAGTTGCTAAATCATGATGATATGATGACGAGAAAATGTCATCATTTACATGGATTTTATATTGCGCGGGGAATATAGACTACGGAGTGACTTGAGTGATTACACCACATGACATAACCCCCGGGGGGGAGTACTCCCTCTATATAATGGCCTATACGGGGAGGCTCCGCCCGAAAGGGGTACCTTTTTCAGGCTTCAGGTATATAAAAGGGTAGGGATTTCACAAGTTGAGGTATCATAGTAAAAGGGAAATCAGCATTTAAGTATTTAAAAGGGCCTTTAATTATAATATTTCGAATAGACGCCCCTTATGGCTGTATTTATTAAGGCGGGGGTACACATGAATACGAGTGAAATTTGATGCAATATTGAAAGGGAATTGCTGGGATTAAAATGGATTGGAAACACTACCAGACAGTTGACCCCCTCCAAAACGAGCCCATGGTTGGTAGGGGACTGTTTGGTATCCGTCTACTAATTCTTCACTTCAAATTTCAATTTTCCAAATCCATCAAATCTTCAACATTTCATATTTTCCTCAATTTAACCTAGCCTTTGAGAATCTCTTTCCCAAAATGCCCAAAAATCACCCAAAAAATACACAAAACCGCCAAATAGTGGTTAATGAAATAAGCATAGGGATTTAGCGTCGCTTGAAACGTGACCGAAATATTGGCAGAAAAGCCGTGTTAAGCGACGTGAAAACAGCCTTCGCGAAGAGCCTGCTCGCACGCTATACCTGACGGAAAGTACATTGTTAAAATATGGACAAAAAAAAAACAAGAAAATCCTGTGAAGCTTTTTATCTTCTGTTGAGCGGGCCTTATCTTTAGTTGTAGGCTGTAGATGTGCAAGGAAGCATGTAGTCTGACTCGTTTTCCATATGTTTCCTCTGTATCAAAGAACTCCCCCGCGCTGCCTATGGACACTTTTGTTTGGGGCCGCGTGTCTTCTGAGGTTGAACAACAGGTTTCCGGTTTGATCTTCAAAATCTGTCTTTCGTTTCTTAATTCAAATGGCTAAAGGGTTTTCCATATCCATAATGCAACCATGTATGGTCAGAGGGATGTTTGTCACCATTATTTTTCAGTTAGCAGATTGCCAACAAAGTATGGCAGGAAGTGACTCGGTAGGGTGCACGGCTGGGTTTCAGTCCTACCAAACACTGTTCCTTTATTAAACAAGTGCACGCCTTGGCGTTTTGAAAAAACTATATTCTTGTTCAATAATGCTGATTCTTTCATTTGTAAGAAACTAGGTTACTTCATATATGAAGCATTGCATATAAGGGAAACATGTAATTTTGTTAATTTAAAGTGATTTGTGCTGTATTAGTTATCATTTTAGGTAATACCATCTATACATGGGAATACCAATAAATTGTTGTTGTTGTTGTTGTATCGTCAAGTACGTTTTTGAGTTAACCGCAAGGTTTTCAAAGTGAGAGCTTGGCTACCGAATAGTCCCAGCTTGACTCCAAAAAATTAATTATTTACTCTTCTAAGTCTCAATAATCCTATTGTTTTATTCTGGAAATTATAAGACTAAAGAGCTATATTACGACGTACATATATAACACTCAGAAAATTGCAAATAGCAAATAATCTTCTATTATACTCTGTAGTGCTTCGACTGAAAAATCTTCAGATTCATTCCGCTGAAACGTTTTTGGAGACAAAACTTCCAGAAATTCACTGCTAATTTTTCTACTTTTACGTAGACATGACCATAAAATCTGTGGCATCTTTAAGGGTCGCGATCGTGGTCTCGACGCATACCAAACATATAAATAATCCCAAGAGTATGTCAACGGTTGTGTGAGTTGTTTGATTTCTGCACTGTCGGTCTGTATGTGTTTTAATACCATCTATTGTGCAATTATGTACATTAATTTTCCAACACAGCATCATTATCAGTTGATATATTGGCTCACTTAATCGTACAAAAAAGTGGCTGTTTCAGCTTATAAAATAATAGGATTTGGTTGACCGCCACAGGATATCCAGCAGTCGGGGTAAACGGTTGCAGCAACGGAAATAGCATGCAAATAATCGTGTTGAAAGAACGCAGGCTCTCTCTCGAGAGAGAGACTATTTAGCCGAAAAAATGCCAATTTTAGTCTAAACGTTCAAGGCAAATGACGACTTCAGTATTTGACTTTTAAAAGTCTATCAGTTAAGCTGGGTTAATTTAGAGGCGTGATGCATGTGAACCATTAAACCACAAGCTTTCTCTTTTTGTTTCTTCAGTTAAACTGAGAAGAACAGTTGAACTTTGTAGCGCCCCATGGAATTGTTTAAAACACTAATTAAGAGCATCCAACCGGTTATCAAAGGGACGTAACACTGAAGCAACCGCATGTCCTGGCTTAGGGTGTGCTATTGTGACGTCATTCCGTCTAAGTGAAAGTTTCAATGGGGTCAGAGCGTGGGTCGGAACAAAACAAGTGCTTCAAAGAAAGTCATTTAAAATATGCATACCTCCACGTGTAATATCAGCCGATTTGATTACTATGACAGTGTTTTGCTCGACTGATTCTTGCTGCGATCCTGTTAGTGTTTGTGGTTGTCCTGTTTCTGAGTGAAATTTACTGGAGCCACTCTGGCTGTAGACATGACCAAGGAGAGACGGACTCCGTCACCCGTTGAACAAGGATCGCATTTACACATGGCAATCAAGCTGTTGAAAGCGGAAAATGCAAATCTCGAGAAGATAATAATTTTGCTCAAGACAGAGAATCAAAACATGCAACGGAAGATGAAGGAGCTTGAATATCAGAACGACAGATTTAAAATCACGCAAAATCAGCTAAAGGCCGAGTTAAAGAGGGAAAAGGAAATGGTACGCTATTTGCACAATTTGAACAAGAAGTACGAGCGAACGCTTCAAAAGAAAGAATCGGAGAGCAGACAGCTGCGGAAAGAAGCCAAAGAAGCTGAGTTGAGGAGTTTTAAAAGAGTCGAAAGTAAAGATGTGAACAATAACGCAAAGGAAATTGGTAAAGAAACGGAAATCCGAAGACCGCAGCCACCGAAACGCTCGGACTCGTTCAAACGAAACAAAGACCTTGCAGCTATAAAAGACCAAGGGATGACAACTGCAAGCAACCAAAATGCAAATTTAAAACCAAAACAACCATCTCAAATCACGTCAGCCATCAAACAGTCGAACTCGAGCGATGACATAGCGTGCGAGTGGGAAGATGTTACGGATGTGCTGGGATTTTTAAATGAAAAGGTCAATCAGTTTGAGCGGTTACTCCTGGAGACTGGAGGCTCGAGTAAGTCAGGCTCGGGTTCAGGGTATTCTTCGTCGGATTCCATGACATCCACCAAGTAAAGTGTGTAAATAGTCGTTTGCTTTCGAATTATATTTTGTTATTAATTCTGCACTTGAGTACGCATTTCAGTAACACAGAACTATTCGACTAAACGCGGCAAAATCGGCGAAAGCCTTTGTTCACTTTAGGATAGGAATCTTTTATAGTCTGGGTTCGGAAAGTAGATTTGACTTTTGTTCAAAACAAATAACAATTGTTTTAAAGTGTGCTTATATGTGACATGTTACTCCGACTGTCAGGACACTTGTTGACTCACACTGGGGTAAAATATCTACTGATAACAGACGAAGGTGATACCTCTTGGAGGAAAAGATTTAATGAAAAGGTCAAGATGATTTTTGGTGCGGTTGGCCACCAGTTTAAGAGTTAGGTTTCGTCAAGTCTCGGTTGGAGCATCATTAATATGCTTAGTATCATAGAAAACGTGGTTGTTGACCTGAAATTCAAGGATTTTGCTGGATATTTATACTGATGCTGAATGACTGATTTTGCAGCTAAGTGCTTTCTTTAGCAAATATGAACACAACGCGTGACGAAATAAGGTTCATATCGTGTAACGCAATCAAGTCGATTTTAGGAAGAGAAGTATGTAAGATTTTACGCAAGACGTCAAATCTCCACGAAATGTTCTTCGGGTCTGTTTGTTTTTCTGGCTACCGAGCGTGCGTCTGTGTTTTACAAATTTATGTTATGACTGAATGAGAATTTAAGGAATTTGTCTGGAACCGAACAACGTATTTGTTTGTTTTGCAGGCTACTCGTAATTGTTTTTAAAGGGCGCCTTTAAAGTCCACCACACATGCCAAACTTCCCATACAAATTTACATCCAAGTCAGTTTTGAAGCGCTGGTCACTTTTACGTTTATTGGGCAAGCATTGTAGAATGTGTGCATGTTTCACCTCCCTCAGTATGGGGCATGGGGGCATCATTCTTATGCTGTAAAAACTGTAACCCAAGGCCTGTCACTGAAAGAGTTTTCTTATCCACTCCCAAATCGCACAATCTATTTATCTTTCTAGATTTGAAATTTAAATGGAGGCACGAAACACGAGAAAAAAATGACAGCACTGAACTGGCTTTTTCACGGTTACTAAGAGGAGGGTGTCCAGATGGTGTTAGAGGCAGAATTCAAACTGTCGAAGGAAACCAATACTCAAACTGAATGAACAACTGACAAAGTTAAAGGGGCTACGTCACGGTATTTTGAGTTAGTTTAACCATCAACAAAATTACCTTTAAATTGAAGGAAACCTGAAAATGATACTTTAGAAAGATGGGAAAAAACTAAAGAGATAATAAAAAACCATAAAGGAACGAGGATGGTTAAGGGTGGAGAAGATTGACACGGATTACAAACAACGAAATTGAAAAATTTAGGCTAAATTTTTCAAACCGTTTAACCGTGACGCAGCACCTTTAAAACCTTAAAAAATTTCAACTATTGCAAAAACTCTGCCTAAGAGAGGTGTTGGCCTCAAAGTTAATAAAACCATAGGCGCTAATTGGGGATTCATAATCTGCTTTCAGATTTCCAAATTGTTTAGTTTTCTTTCTCGCTAGAACAAGAGAACACTTAGAACCGGTGTTTGTATCAACGTAAGTTGTCGATCCAATCCTAACTGTTAGCCTAGGGCAACAATTCTAGCTTTCTCGAACGAGATCTAGAAAACATGGCCAATCCGAACGATTCTGTTGTATTTTTTGTGGGGATTGTTTAAGTTAAAGTCAGACGAGGGGGTCTTTCTATAAATGGAGCGAGATGGAATCTTCGATTTCAAAATTTGTACTAAATTTAGCTAATGCAACACTTTGTATCTCACTAATGCAATTATCCAATTAGCTCTTTTGCTAATTTGATTTGCTAGTACGTAAAATGACGAAAAAAGAAAGAAGAGAAGTGATTTTCTAATTAAAGCCATCATAAGCTTAATTACTTGCGATAACGAGCGATCGAAAGATCCGCTTAGTAACCTTTCAGCCAAATGATAGTATTACAAAGATGCAGGTCAAGTTAACTGATTCCCTTTTTGGAGTCAGCTACCAAGGAAGTTTTTAAATATTTAATCACCCTATTTCCCGGTTTCATTCTTGCCTTTCCTTTAAAGTGGCTCATCAGATTGCATATAGATTTTTTTCGAACCACCTGGCATAAAGCGTTGTCGTCGACGGATAATAAGATTAGCCCCGGGAGATTAGCATCCACTGAGGAAATACTTTGCTCTCGATTTCCTGTCAGTCCTGCGGGAGAGTTGAAAAGACTGATCCCCTCTCCGCGGACTACCCACTGACCCCCACTCCGCGGACTACCCAACGGACTACCCCCGCCGACTACCCTAAATACATGTAAACAACCAAATTTACGTTTACGGGGGAAAAAGACACAAGAAGCCTACCTGCTCCACCTACACGACCATAACTGTATGAAAAACAGCCGCCATTTTCTTTTCACCGACTTTCACCCCATTTCTTCATCGGCCACCAACTGAAACGCTGTTTCGATCGGTAAGCACTGTTGAATATAAATCTCTTTAATCTGTTTTAAGTGTTTGCCACCGACATTAACATCTGCTAAAAAATATAAAATTAATTTAGTTCACCTGTTTGTAATGTAGGGGCGTCATCTTCGATGGTCTCGATTTTTCCAGATATAAGGAAGGTTCAAAAGAGCTTTCTCTTCAGGAAATGTCAATGTGGATTGCAAACACTCGAAGCAGATTAAAAAGAAATTATTCAGCAGCCCATCCAGAAAACGCGGTTTTGGCATGTGGCCGATGAAGGATGGGGCTAAAATTAAAAAAGAGTGGGTCGAGGAAGTCGGTGAAAAGAAAATGGCGGTTGTTTTTATGATCGTGTAGGTGAAGCAGGTAGGCTTCTTGTGTCTCTTCGCCCTGTTAAAGTAAATTTGGTTGTTTATTTAGGGTAGTCCGCGGAGTAGTCCGTAGGGTAGTCCGCGGAGTGGGGGTCAGTGGGAAGTCCGCGGAGCGGGGGTCAGTCTTTTCAACTCTCCCCAGTCCTGCCTTCCCGGCTCACTGCAAGAATCGCCTAACATGAGCTGTTTATACCTCCTGATGCTGAACATCTTATAAGGCAATTACTGAAGACGCCAAAATACAAATGAAGTGTCCTGTGAACACGATTAAAAAACTTAGAGTTTAGAATAATACCAACATAAAAGAAACAGAAAGTTCAACCAAATCCACCAGTGCACGTTGAGTGGGAGGCCATCTTGCATGTGCGCCGAGTGTAAAAATCGGTGTGAGAGTAGGATCTGCAAACATTGTAACCAGCGCAGCAAGCGTTCCACACTCATAGGGGAGGAGTGTCCAGAATGTCGAAAGTTCTGAAATAAGTCTAGGAATCATTCGCAGAGTGAACGCTTGGAGGCAACGAAAGAAAAAGCCTCAAAAACACGAATTACAAGAACTGGCCCAAGCTCAATAATGCTATATATTTATTGACCTCGATCCCTTTTTAGCATCTGATTTAACAATCCCTTTTTAGCATCTGATTCAAGACAACTGCTAATTTTCTTCTCGATCAGTAAGCCATTCGAAAGAAATGGAAAATTATCTGGCTATATTTGTGTTTATACGAATGCGGTATGTTGCCCAATTATTGCGAAGCCCTGGCCGGATGCCTTAAAAGTGGTTGTTAGTAGCCGTAAGTTGAACTTGCGCAGAGACCATGATATCCCTTATTTTATTGTAGCAGGTTACTCAGTTTAACAACGAATGGACAGGCCAAACGGTCAAAACATTTGCGTCCACTTGCGTGGAAATTTGATCCCGACCAAAGAGGGCGGCCTGTCCAGACTAAGTCGCAAGTAAACCCAGCTTTTTAACTTGCGTCTACTTGTGACTCCGTTTGGCCATAATAAGACGCCTATTTATTTCCTTGATCTTGAAATGAGAGCAGAAATTTCATGGTGCGAAAAAAAAAACAATAGAATAGGCCACTTCCGCGTTCCTTGTGCCTCTCTTCCAAAACAAATACTCGTACAAAACCTTACAAGTATGAAAATGAGTTTGATTTGCATGGAAATGAGAAACACATTTTCACTAAAGAATGATTTGGCCTAATTGCGTTGCACGAAGACTCGTTTTGACACTGAGAGGGCAACTCGGAGATGGCCTTTAAGAATTACCTAGAAAAATATAGTGAAGCAGAACAGGCGAGACGCCTTGGAAACCTTGCCAATAAAAGGAGCAAAAATTCTACGAGAATTTGTACAAGAACAAGAGGGAAGTGGAATGCTAAGTTGCGTAACAAAATTTGCAACATGTGGAAAGGAGTTAATGAATAACTTAATTTAAAATCGAAATTCCGTGACTGTGTCGAATTTCAAACACGTATTCTGCCATCTGTGTAAACTTGTATCATTCGCGATCGCTGCTACTTGTCGCTCCGTAGTCTGGAATATAACATAAGTTAATTGCCCACATATGGATGATCACCTGGAGTCCCTCAGAAGTGAGAACAAAAAGCTAAGAGGTAAACACAATGAACTGGAGTCGAACCTGACTGAGGAGAAAGAAATGGTCAGATATTTGCATGGCGTGATAAAGAATTACCAACAGCTGCTGATGAAACCAGAAACGACGCGACATCTCAAGAGTGCATCTCTCAAGAAAGTACCTCGATCTCGCAGTTCCAGACCCTTAGCTAGTGAGGAAGATGTGGAGGAAATTTTCGTCAAGAATTTGATCAGTGAAATGAGTAAGCTTGGCGGGGCGGAAAGGAAGGAAGAAAATAACGAGAAGTTCGTGCCAAATGATAATGACGTGGTTCTAGGCACGTTGGACCGTGAAAGTAACGACAGAATCAATAACAACAGCCAAGTATCTGGCGAAGCCTTGTCAGCCATTGAACACGAGAGAGCAGAACTTTCCCCAGACATAGACAAGATGTTCTGGGATGTTAAGGGTCAGCAAAGTTGCGGTACCCGACGAAATACAAGCATCCCTTTAGAGAAAGCATGTGCTGAAAGAGACACAGTTTTAAAACACTACGACAAAGAGCGCATTCTTCAAGAAATGAGACAAACATTGGACTCCATGATGGCGAAAGCAACAGTACTCGAGAAAAGTTTAAAACAAAAGGACAAACATTTGAAAAAAATGCAGCGAAGGTACGAATACTTGGAAAACATAGCGTTGGGGGAAGAATCGGAATGGCTGTAACTCTACACTGAATGCTTTGCGTGACTGTTACTAGCTACGTTTGTGACCACAGAAGGTAATCGGTGGTTTTCACGTCACGCAAGTAAATTTTTAATTATCACGCAAGGGAAAAATAAAATTGCTAACTATTCAATAAATGGAGTCAAGAAATTGTCAAGAAATATCGTAGAAGAGTAATAAATAAACAACGTGCCGATGTTTCGGGGATGTACGATATTCTGAACTCGAGTTATTCGGCAAAAGGTATCACTGAAAATTATAGTGTTTAGTATAGAGACGCCATGTTGGAGCCCGTCTGAGGGACTCCAACATGGCGGCCGGAAACCAGTGGAAACATCTGAAGTTACTTTGGTTCGCTCAAAACGCTTATTCTCTCTGTTAAACTTGAAAACATTTGCATAGGCACTTCTCTCGAAATATTCGTTACTCGAATCAATATTTTCGTGCACGTAACATGTTACCCAAAAACAATGCCGATGTCACGCATTGTGAAAAACCGTGTCTTATTTTCAAAACAAAGCGGTCTATCAAGCTGAAGACAGGCCAACAAATATATGTTTAAAAATGACTTTTACCTGATAAAGGTAAAAACTGAAATTTTTAATTTTAGTTTTTTTTTGGCGTCACGTGAAAACCAAGAATACACTGAATGTGACGTCTCTACTATGTCCAAACGTTTGCACGTTACTTTCGGACGGCCTGGGGCAACTATTAGAGGGTTACAGACGAAGGTAAGGCTGATTAAACAGTATAGAAATATATCTCCCAATATTTCGGATTGAACGGCCTTCCTTCTTCAGGGTGTTTACCCTGAAGATAGCCTGCGCTGCTTGGCGGTTTAAGCAATTTGAACGCGAGCGCTTGTCCTAAGTACTTCATGTATCCCTTATTACTGATAGTGCATATAATACACAGTCTGCGTCGTAGACAGACAAAACCACCGGTATACTATACTG
Source organism: Catalaphyllia jardinei (assembly GCA_022496165.2). Taxonomy (NCBI): domain Eukaryota; kingdom Metazoa; phylum Cnidaria; class Anthozoa; order Scleractinia; family Caryophylliidae; genus Catalaphyllia; species Catalaphyllia jardinei. The sequence continues at coordinate 15,939,233 of CM042747.1, read as the reverse complement.
GGGATTTTGTGACCCGTCCAGCTGCAACGCAGGCTAATAATACACTATAACAAGGGGTAAACACACTATAATACACTATGTTCTAAATACACTATAAGAAGGGATACATGAGGTACTTACCGCGCTTGTAGCGGCGAAGCCGTGAAAACGAGCCAGTTGTCTCTCTCCCAGGCTTCTTGCGGCTTTGGCTCCTTCCCCGCTTTCCTAGCCGCCAAACTACGCAGATTACCCTGGAGAATGAAGATCGTTCCATCCGAAATATTGGAAAATATATTCTAATACTCTTTAATCAGCCTTGCTTTCATCTGTTATTCATTCATCTTATAGAGGATCTGGTACTTCTATTTACTCACGGTGGTGCTTGCAAAATTAACTTCTTTATTACAGGGTCGTTTGTACTTTCGGGTAGTTATTATTCGTAAGATAATTTTTTTAATGTACAGTGAACTTACAAGGAAAGGTGTACCTTGCTACATGAAATTTTTTCGAGACACGTTTATTTCGCGATTTTGAGGTGCGCATGAGATTTCGCGATTTTTTAAAACTCAGGAAATTAAAGAGCATTTGACACCCTTCTGCGCATGTGCGGCAATTTGATTTCTCATCTGACGGAACAATTTTCAAAGTTGCTAATTGTGAAGAAAATCCTCTTCCATCGACAATATGAGGCCTGTGAAAATAATAGTACCGATATATTGAAGATTTAAAAGTCCTTTATTGTGTTTTGAGCTGAATGTCGTCGAGAAATACAGTGTCCTCGAGAGAAGCTACTTTCACTTTCGAGAGAAGCTACTTTCACCCCGTGGCCGTCCTGTTTGAAAAAAAAGAAAAAACACAAGAAAAATGCAAGGACGAAAATCGGAAATTTTGTTTATATAGCTGCAGATATGTATGCAAGTTGGAGGAAAGTAAAGCGTATGTGTTTGAAATCAACGGACACGGCCTTCACACAACATAAACATGATAAATATTCTTTACAAACAAAAGGCCAATAGCCGGCGGATCAAGGAAGGCACGTGCAACTCGAAGCTGACCCGTGGTAAATTCTTGGCGCTCGTGATAGTATTACGGTTTCTACTGGTTAAAAAAATTGGTGTCAATCAAGACCGCACATGCGCTTTATCGTGACAATGGCCCTTTAACGTGTCGTTTTTATCACACCAGAACGGGGAAGTACGCTATTTTTCTTAATAAGAAGAATACAGTGTATTGCTTTTCCTGCCAGACACTGAGGTGAATAGTTGTTTTAGATAATATACACCACAAAGATTTCTTCACTTGTCACGGATGTAAACCGGGACGCCATTTTTTCCCGAGTTTCTCGGAGGTAGATAGCACATGATATTCGGAGTTTGACGAGCCAATCAACGCGCGCGTTTAGCACTATCCACAGTTTTAGCATAATACTAATCTAGGATGTTCCCCAGTTTCAGCTGGGGAATATTTGGTCTCGTGACGTGTCTAGTCCAATCGCGCGCGAGCGAAAATATTTGATGGATTATAATCACTCTTATTCTCATTTTTTTTGAAGAAAGAGCGTATTACTCCGTTCTGATGTAATTTGGGTGGAGCCAGATTGCTAACGGTATGAAAAATGAAAGAATTGAAAACCTAGCTGCGTCCGCGCATGATCACCTTTTGTCCAAATGTTTTATGTACAAATTTATGTAAGATGGAGAAGAGCAGGAGCATTACAAATCGTTCTTTAATTCTTGTTTATATTCAACATGATTTACGTTCAATAATTCTGTTTCCAAATTTAAGCTCTGTCTGAGTTGCTCGCGTCATCAAAAACACGTCACAGTTTTTAAGAGAAAACAAGCAAGCATACCCGAGGGCCATATAATAAAGTAACCTAGCTAGCTAGTGCCGTACCCTCGCGTTCAGTTAGTAAGAGGTTAGTAGCATCCAACACAAGGACATTGCTGGTATTTTTTTTCTTTTTGGGGGGGAGAGAAAAGGGGTGAGGGTAGAGGAGTTAAACCTTAATTAGCTCACACAGTTTCACCACACGCAATTGTGAACCCTCATGACGATATTATAGAGTAGCTAAGTTAATTAAACAGATATGTCCAGGATTGAACACTGATGAGATTCAAATTCCTTATGATAAGCATCACAAAGTGTCCTCATTAGTAAAAAGTCACCTAAACACACACAATTCAGTCAAATATGAAGTAGTATGAAAATTTCAAATAACCCTGTCAAATATGAAGTACTAATTAAACAATACTTGCGTTCAATCCTGGACATAAGTGTAATTAAAGAGCGAATTGTCATGTTAACAATAGCATTAAAATGAAATGAAAGCTCATCTTTTGGGTAAAAAAGTTACAGTTTATTTTTCTACGACGGCGACCAGCAGACTAAGAATTTTTTAAAGTTCTGTGCGATTGTTGATAACTTTAATTTTACCTCGTAAGGGAATATTTCTGGGCAGTGTTCTCAAGACACGATGATCTAAGAGAGGCCACCCCCCCCCCCCCCCCCGCCCTCCTCTACTTCAAGACCATCATGATAAAAAAAATGATGATTCATGGGGATGATTGATGGGTTCGATTCCCACCGAGGTCAAAAGATTTTTTCTTTACCTCGTGTGGTTCCCTGATTCCCTTTACTAGGGCTAACGCCCAGTGGATTATTCATGGGTTAAATTAGCACTAAAATTTACACTTCAGAGTTAATTCTCTGTTACATCATTCATGGTAGAACTAAGTTCAGCCAGTCGCCGTGAGCAAAATGTCGGCTAGTACAAATCAGTTATCGTAAACGAATTAAATTTCTCTTGCTTGCCATCTAAAAAACATCTTATTAACCGAATTTGGTCGGTCTTTATTGGAGAGAATCTTGAACTCGGTCGTGTGTACAGACCTCGCTGCGTTCGGTCTGTAGTGACGATCTCGGTCAAGACTCTCCCGTATAGACCTCCTGCCCGGTAAATAAGAGCTAAAAACATTAGGATCAGAGACTGTACAGTACGGACTGGAAATGCCGGTTAATAGGGTTTTATTTGCAGTATTTTGCTGACTGTTATTTCAGGGCTTTGATAACTGGCCGCTTAATAGAGGTTCGACTTTGATTTTACAGGGTAGCCATACTGAGACACTGGAACGGTAAACTCAAACAACGTAACAACATTTGGTTTGTTTTGTTAATCAAATACGCCAAAAAAAAATGCACCTGGATTTTCGTAACGAAGTTTGCAAGGAAAAAAAGTTAACTGTCGGGCGCTTCGAAAGAGCTTCCAGAATAAATCTTTTTCGCTTTAGTCCTTTCAATAGTTTTCAGGACGACACTTTCGAGCCTGTTAGAATGCCTGAATTCCTGTAAGCAACCATGACGCCTCATTTGAATTAGTGATATACAGATAGGCCAAACCTTATTTTCGAAGTAACTTCTAAAAAACACACAAAAAATTCCCGCCCAGCGCTTTGAAATGCTTTTCAAAGAGACCTCTCTCGATGCAAACGGTGCAGTTGTTTCGGGGAAGCAGTTTTCACCGCGGACATGCAAACTCTGGTAATAACACAGCACTCCCGATATAAAATATGCAATGATAAATTTGCACCGAGTTCTTTCGGTGCGTAATTTCTTACAAACGGGAAACAAATATTTCACCTGTCCTGCACTTTAGAAAGCCCTTCGAAAGAGATGATTTTCGCTTCAATCTGCTCTGTACTTTTCGAGAAATGACATTCGAGCGCGTCAAACTAGCCTCGGCGCTTTCTTATGTTTTCTCGTGTTCGGAAATCGTGATGAAACACTCGCACTCGTTTTTACAATAGTACTTCCAGCACAGCGCTTTGAAAATTATTTCCAACATTCCGCAACGCGAACAGTGCAGAAGTTCAAAATTAAACAAACTGATTTTTCTTTTCTCTTAACTCGTCAATTTCGAATTTACATGTGCGCGTTGACCATTGGCGTTCGCTTCGCGATCATGGCCGGCAAGACACCAGAGTGAGATCATGGCTAAATCGGAGAATAGTAAATATGAATTTCGACGCAAGATTTTTCAGATTCTTTGACGCTCTAAATGATTCTCCGATTTTAAGATTACACGATTCTCCCGATTATAAGATATTTCTAGTCGTAATCGGTGAATGCCTTCCCCAAAAATTATAAGGTATGTAAAATCGTAGAATCGGAAGAATCACAGAATCGGTGAATGACTTTCAAAAAGATTACTGTATAAGGTCAAAATCGTAGAATCGGAAGAATCGTATGACCGGGGAATGACTTTTACAAAAATCTTAAGGGGAAATCGTAAAATCTGAGAATGAATAGTGCAATCGGAGAAATTTTGTGAAAGCTTTCGTGGTAAATCGGAGAATATATGTAGTAACCCTATAGCGGTAGACTATTTCTTCAATTTAGCCATAAGCGCGCTACTCTCCGGCGAGACTAAAAACAAATTTCAAAGCGGGACGAGAAGCTTGAAGTAGATTTTAAAATGATCACAAGGAAACGAAGATAAGTTCTCTTGGCTCACTGTCTCCGGCTTGGTTTCCTAAATTATTTATCAGTTACAAACCGCTTTGGACAACAAAGTCGTGTTTAGTCATTATCACGCATGCAATTGATTGTCTTTGTATGTTGAAGGCGGAGCGGAGTCATGAGACAAAAGAAGCAGTGCATTGTTGCTGCCAGCCCGTGGGTTGTCTTCTCCCTATATCAGGCAAGCTGGGCTCGGACCCTAAGAGGAAAGACCGGACGCCAACAGTACATGGATATCAAGGCACACGGACTAAAAAATGAGCTGTTAATATAATATAATTAATATTTACTGACATCTATTTGCTTTATGTGCTGTATGTCCCACTGACACGACCTGACAAGTCTTTCTGTTCGCCGCGATCTTATATCTCTGTGCTTTTGACAGTTTCTTACATCGCACAATAGGCAATTAGCGTTTCACATCCTCTCTTGTGCTCCATTGTTGAACTCAAACAAAGCGATACCATGATACTGCTGTAGTTTGTATGTGAGTGCTTTACTTTAGCGGCGGAGCAGCCAACTCGAGCGAGGATATCAGGAGAGAAGAGAGAAGTCAAGTTGAGACAGTATCGGGAATTTTCCGCATATTTTTCACTGCGTTTGCCGTGCCGCCGCCCTGATCAAGACCTTGCGAAATTGCGTTGTCGGCATTTTTTTCACTTCTTACAATAAACAACAAGCATTTCATTGTAATCTCAAACAAAGGAGATACCACGATACCGCGCACTGGTCAAGTAAAAACCACGCCACTAGTCACATCGCAAACCCTAGATCTTCAAAATGTCTTCCATTACGTGGTTTTGGTATTTGGGTTGGTCCTTCACTACTTTAGCATGGGTTGGAAATGGCCTGGTGATCTTTCTTGGAATCTCCAAACGGATTCCGCGGACTACAACGAACTGGCTTATTGTTTCGCTTGCAGTTGCAGATTTTTGCTCTGCGCTGACTTTTTTACCAGTCATGTTTATCGCGAACTTTTACTACGAGATAGATGTTAGCCATGCTGGTTTGTGGTACAAGATATGCTATACCTTTATGTACTGCTCAACGGCAAACTTGTGTGTTCTAACAACGGATCGCTTCATTGCCGTAGTCAAACCGCTCAAGTATGCCTCTTTAATGGGAAGGAGAAGTCCCAGTCTACTGATTTGCATGGCGTGGCTTACTTCATTGATTTTCTTCACCCTGCCGTCTGTGTTTTCGTATCAAGGAAATGAGTTATTCACAGCGACATTTGAGATCAACAGAGTTTTTATGTTTCAAGTTACTCCCTCCATCGTCTTTGTCTTTGTCACTTGCATTCTGATTTACATTGGCAACAAGCTTTCGCGCCAAACCGCTGCACTGGAAGCTCAAGTTCGCTATAATTGTGCTTTTCCGAAGATCGATGTCTTCAAGAAGATGCAACATCCCGAAAGAAGAGCTGCGGCCATGACCATTTTCATTATCACGCTGTTCAATGTCACTTACGCCGGGGGAAATTACATTTGTTACTGCCTTCTCTCCGCAAGATGCGATGTCCCTCAAACATTGTATAGGGCAATTCATCTTATGTTTATCATCAACTTTGCAGCCAATCCACTCGCATACGCCTTTCTCAAAAAGGATATCAGGAAGGCTCTTCTCAGATTAATCATTTACAACTGCGACTAAGGGCATTTGCTCCACCTTTATGATCGATCCTCATGGCCAGTACGGAGGCACCTTTCCTTACTCAAGCCACAACCGTGACTGTTGTCAAGCTCAAGTGACCGGTTAACGACTCGCACACAAGCCAAGCAGAGAAAACTTAGCACTGACTAGAGATAGGCCATTTTGTGAATCACTCATTAGAATATATTTGTTGTGCGCAGGCGTTCTTGTTTAATGCACTTGTTAGTCATGTTCGACGTTTCATTTCTAATTCACTTCCACATGGAGCGGACTGTTAAACTAACATCGGAATTAACAGCAAAAATTTGCAAAACAAAGTTTCCATGCCTTGCGTTTTTAAAAAAAAAAATATCAGGAAGCGAAGATCAAAGACGTAGAT
>CM042747.1:15925204-15927704 GCA_022496165.2 Catalaphyllia jardinei | reverse complement strand
CTAATATCAATATCTATCCGATAGTAAGAGCTGCGTCGAATAATTTTCGTTCATTTTTACGGTCTCGACATCAGTGATATTCCCCGAATTTCTTTACTTTCCTCGAATGATAACTTAAACGGTTCTACTTTTTAATGAAGGTAGAATAACTGAGTCATACACTGTGGCAATCATGGATAATAAAAAAAAATCATCAACTTATATTACTAACTGACTCAAGTCGAAAATTCGTGCGATTGAGAGCCACTGAGCCTTAATTGTTCTAACCTTAATTGAGCCTTCAGTCCTTCTTTCTTGCTGATGTTTATTCGAACACGAAGAACGCAAACCAATACATACAAGTTGATCTATTTATAGAAAGAGAATTCAGAATCTGTTTACCCAGACACGCCTCTTATCTTATCGAGTAAGAAATACGTGCGTTCAAATGGCTGGCATGCAAATACATTAAATTTTAGAAATGTCAGTACTCATTTATTGTGTTAATGCGGTGGTGTAATGTGTTGCTCAAGGACAGTTACTTCCATAGGCTATTCCTCATTTGGCGCCTTACTTTTTAATCACTCCGTTGCGGGGCAGTGAGAAAATGAACTACATCTGGAAAACTTCTTCTTGTTACGTCTTATTTTTTTTACTCTTTTTAAGCCACGAGGCCATACGTCCACACCATAAGCCAGGAGGCTGACATGAACAGCAACTTACCCCAATAACTGCAACTGCTGGTCCAATAAAGCCCCAAATTGCACCACCCACTGGAGATAACCAACAACTATTTAGAGAAAAGTTAACGTTTAAAAATAGCAAAGCGTGACAGACATGAATCTGAATTACTGAGATGCCTTTTCAGTGACTTGTTAATTTTGCAAACAACTGGCAGATATGACACCAACAAAGTAATTAGTGATGTATGACTGAGGCAGTCCTAACACTTGATCTAGCTCCGTGGCATTTAATAAGCTAATGATGAACAGTATTTAGTACTCACAATTCTGATGTTCCAAATCCGTCTCCTACGATGCTTGTAACAATTACAACAATGCAAGCAGGTAGACCTACAAACAGTTCCATCCCCCATTAAGTAATATGGCTAACTATGGGAAGTCATACGTGCATACATGTACTTTTTGAGAAGGCGGGTCTGAATATGGCAACCTAAGGGTGGACCTGGTGTGGACCTGCCAAAAAATGTAACTAACCAAATATTTACAAAAGAAAGAAAATCTTAAAACTATAAAAAGAATTCTTGGTTATGAGGACTAATTAAACAAGCCTCCCTAATTTGGTCAGTTTTCACAGTGTCTCCTTAAAAAAAAACGATAAGCAAGTGAACGTTTTGAGAAACTGAGATGGCATGGGTTTTACTTAGACTGTTAAAAAAATCTTTACATAAAACACGGTAAAAAGCGTGACATGTTAGCGGTCTAAACCGCAACAGTTTGTCAAACTTGAGTGTTTTAAGCGTGTAACTGTGGAAAAAAGTTTGCCGTTCACGGTAGCTCGAAAATGGTAGTAATGGAAAAAAAGATACATCACGTGTAAAATTTTCTTCTTACTGGATTACATCTTTGCCGTGTGGGAGTCCGATGCAGAGAACCATTTATTTAATGCTTCTCTTGAAGATGTGTAGAGATTTGGTAGTGCGAAGTTTCTTTAAAGGGTCATTCCATAGAGAAGCTCCACTGTAACTAAAGCTGCCCTTTAGTTCTTTGTTTCGATAAATACAATTTTTGTCTTGCGTCGCGAACATCAAAAAGTGCAAAGTTCTCGGAGTAAACATGTTACAAAGATAAACTGGGGCGAGCTTATGTACGTATTTGTATATTAAATTTGCTTTTTACTTCGCCCTGCTAACTGATTAGTTATCCCAGCTGAGCTAGTTGAGAAGATAGCTAGGGTTCGTATTATAACTTGATTTAGTAATTACTCTGACAGCACGATTTTGTAGCGGACGAGGCAAGCCATCTCATTACAAGGAGACAAATGTCTCAAAGTACAAGCATAATCCATCCCCTGTACAGATTGCAAGCAGTTCATGTTAATGTTAAGTAGTGAAGAGAAACTCATACACATGTTGCATTGACGGATTTGTTGACTCAGACGACAACCATAACATTAAAAACGCTTTGTGATAAAGGATTGAAAAAATCTGCTTCAGTCAAAGAATCTTCCGCGTGCATCATCAAAATTTCAACATTCTAGCGGCTGTCAAAGTCCTAAATCCTTGCTAAGCCCAGATAATAAATATTGCAGACATTGGGCTTAAAGCCTAGTCTCCTTCGCAGCCGTTATTAGGGTCCTCACGAAACGCCCCTCCCCACTAACGGCTGCTCACTCGAGCTCTGCATTCCTGTCCTTAAATTGACCAATAAGGAGCAGGCTTCCATATCTTGGAAACCTGGACCTTTGGCGCCTTAAATTGACCAATAAGGAGCAGGCTTCCATATCTTGGAAACCTGGACCTTTGGCGGCAAATGCAACGACAAATATGATTGGTGCAGCT
>CM042747.1:15873437-15888729 GCA_022496165.2 Catalaphyllia jardinei | reverse complement strand
TTTGTTTCTTATAATAGAATAAAATTGGTCGAAAAATCGAATTACTTCCAATCGGACTGAGCTGAAGTCACCCAGGCAGCTCATGATGACTCTTAAATACGAATGGGTTGAACAAGATTTTCTTTAACCGGATGTTCAGTTGCATTTTTAATCGTAACAATTACAACTTCCTCAAATGTGATGGGTGAGTAAACTGCTGTATTTTGCTCTAACTAATCTGCAAAGTTGTAATCGGACAGTGTATTTGGACAGTTGGCTGTAATCGAACACCTGTAATCAGAGAGGTACATGAGCCAATCGTTTTAGGTCTTCTCCACTAAATCCACCAATCACAGCATTGATTACAATCACTATAGTAACCAATTCAAAAGACTGACTTTGTATTATTCTGAAAGGTTAGTCTTCGGTGACTGTTTTGAAAAGAGCTTAACAGCCATTTTACAAGCTATTCTCCATGTTAAGTTTTTAATTATGATATTCAAAAATGACTATTAAAAGGTCTCCTACAAATAGAACTTTTATTTTATTTGTGGGAAATTGTTATGATTAATTGATAACAGGACACCGTGTCGTCCAATTCGGTCTGTAATCATACTCGTGATTAACAAATCGGACTCCCGCTTCACGGTCGTCCGAGTTTGTTAATCACTCGTATAATTACAGACCGAAATGGACTCCGATCAGTCCTATTACCATTATTTATCGTATCTATGACAAAATTCTTGATCGTGATTGGTCCTCCGCGCACCTATTTGTCACGTGATCGGCGCGCGATCACGTGGGTGTCCAATTACAGGTATACAATTTGAACCTCTTTGCAATAGCCCTTTTCACAGTTAACTTCTCTCATTTGCATTACAATGTAATCCAACGTGGATGCGAGGCAATTTCGGGGTTAAAACTACAAAATAGCCCGAAATTGCCTCGCATACATGCTTGTTTTTATTGTTATGCAAATGAGCAAAGTTAACCGTGAAAAGGGCTATTGGATACCTATAATTTGATACCCACGTGATTTTTCACGTCAATCACATGCGCTTAATGGCTTCCTTCACAATGTTTTGAAATTACTCGCGCGATTACTCTCTGAATTGTTCTCCGCTTTTGGCATTTTTGTGTTTGTGACTATAGAAAGAAATTATCATTGAGTTGAAAATGAAAGAAAAAAAAAATTGCAATATTGCGTAAGAGACTGAGAGTATAAAAGAAATTCAAAGGCTGCCAGTCGGGTGCAAACTTGATATTCATGCTTTGCTTGTTTTTTCCAACCCTCACTATTACTTATAGTATCATCAAGTCATTTAAACGCTTACCGTAACACAGTGCATCTGTGACCTTGTTAATCGCGGGAGTTTTATAAAACGCGTAGGAGTCAACAAAATGAATTACTGCGTGAAAGTCAGCAATATCTTTGATATTACTTGCTTTTTCAAAAATGACAGCAATCTTTTTAACTCTTCCAAGTTTTCCATCAGGGACTTTAAACCCTTGTGGGTAGGTTGAATTGACTTCCTTTTTCAACATCAAGAATACCTGTGGTGTCCTCGTAAACGTAGTGTTAAACAGTTTTTCCAAATCGCTTCCTCTGGATACCGGTGCCAAAGGCGATAGCCTACCGATAGCTTTATTCAAAGGAGAGAATTCGTTAAACTGATCAAACGTGATGTTCAAGTGGACGTCTGTATTGTAAAGTAAGACAGCAACATCAGCTGCATTCCCCTCCAGATTCAACACAACTGAATCGATCAGAGTTCGTTCATTTTCAAAGTCTGCTTGGGAGATTTCCTGGGATGACTCGATTGCAAACACGATCCTCGGTGTTTTTTGGCATTTTGTGTTTGTGACTGTAGAAAGAAATGATCATTGAGTTGAAAGTGAAAAAAAATAAACTTTGCAATATTGCGTAAGAGAATGAGAGTATAAAAGAATTCAAAGGCTGTTAGTTTGGTGCAAACTTGTTATTCATGCTTTGCTCGATTATTTTCATCACTAATCTTAATCTTAATCCCCGAGTTAGTTATGAAGTTAAACCTACCGTAAGGTTTTTATTTTGCTTTTACTTTTCAGCCAACGTTTTTGTTATAGCCTTATCAAAACTTCAAGCTTTTGTGCTTAAATCTAAATATACCTGGGCAATGTTATTAAATCGTCTAGTAACTACATATCGTTATGATATGAGGTTTTATTTTGTTTCCGCGAGTTCAAGATAGCGGGAATAGTGACAGATTTCCTTGCAGCTGAATAAGCTAAATACCCTGATCCAAAGAAACCTAACCGGTGAATCCCTTTTAACAAACCGGCTTTTTTTCATGATTTTTCTCTTTCTGTTTCGTTAATTCCATTATTTTACTTGCTGACTGTCATTTCAACGCACTGTGCATTGATACGGCCTGAAATGACCTTGAAGGGCATGAGCAAGAACCTCAAAGCAAAACAGTAGACAAAATAGGTAATAACAAACCTGGGCCTGTAAAACAACCAATGAATGAAACTATCGTTATCCAGTCTTTAAATGCCATTTTGACGACTTTGGGTGACCGTTACCAACTTGAAGCCACATAAAAAACTGCAGTAAATCAAGGTAACGTCAATAACAACTGGCGCAAGGTTGGAGATAAAATTTCAAACCGTGCATAAGATAAGAAACAAAGAAAAATGGTTATTTACACAGTATGAAAAACTTCATCTGTCCTTAATTAAACCTTCAAGAAGCTTTCAAAGGGACATTAATGAGGTTTAAGGGAAAAGACTCAGATGTCGGAAGTTTCTAAACCAACACACTTTCGTTTCTGGATCGGGTATTTGCATTTCATGACAGCTTTTTATTTGCCATTTTAACACAAAAGCGGCGACTCTTGCACCCTTGACGAAATCAAAACACAGCTTAAAAACAAGTTATACAGGCCCAATTGTAATTCAAAATTTTATTTTGATTGCAGCGAAAATCAGTTTGAGTGCTCCAAAATCAATGCAAATGATATTTGCCTCTCTCGGCTGAGAAATGAAAATGAAGGGAGTCTGCTGTTAAATAAGTGTTAGTTCACTAAAAAGAAACTTGCGGCAATGACTGAACATAAAAGAGCTTTTGTTGAAAAAGAGAACAAAACCTAATTGGGCCCTTGACGTAAATATCCTCTTTACTTTGCTTTTCCATTCCGAATCTTAATGTTGTCATATCAGTTGCTCACACATACTTTTGTTAAACGGAAAATAGATCGGAATATTAAATGAAAATATGAAAATAATATGAACTGATAAGAAGTTACCGCGATTTTAATTGATTTTTTCAATGTATTATCCCATTATACATCTCGGCTATCCTTAGATTGATTGACCTGATAAAATCCCTTTATAGATGCTTTTTGGAGACGGAGTAATCTGTACAGTTTATGGACGACGGGGTGGCGACGGGGGTGGCAAAAATTCTTCCAACCTCTTTATGCCAAGCGTGAGGCCAGGATGGCAAAATATCGGCTACAAGTGGAATAAACTGAACCAAATTCACATAGGACCCGGCTTACTCATCAATAAATACATCAGCAAAATTAGTATGGGTAACTGAATGGTGACGAGCAAAATTAGGAAATAACTTCAAGCGCGTTTTGTTAAAATTGTCATAATTTCCCCCGCTTTTAGTCAAGGGAAATTATTTAAATTTTGACTAAACGCCAGAGAGAATATTTCTTAATTTCACGTATATACTAATTGATTACTTTTTGATACCATGTATGAAAAGTTACGCTTACAATCCTGAGTTTTGGACTTGTTTATTGTTGCCATGGCAATATTGTTTTCACATGCGCAATTTTAGATTAACGCTAAAATCTCGCGCCAAAATTAAGTGGGAATTTGTCATTCATGATATTAATGTTAACCATATAATGAGATGAGTGGTCCTGCGTGACTCACTTAAACATCAATCTCTATTTTCAGATTAAATTCTATTCATATGCTGCTCTACAGTAAGAGGAAAATCAAGCTTAACCAGACACCCATTGGCAGAGAGCAAGTGCGAAAAATTGAGTTACCAAAACAGTTTTTCTCGTAACATATTATGAGCGAGTTGGTCAGCATACGATTTTGCTTGGAGAGTATATCGTGTTTTATCATACACAAAACATTTTCCCTGACGCGCGATTGGTCTAAACGCGTCACGTGACTGAATATACCCTAGCTAAAACTGGGAAATAGCAGACAAATATCAAAATATTTGAAGGATAATAAATATAAACACAGCGTGCATCTGACTTTCAAAATATGCTCGGATTTGTCCTCTCACATAATCTGCTCCTTGAAGCTCACAGTTTTTATAGAGTTTTGCTCTCGCAGACTAACTGTTCCCTTTTCGGAACAGATATTTTTCCCGGACCAATATCCGGACATATGAACATTTGAAAAGAAATATCGAGTAAGCGTTTTATCTCTTACATGTTATATGTATGGGCAATCAAATGGTGACGAGTGAAATTAGGAAATAATTTCACGCGCGTTTGTCAAATTATTAGAATTTTGACAAAACGCAAGTGAAATTATTTCCTTATTTCACGGGTAGACCATTTGATAACCTTTTAATATCCTGGGTGACAAATTACGCTCACAGCCATGAGAATTTCGTGCCAAACGTTGCCATGGCAATTTTGTAATCTCACATGCGAAATTACAAATTAACGCTGAAATTTCGCGCCAAAATTAAGGAGGAATTTGTCACCCATGATATTATGGAGAATAAATTTGCTTCCAGAAGCTGTAACATTTCCAGGTAAAAAAAAGCCAATAAGCCTATACATTTTTTGGAACGTTTTGAAATTTTAAGCCCGGATCGCATTACATATTTGTAACATGATTTTTCTAAACTTCACTTCTTGATATATTTTTATATGGAGTTGCATTTCATTGCGAATTACTATGTTTTGCGTGAATCTAAACGTTTCTAATGACTTAAAAGTCTTAAATTAAAAGAAGGTAAGCGTAAGGCAAATAATTTTGTTTCAAACAAAAAATGACGGTTTTTTTAAGTTTTTGTTCGATACATTTCAGTTTAAGAATTTTGCTTTTGTTTTTAACAGATATTTGCGGACGCCTGACATCCACAGAAACAAAGAGCCTTGTGGCCAATGCCTGTTTCATTGGTTTTGATAATTACATGCGATGATTATTTTCACAACGATCACTCAGATCGCTGGAGAGTGATGATCAATATCCCAACGATAGACAGGAACCCACTGTAAAAGCTGTTTTTCCTCGTAGGATTAGATTATTTGTCTTTTTTGTTCATTAAAAAATACAATTATTTAATTAGCAATGCAACAATGCAACAGCGAAATAGTCCGTAGGCCTCTCGCAGCGTGAACCAATCAAATTCTTTCCTTTGCCAGTCAAGGCGTGCAATAAGACAATAGCCCTTTTCACGATTAATTTTTCTCATTTGCATTACAATGTAATCCAGCGTGGATGCAAGGCAATTTGGGGCTAAACGTACAAAATAGCCCGCAATTGCCTCGCATGCATGCTAGATTTTTCTTGTAATGCAAATGAGCAAAGTTAACCCTGAAAAGGGCTATTGGCGCTGAGCTTGAATTTGTAATTCCAATTGCACATGCATGAGAAGGAACGAAGAAGGTGGCGAGTATTTCAAAACTTAAAACATCAGTGAAACTACTGCTTCTACGTCGGCAGACCCAAGATTACAAAACACCATGGCTGTAGTTCTATACTGTTAGTTGACAAAGATGCGGTAGGTAAGATGATGTGTTTCAGTTTCAATCCAGAAGAAGCAAAGCTTCTACTTTTGAGGAGCATGAAGTTGTTCGAACCCGTGAACAATTTCAGTCATAGCAACATATGTTCTTGACATACTGTAATTCCGTTAGTTTCCTTTCATTTTTTTTTTTTAATTCAGAGGTAGCGATTGAAACAATTGCTCTAAAGCCACGACAAAACGGAACATATTTCAAGCACTAGACATCGCGAATTCACCAGGCGCGAGATGTGAAAGTATATCATCTCCCGATACTCGTGTCAGGTACGTGTATATTTATCTGCAATTTGTTTGTTTATTTGCATTAGTAATTTTATCGTATGCAATGTAGTATATATTCTACAAGTTTTAGCGGTGTACTTCTGACAATTCTTAAAAATATAATTTTGCAGCGTAATTTTTCATATACCTTGTGTTTGTGTTCATTTGTATTTTAAATGTATGGATCGATATAACTATCAAACAAAACTGTGTGAACTTGTTATTCCATCTGGAATTCTCTGAAAGAAACTGTACATGCGATCAACTGAAGGCCGTGTGAAAGTTATAGTTCAGGGTGAAAAGTGGCTTTTTGTTGTTCTTATGATTCGGGCTTGTACATGTTCTTTTTGCAGATTAGTTCCTGCCGATATCATCAAGCAGTCAGTTTAAAGTTCAGAAGCCTTCCAATCGCCCAGTGTTCCCAGCATCGCCTTAATGATAACGACACACAAGTCTTCTTTCTGGTAGCGGTTAGTGTAGTTCTTTGTGGGTAGGGTAGGGTGGGTAAATAGCTAGAGCTCTGGATGAACCTTAAATTCGGCAAACGTTCGGCCTATATTCGGCTCGCATTCGCTCATATATATTCGGCTGATCTTACTTAAATTATTTTAGACAACTTAGTTAGCTTTGGGTGGTTTGGGTTTGGGCCTCCCCTTTTACTTTCCTGGGTTTCATGATTTGGCCTTCGAATAATGATTGGCTCGTTCAGTAGTTTTGCACAAGACTTTATGTTCGGCTTTTCTTCGGTGCAGTTCGACTTCGATTCGGGGACAGTTCGGCTTCCGCGCAATCTCCCGCTTTATGTTTTCTAATTGTGAAAGAGTTTTGTCTTTTAGTTTCCGTCAATAGCAGCACTATCACTGCTATTGACGGGAACTTTTCCTTTTAATGACAGTAATATCGTTGTTATTAACGGGGTCTTTTTTTCGGCTCAAGGTTCATCCAGATTTTTACAACAATTTTAATTAATTTCTAGACGAGAGACCGACCGCTAAGAGGGTATCTGGGACAAAGCACACACTGGCTTACCTACAGTTTAGCTTAGGTAGCCTTCATCTGCCGGACACTTGATTAACAAGATGACATCTCTGCTGCACGAAAATCCTCATATATCAGAGGGTGAATAGACAGGTAGCAAAGCCTGGAAGTTAGTTCAAATTTCCTGGGAGGCTTATCTCACTTATAGGCGGCGTCAACAACCAGATTTGCACATGTCTCTTTGCTAACGTTGTCTCGTGAGACGAGTGCCTTCAAGGAATCCGTTTGCATTGCACCTCGCAGGCGCAGGAAGCTTAGGCCGTCTACAAATTGTAGGCGTTGGTAGACCACATCCAGAGGAGTAACTGAAGCACGCCTTGAGGACTGGATCGAGTCTAGCCTACTCGAACTCGAAAACAGTTAAGACCTCTTAACTAACAGCTTGGATAAAGAAGAGCCAAACGTATCGGGGACTAGCAAGACAGTTTTAGGGTAAATTAGTTAGGTGAGCGCAATGTCGGTAAACAACAAGAATCGGCCGAACAACTGGCACTGCAACACAACATTGATTCACTTTAATATGAAAAAAAAGAAAACTTAGTTGTCTTATCATCGCATCTCGGTTGGTCAAATCAAGTCGGTGTAGATAGCATAGACGATAATCATAGAATTGGTATGTACCACACTAGTGAATATTTGTTTGAGTTCGGACGCTTGGATTAATTGGTTGATCGATCGATAAGCAAACCCGTTGGATTCTTTTAAGCCAGTCTGGAATTACTTCCCTAAATAACTACATGTTTACATTTTCCCTAGTCACTGACGTGGTACATGCTCTCGCACCAATTATTCACTCTGAGGTCGGTGTCTGAATAATTGTTAACATATATTTATATATGTTCTCTGGGTAGTATTAGGTAACATTAAATCGTATTTATAAAATGATAACATATAAAGGTTGTTGTGGTTGTCCTCTTTTGCGCGATTGGTAAAAATTGGAATGCTGTAGGGAATTGGAATACAACGCTCTCCTCTGTCCATAATGCTTGTTTCCATTCCGAGTCGATTTTTAATTTTCTATTGCATAAACTGATATTTACCAGATTTGTTCTCGAACTTAACAGCAATGCGAAACAGGCAGTATGGATTGTTCTGTGGGGTGGGGTGCATTCCAGTGCTCGACAGTATTGCCTCGCTTCGGCTTCGACTCCGTGAACTTTCGATCCGGTTTCGTTCTGAACATTTCGGTGGATCATCGATTTTCGATTTCAACCGAGAATCTATGTTTAGTGCCTGGTGTCGCGTTTTTCTCGACAGCAGGCCAGTTCAACCCCAGACGTGTGTCCCAGCAACCCTGGGTGTTCCAGAATTTGTCATGACACTGGTACATTCTTGTTTTTTCTGGGTTAAAAGTATAGGCGCGCACCCCCTCATGGATTACTTTAGGTCCTGTGGAATAATTTAAGCTGATGTAACAAGATGTATGGTAATTTGTAATAGTCCATTGAAAACATTAAGCATATGTATAGTACAGACTGACTCTTTCGAAGATTATTTATTAATCGTTTGGTTTACAGTACTTCATAATTACGTTGCCGCTTAATCCTTAAAGACTTATACCGATCGAATGTTCTCCTCGTTCAAGCTCATTTTCGGGAGCAAAAACGTTCAGCCCAGCATGATACTTTGGAAATAAAACTCCTCTTTTAGCAAACAGTACATCTGTGTGGTTTATTTTATCTTAATATAGATCACTCTAAAGATAAATCTACTTAAGGCCCCCTATTTGGTTTATTTGTTCGTAAATTGTGGTTAATGTTTCGCGAGGTTTGCCAAACGTTTCCTCATCCACTTTCGGGAAAGTGTTCATTTAAATCTTAACCTCAGTCGTCAATCGGTACTGTACTGAAGGAGCTCATTTTCGGGAGCAAAGTCCATTGTTATAACAGACTTAAAGAATAAAATCACTTTTGAAAAAGAAGAGTGTTCTATCCTTATTTTGTATTTTTTTTTTTCTTTTTGGTCTGAGTACATCAGTATTGCAATGTCGGAGCTCAGACGCTGGAGTAAACTCCATTGCTGTAACACAGATTTTAAAGAATAAAATCTCTTTCGACCTGCAGTGTTTTGTCCTTATTTTGGTCTGAATAAATAACTACTATGTAATTTGTTAACTCTAACACATTTTTCACCGGGATGCAGGCTGGTAGCATCACAGCTTTATTTTCTCCCATCTAACGTATTAACTTTCTCTGCGAGAACTTTACCTGAGGTATGTCTGCAAAATTGTGTTCGTCCATTTTTCGGAGACGTCTTAATTTAAATCCTTCTTGTGGCTACGGACTCTGTCAAAGCTTATTTTTGGGAGTAGTGGAGACTGATACAGTACAGTATTATTATAACGCGGACTGTAGAATAAAATTCACTTTTTAGCAAACTGTATGTGTGCTCTTTTCTTATTTTGTGTGCTGTTTTGATCAGAATAAATAACTAACTACGTTCTATTTTTCAGGCTCACCACATTACAAATATATTTTTCTTACTCTAACCGAAGTAATTTCTTCTTCACCGGTCCATTTTCGGGGACCTTTTCATTTAACTTCATTTAACTGGTATCCGTGGCTATATGGACTGTCCCCACTCCGCGCTCATTTTCGGGAGCAGTAGGGATTGATACACGTACACTTGTATTATTTATAACACAGACTGTGAGAATAAAATTCACTTTTTAACAAACTGTGTGCTCTTTCCTTATCTTATGTGCTTTTTTGGTCTGAATAAATAACTAAGTTCTATTTTTCAGGTTCACCGTACCACAAATAAATTTTTCTTTTGACTAACCTAAGTAATACTGTTTTGAGATTCTTTCAAGCGAGTTGCGTTGTAGTTAAAAATTCCACCCGTCCATTTTCGGGGACTTCTTCATCTAACTGGTATCCGTGGCTATATGGACTCTCCGTGCTCATTTTCGGGAGCAGTAGGCACCGATACAGTTATATATAACTCACAGAGTGTGCAAATAAAATTAACTTTTGAGCAAACGGTGTGTTGTTTTGTCTTTCTATGAACTTTGCGGTGCGTGCGTATCTTTATTCAGACTCAGTTCAGTGACGCTTACTGCAACAACCAGCAGTTTTTCTGTTTCTTGTCAGGTTTCTTTCATCTCAACAAATAGCTAACTATTTAGGTCCTTTTCTGGTTAACTTGTTCATATATTGCCGCACATTTTTAGCGAAGGTCGGCAAACTTTAGCTTGCCCACTTTCGGGGACCTTTTCGTTAAAATCTTATTCGTAGCCTGTCCAAGCTGTACCTTCAGAGCTCATTTTCGGAAGCAAAATCTGTTATTTTCGGGAGAAGTAGAGACGGACGATACAGTTGTAAAGCACAGACAATGGAAATAAAACTATTTTTCGAACAAACGGTGTGTTGTCTTTGCTTGTTTCTTTTGTCTCAATAAACAACTTGGTCGAATGTTTCTCCTCTGGATTTGACGTTGCAGCAATGCAAAGCTGTATATGACCCTGTCTCTTGTAAGATGTTCTTCGGAAAATGTGCGTTCCATGTCATTTCGCGAGAGCCTGAGAACTGTGTTAAGTTTGAAAAACTTTCACTTCAGCGATTTCGCTTGTCCATTTTCGGGGACGTCGCCGTTGAACTCTGTTACCTATAGAGACTGAGCTCACTTTCGGGAGCTGAAACGACTGGTATAACACGGAGAGTAAAATCATCTCTGTGAAAATGTTGTTTTCGTTTTGTCGTTTATTCGTTTATTATTACAATTACAATACCAGTAAATTGATTACATTACATTAATTTAATTACATTAATTTAAATTCAACTTCTTGTGTTTCGTTTGTGTGAATGACGACCTGAAACATGGCCGTAACTGATTGATCAGCATTTCTGAATATCTGTGTAAATGGCGACGCTCTCAATTTGAGAATAAAATTTGAGTTTATTATACAAAAAGCGTGCTTTGTCATATTTTGTCTTTTTGGTGAGAATACAATAAAAGAAACTAATACGATTCTACAGCCTTTTGTTTTCAGAGATTTATACACAACCACATCGCAATTTTGTTTTTACTGTCAGATCGGTCTGGTGAGGGTGGTAAGTACTGAAAAATATTTTCGAATGTTTCTATTAAGAACTTACCGAGCGTCCGTTTTCGAGGACGCGGGAAGTGCGTGTAGTTAGAGAAATTTCCGAACGTGAACGTGACGAGAATTTTTTTCAAGTATCCAAGAAAGTCAGAAAATGAATTGTTATTTTCGAGGTTGACTTGAACAAATTAGCGTTCCTCCATTTTCGTGTCCTGTTATTCTGAATGCGCCAGTTTCGGCGACGCAAAAGAAGTCAGACGAAGGAGCAAGCGAGTTTTCGTTGCTGAAGAACATCGACGGACAAAAGACATTAGCTGACGGTCATCACCAGAAGCAATTCTCCAGAGTTAAATTCAGAATACTGATCTCTTTTTGGCTTGAGCTGTAGGTAGAGACACAGCGCGTAACCATTTGTATACCATGCATGCTGCACTCCGCCACCATGTTTTGTTCAAGAATTGCATATTATCAGTTTATCACACAGGTAAGTTAGTAAGTATTCCCCTTTAGTCAGTTCAACAGTTGAACTTGCTTGATTTTGCTTTTACTTCAAGTAGTTAGCAATTTTACATGACCCTATTAATTATAACCATAATTACAATGCTAGACGACTGGGAGAATTAAAACATGATCTACCTGTTTGAAAACATCAAGGTAAGTGAAAAGTAAGCAACTTAATTCACTTATATTGTAGTCAAGTCTTTATAGATTTTTGTTCTTTTGATGCTACTTCAATGAAGCTGGGATGGAGACTGAAAACCATTTTCAGATCGTAAACAGGTTTACTGGAGGATGGATCTTTTTCAGTGATGCTTAATTTGTGAGTACTCATGATGAGGAATTTTCGTCGGCCACCCCCTTGTACAGATTAAATAAAGAATCATAGGAGGCAGGTAAGAAGAGAAAAAGGAAATGTAGGTGAACAAAGTATGAAAAAGTTATTCTATTTATGTTCAAAATCATGATTCTCGTAGAAAAAACTGATTAAAGAAATTATAACGATCAAATGATGAGCAACGAATACATTTTCCCTCACGGAAACTGATTCGAAAAGTCTTTCAAGTTCTCAAATCTAATACTGACTCTCACTGTTTTTTCTTTTATTATTATTCATGTTCTTCGCTCGAAGATGACTGCTCCAGTCAAATAGGAAATAGCCTAAAGAATCTCTCGTCAAGAAAGGATTTCACCACATTGTGGTTCTGTTTGATACAAGTCGGTGTGTATTTCAGATACCGTTTATAACTCTCAGTGCTATTTCTGTGACATTTACTAATGGCTCCATAAAGTTCGTTTTTTATCAGATGGCTGAACTAGCGCCCGTGAACTGGTTGAAAGCAATTCCAGCAGTGGCTTTGTTCCGAAAAACACCACACATCTTGTCACTGCAGTGCACACCGAACTCCTGGACAGTCTGCTGTTTAGCCAGTGACATTCCTATGCAATGGTCTGATTTTGATGCAGACTACAAAAACGGCCAAATCAGTCACCTTGCAGTTGAAGTTACAGCAGCTCTAGAAATTTAGATTCGAAGAGTTAGACGGTGGAGCTCTCTGACTGACTTCTCAAACAAAAGGACCTACTCCCGCGGTGCAGAAGACATTCACCCCTGAACTGGACAGAAACTTACTATGGAAACCGTATCCTTCAAAGTGTTAGATTTAGTGGAACGCGATCTATCGAAGTGACAGTTGCTTATCCAGAGTCTCGCTGATGTACAGTTTTTATATCCCTGCAACGAAAGACTCTGAAGGTGTTATAGGAGGGACTTGTAGCTTTTAAAAAAGAATCAGCAGAGCTAGATCTCCTTGATCAGTTTTATAAGATGTTCAGATGAGTACCTTTTCAAATAAACTACTTCTATCTTCAACAGATGCGTACAGAAATGTAAGACTGAAATATAGAAGTTACAGTTTGTCTCGCCTCACTGAAGCAAAATAAGCCGTATGTCTGCCAAGATACCGACTTTTCACTTGAGTAGTTGTATATACTGCATATTATATTTTTCAGCGTAACGAAATCAGCATAATTCCAGCTGCAAGTCCACTCCAGTCTATAAACTGCTCCACCTGGATGAGGCGATCACTGCTTTAACATTGAACAGAGTACCTGGTAATCTGTAGTCTTAAGCCCTGGCTAAATGGAGTCGCAAGTAGACGCAAGTTGAAAACTTAGGTCTACTTGCGACACCGTTTGGCCAGGCCTTGTGTGCACTTGCGTTGAATGCGATGATTTGCGCTCACTTCAGTCGAGATCCAACATTTCAAAAAGTCACGCATCTTGGAGTTCAGAAATATCAGAGTAGCACCGGAGTTAATTTCAAAAGTCAAGAAAAAATAGACTACAAAAACTGAAGATTTGGAATAAAATCGCGACAAAATCAACAATTGCAATAAAACAGTCACTAGAATTAGCAATTATTGAATGAGGCTGACATAGCTGAGTAGGATATGAAGAATTCTGCAGATCAAGGAGGGTGTTACTAACCGAGGCCGAAGGCCGAGATGGATAACACCCTCCAAGATCTGCAGAATTCTTCATATCCTACGAAAGCCGAATTCAATAATCGCTTTATTATTCATTCAAAATATTTTCCGTTCTTAGGGCCCAGCCCAGTTCATAGGTCGCATTTCTGCCGTGCCGAATGCAACTCAAACAATAGATAATCAAGCAAATCACCTCATTATCTATCGTCTCAATTGCATTCGACACGGCAGAAAAGTGACGTATGAACCGGGCCATAAAGGAGTTTGCCATTTGACAATCTCGTTCCCAGGTTTACTCAGTCAACGGTTCAATAATCTGTAGCGGGCTGCACTTTTGACGTCATTGGTTCAATATGACAGAGATTCTTCTCAAGTTTTGTCAACAGCAGCTGCTTATGGTGAATTATGCATGTGGTTTTAACATATCAGAAACGGGGAAATATTTTGAATGCATAATAATAACAGACATTTACAAACATCCTCCGAAAACATGATTGCAACTTCTTGAACATTTTAGCCGAAACAATTTTAATAAGAGTGACAATATTAAACCAGCATAGCTTGGATGTTCAATGTTCTACATGTAAGTTGTAAAGGTTGAAATTAGCGCAGAACTTTGTACTCCTCCTCCTTCCTCCAGGTTAAATTGGGTTACACTGAAGACGTTCACGCTGGCTCACAGAATACCAATTCCTGATAAGGCAGGTCAGTTCTACTGGCTGAATTTTAGCAGTGACAATCGTCTTCTTCCACTAAGAGGGAAATCGTCATCTCAAAACTGATTCCTGTTAGTAAAGAGAGGTGAGTTTGGAGTTCTATATATTTCCTGCGTGTACAATTTCCATGGATGTGCGGTGGCCTTATGGTTAGTGCGCGACTCCGCTCAAATGGTACGTGTTAGAGCCCTAGACAAGCATATTGTGTTATGTTTTTTGGAACACACTTTACTTTCACGTGCCTCCCTTCCTTTTACCTTACTATTTCGCTTGTCAAGCATTATTAAGCTAAATTTTTTTCTACCTCTCACCCTTTTTTTTTTTCAGCTGATACAAGGACGCGCCCAACCATCAACGCCCTGTTGCAAGCGGTTATTCTACCTGCGTCTGTGGTCAGATGATTTAACGCAGTACCTTCTGACAGCAGCTAAAGAAAAACAGATGGGCCAGGGATCTGTGAGCCTATACCTATCTTCTCCAGATGGGAATCAAAGTATTCAACGTAAACAGAATTTAAATATGAACAACTGATCTTCGGTCTATGGACAAATGCGCCATAATCTTTTTAATCATGATCGCCAAGCGAGGCGCTTTCATTATGCCATGAAAGCCATATCGGTGTTCTCATACAATCATACAAAGACATGTCTATATATTTATGAATGAGATCTGATAGCAATATAAGGCAAACATTTTCTGCACTTTAAATATATTAGTATCAAAGCCATACAAGCACTTTGTAGAGGTTTTACTGTGGCGGCCATGTTGCATGGCAAGAACAATGAAAACATTTTGAATAAGAAAGTTTGTCTCATAGGAAAAATAATCTGTTGTTCCTCCCATGCAACATGCCTGCCGTGCAAAACCTACATTGGTTTTTGTTTGTAAAATAAGGGATGCCAAAGGGTGAAAGCCAAGTTCTAAGAATTCGGAAACGCATCAAAGACAGTATCGTCTAGTTGAGATTTTTACTGGTTGTTTCACGTGG
>CM042747.1:15855937-15868437 GCA_022496165.2 Catalaphyllia jardinei | reverse complement strand
CGCAGGCACTTATCCCTTAGTGTGTACACACTAGAAAATTGACCGGCGATTTGTGGGACTATTGGTTCCTGCGACTAGTCCCAGAAATCAAACCAGCTTAATAGGCATTGCCGAATTCTCTTGTGCCTCTGTTTTAAAACGAGTCTAAGTGCGAATTCTATCATATGAAAATGAGTTCTTCATGCAGGTTCATTTTCATGCAAATCAAAGTAATTTTCGTAAGAATGGTTACGCACTTAGACTCGCTTTGAAACAGAGGCCCAAGGGAACTCGGAAACGGCCTATTCGTGGGACTAGTCGCAGGGACTACAAATGTGAGTCCCTGGGATGCAAAATACGAGTGCACACTCAGTAGGGGACTAGTCTCCAAACCAAGTCCGTGCGACTACTGCTGAGTCCACTAGTGGGTGCCGACCTTAAGTCCTCCTCAGTGCAATCGCTGCTGTACTGCCGGTAGATTTGAAACTCCAGCCGAGGCACTCAGCGTGGTATCATCAGACGTTGATGTCTACGGTTGACCGCGAAACTGCATGAGGAAGATCATTTACAAAGATAAATAATAGTGGCCCCAAGACCGATCCGCCATGTTTAATTAGTCCGTATTCGGACTGTCCATGACAACTGATCGCCTCCTACCGATCAAATAGTTTTGAATTAGAAAGAGTTCCTCAGTCATGTCAGTGCATGCTACGCCGTATACCTCCAGCTTTGATAAAAGGATGACATGGTCAATTAAGTCAAAGGCCTTTTTGTAGTTAACAAACACAAGCCCACAGACATGACCTTTGTCAAAAGTCTAATAACTGATCAATTAAACGAACAGGGGCTGTCTCTTTGGAATGTGATCTCCGAAAATTATATTGCAAATTGTATAGTAAGTGATTATCTCTTATATAGCTGCACAAGGCTTGCTGAATATGGTTGCCAAAACTTTTAGAGAGCAAAGGGAGAACAGATATTCTTGCTTTTCACGTGACGTCATCGATATTCTAAAATGTAAAATTGCAGAGCCCCTGAGTTTTCATCTTTCTTTGGTTATTGAACATCCTAAGTATATTTCCTTTTGAAGGTTTTCAGTTCGATAGCAACCTTCGTTTTTATAGTAGGGCATTTTGAAATTCGGTGTTTTCACGCCACAGGAAATCAAGATGGCCGACAGTGTGTGTCACGTATGTTTGAAAAAAATACTCATTCAGTGATTTTTAGCAATCTAAACTGTTGAGGTATTGAGTGTTTATGTAAATATCCGCTAGTTTAAAGGGGCGAACAGATCGATTTTTATAGCAGAAGTCAATTCCAGATGTTTTCATTGATTTCCGGCCGCCATTACTGTGTCCCTCTCCAGGACACAACTATGGCGTTTCCATACTGAGCTCTATAAATTTGTGTAAAACATTTTGGCGACTAACTTGAGTACGAAAAATCGCAAAGACCTCAGACTCGGCAAAGTAGATAAGCTAGTAATCTCCTATAAGGCCCTCCACAGACTAGGGATTTAGTTGTCGACAACTATTTGTGATCGACAATTAAATTAGGGATTTAGTTGTCGACAACTATTTGTGATCGACAACTAAAAGTTATCGACAACTAAAATAAGTCCGATAAAGGGATTCCACACACTGACGCTCAAATACTGCAGGGAGGTTGGGCACCAAGAGCTTACTACGCATGCTCAAGTGTAAAAGTAGTCGACAACTAAAACAAATGATTTCACACACTAAAAAACGCTAAAAAATGAGGCAGTCGACAACTAATAATTTGGGGTTTAGTTGTCGACAACTTGCGCCACAGACTACATTTTTTAGTTGTCGATAACTTTGAGTGGTCGATCACAAATAGTCGGTGTTGTCCACAACTAAATCCCTAGTCTGTGGAGGGCCTAATATCACCAATTCTTGATTGTTTTTATTCAATAGTTTAGATTTTATTTTTTCATTGCGTGACAGTGATCATGAAAACCAGCAATTCGGTGATAACTGTTTTTATCGTCTCTGCTTCCTTGGCCCTTGTAAATTAATGTAACTTAATTAAGCCGATTTCTACAAAGAGGAGGAAAGTACCTGTATCAATACTTAGGGGTAAGAAAATTGTGAGGGTAGCTACTTTAGGTATTGTTCCACCAATTACATTAGAACCAGTAGCCTTTTCGAGCTGAATGGCATGCTTTGCAATACCTTCTCAACCTTTTCTGGTGTGATATGTGGAATAGTGAACTGTGACAGGTTGTCATTCTTTCTTAGGTCCTTTATGGGTTATTCGGGGGTAGATTTCGAAGCAATTTAAGAGGCTGCTTTACAAAACAAAAATTAAGATGCTTCGCGATCTCCAATGTACTTGTAATTTTTTTATTTCGTTCTCTTAAGTGACGCATAGAAGCATGATTGTTGACATCCTGTGTAGTTAGATATTTAGTAAGGCCCCACAACCTCCAGCTTTTTTAAGTAATCTATCCCTTTTTGTGATATTACTAATCTCCATGGTGAACCACTTTGGATGCGCTCTTTCCTTGACTTTTTTCTGCTTCTCAGGTACCAGCTACAACAATGTGATCAGTATCTTTAAAGACAAAAGCTGCTTCTCATGGGACCATTCTAAATTCGTTTGCAAATTTCTGCCCGTCCAACCTGTTAAAGTCTCTGAAGGAGTAGGTTCTGTTAGAATTTTTTTGATTAACAATGATTTGCTTTTGCAGCGTCGAATCACCATTGTTGGAAGGTGGTCGGACATTCCGATGTTTTTTTGTTTCAAGGCACATCATTCTTTCTCGGGGTGACTTGTCCAAATATGATCTAGGCACGTTCCAAAATCCGACCTTGAAGTGATTTTTTCTGCTTACAGCATCAAAATCCAACTGATTGATCGCCATGGTAAATCGACTACGTTACTCATGATCCTGTTGGCTCCTGAAGTAAGAAAGAAGGATTCGGGAAACCTGTCTACACCTTAGTTGGTATCTAATTCTGATCACGTGACCAGTCCTTAGGGATTTTACAATTGTTCTGTTTGCACATACTTCCATGCAATAGACCAATTTCGATATATTAAAATTCAGCTTAAAAGAACAGACCTCGGCACGAGGCGCGGGGGACGGACGTATCTTCCGTTGTGTCTGGCAGATTGCGCAATTGTAATCTCCCAAATGAATCATCACGTGATCTGAACTGGGTGGCAACAAGGATATAAATACGGCCATGGTAAAGAGGAAGCTGGCATCCTTGGATACCAGCATCGACAAAAACTGTAAAAGCCACCGACCTCACCAAGCCCTTTGACGGGCTCCAAACCGTTAAAAGTTGAATATCGACGGTCGATCGCAAAGAACTCCCAAGAGGTTTCTGGAGACCGAGCGGGTGATATTCAGGTGCTGCATTATTTTTTTAATTGGCGTTAAATAAGTCGTCGAGGCGCCATTTATATCATTATCTAATCACAGTCATTAATAACTTATACTTTTGTTGAGCCAAGCAGAGCTGTCACAAGAAAACGATCGCTTTCTCAAGCACAAAATAACAAAAAGGAATTTCTACTTATTTCCAAGAACATGAACATTTGAATGATAAGCGATATGGCGGAAAATTCTAGATTGTCAAGGCTGTATCCAATACTGTGGTTGTTTTGTTTATATTTTGCCTTCACAACGGCAAGTAAACTACAAAGACGGACACCGGCCGATGACTACAGGAGCGTTATAGTTAAAAAGGTCAGTGAAAGCTAAATTTCACATTAGCAAAACAGTAGAGTTTCGTTTCCGTGTAGCTGTGCCAATGTAATTTGATGGCCTGTGTTGGAATTACAAAAGAGAGAAGTTTTCCCCTGATGCTGCTCGCTCTGTTTTGAAGTCATCCGCCATTTTGAATTTTGACTGTTAATTTGATTTGGTTTGTTTTCATTGGATCCATAACCAAAGAGGTGTCAAATCTCAAAATAACGAAGTACAGTAGCGGTATCAGTAATTAGTTTAGCATTGCCCAAGGGTTTGCCTGCTTGATAATTCAACTTGCTAGAAGAGATTAGCTGCTCCCAGTGGCGGATCTAGGGGAGGCCCCCCCCCCCCTTATTTTGGGTAAAAAAGAAGAAATTACTGAAGGGGAAAAGGCAAGCAGAGCAATTAAGCCAAGACCGCCGCCCCCCGCCCCGCCCCCCCACCCCACCCTCTAGCTCACTGGCTCCTTCTGATATTGCGTTTATTTCACAGTCAGTTAATTTAATTTTATGACCATCTAACATTGTTTGTACAAATACCATCGGAGATTTGAATGAAAGCTATTTTAGACTTGACCGATCTTGCTTCAGTAAAGAATATCAAAAAAACTCCAATACAACAATGTTAAAAGATATATCAAGTCTTCTCACCTCCACATTTTTTCACCTAACGAAACTAAGTAGAAGTGATTTAAAGGCACGGTTGTTAAGGCTGTCCACCATATTAACCGATATTCAATGTATATAGCGCTTTATATGCTTTGAACCCCTGGGTTCTGCAACGCTATAGAAAACATGAATCAACTGTAAGATTGCAAGTGTTTCAGTCCTCTTCAGCAACAGAAAAATTATAACCGCCCGAAAGAAGAGCCATAGACAGAAATTAATGTTTGTTTTGTTTTTGTTTTTGTTTTTGTTTTTTCTTTTGTTTTGTCTTGCAGATGATATCGCCAGGTTATTATTCCCAAGAATGCAATGCTCACAAGCAATGCAAGGATCCAGTAAAATATTGCCACATGTTTCTCTGCGTAGACTGTTTGAAAGAAAACGTGGCCTGCACACAAAATGGTCAGTGCTGTCCTTCATCGGAGTGTATCTACGGACGCTGCAAAACTGGGGCTACCGCAGGACAAGCAGGTGAAAAAAAATATCTGATAAAAATGTATCTAAATTTATTTTAAGCATATAGAGTGGAACCCGCCTTACAGTCCACTTGTTAATACGATCACTTCTCGGGGTTAGAAGGGGAATATTGAATATTGAATGTCGTACTTGAAAATCTTAGGAATATTGCATATTCATTTTTTTCTCAAGCATCTGAGCGGGCCGAATGCTTAAATCCTCCAATTTTATTGGCTCATCTTACACACGTGACCGGTCCAGCTTTTTACGATACGGCCCTCGGGCCAGATTTTTCCCGCTGCCGGCCCCGCTGCTTAAATTTCGCTCCTAAAAGTTAGCGGTAATCGTCAATCTTTTGCCTTTTTTACACATCCACCAACGATTAGTCACCGCAAGAGTTTATCTGTTCTCTTTAAAATGGCAAGGAGAGTCACTGTAAGGAAATTCAGTTGAGTGTTTTGAAGTTGTGAGAGTTTGCTTGGTTGTTTTTAGCTTGTCGCTGTAATGGCGCTTAATCCTGTGTTTCCCTCGCAGTAGAATTTGAGTCAATTTCAGTCAAATTTACGTTTCTGATCGTTGCTGTATTTAGGAGAATTTCTGTAAAATACACTTAACGAACTTCCTCGCGTTCTGCTATTCAATTTACGGTAGAAAAGTCTGATTTCAAGTGATTTTAAAAGTGGCGACTGACAGACATTAGAGAGATTAAGCTTGAAGTTACGTCAAACGGCGAACAGCAAAAATGAAACTTTTACTGGTTGTCTTTAGCTCTTTGAACAGAAGAGTGAAAATATTTGTATTTGTGGTGAATAGTAGGAGACATTTTTCTATTTCTATGCGATTTAATTAAGGATTAGAAGAAAAGAACACAAATTCAGAGGTCATCTTTGCCATTTGCCGTCTGCCGTAAACGCCATGGTTAAACTCACTATTGCTTTTGTATTAAAACTTCAAACTTCGCACGAAATTTCAAACCGGAAAACTGTTTTGGAAAACGTAACTGGTTAAACAAATGCAACTAACATAAAGTAGTTCGTAAACTATATGTTTTTTAATACATCTTTCTTTGCCTACTCGTTGCCCACTCGTTGCCACTATTTTTTTACAAATCGTTAGTAGACGGCGCGCAGGCCGATTCAATGAAAAGAGTTGCGTAAAAAAACCCATTAGTACTCTGTAAAACCAATTTACTGCAGGAAAAAAATAAACATGTTATTTACCGGGCTAGGTCTGTCCGTATGGGAAAAAACTGTGTCCTTGGTCATGAGTACGGCCCTTGGCCTACGGCCTCGGGCCGTGCTCAAGACCTCGGGCACAGTTTTTCCCATACGGACCTCCCGCCCGGTAAATAACATATATATACCTGAAAAATGTACGGAATACGGAATATTTCAACAAAACACACGCAAAAGCGAGAATAGGGAATACTCAGCCAGCTTAATAAATTTATTAATTAAACGAAATTAAAGCACAGACTACTCAATGATGATCTCAATCAATAGTTACAACATCAATTACCTGGTTCTGGTTAGGCTTTTGTACATTACGCTAGCTTTTTTGGAGCATTTTAGTCAGGCAAAAAGCATTGAGCATTATTCGCGAGGGATTAAAAAAAGAAATATTTCAGAGTCAAGTTCATCATCATCATCATCATCATCATCGTCATTTATTTGCCTTTTAAGTATTACAAAAATTTAAAAAAAATACAGCGCGTAGGTTGTAAGGCGAGGAGACCTCGGGAAACCACCAGGCTTATAAGAGAGCCCACCTCGACATCACAATATTAAATAAGATAGAGGCTGCGAAGGAGTGCGGCAGAAACTAACTCAGAAACTTTTTTAATAAAAATAAAAATTCTAGCACTTTGTTCTTAAAGGTAGAAAAGCTTGAGTTCAAATAGGATGAATAATTATTGGCTTAAGTATGAAGTAAAACTTAACTTCTACCTAGCACTTAAAAACTAAAATAATAAGGGATATCCTCCGAAACATTATCAAGGAATGGGGATATTCAGCCCCGGAGAACAGCGGTTCATCTTTCAATAATATTGTTGATATTGTATGTAGTGATAGTGCATTTCGGATGCTTATTACAGAACAGTTGTTTAAAAGTGTAATTGTAATTACGAAGTCACTCAATTAAAAGACCAGTCGTGAAATTTGACCCTGACTCTTTAACCCAGCCACCTCCTTTAATATGGCCAAATGTTCATGGCCCTCATTGGTGACCGAATTTAACAGGGCTTAACTGTAGCACATATTCGCCACTAGGGCTAACCACGTGACTTTTGATTCATAACAGGAGCCTTCTGCGACCGACAAAGTGACTGCAAAGACCAGGATCTCTGCTGTGTCCGTGAAGCTGCCATTAATCCCGCCATTTCGATTTGTAAACCTGCTCTAGACGAACATCAAACTTGTGGACCGTATAATCAGTACCGTACATTGTACATTGGTGGTACTGTGCAACCGGCTTGTGGTCCATGCAAACAAGGATTGACTTGCAAGCAAGTAGGGTAAGGAAAATATTCATAAAGTGGTAAAATGTAAAATGGGAATTAGTCGATATCGTTACCATCCTGCTTGTCCCACACGTAAGTTGTTGTATCCGGAGGGGGGTGCGCATGCGCCAATCTCCCGATCGATGAAACACTCAGAAAGTCGAACTGTGTGCACCTCATGGTCATGACGTTCTCAAACCATCTATGGATCCCACTAGATCGCGAAAAAAACTAGCACAGATACCTAGCGATCCGACAACAGTACAATTCCTGCATGATATTGATGTCCACGTCAATATTTTTTCCACTTACCATTATTTAAGGCGGGATTTTACCTGAAGGCTGTTTTGACGTCGCTCAACGTGGCCTTTGTGCCAATATCTCGTTCACGTTTCAAGCAACGCCAGATCCCTCCTCTTAGAACATTCACCGATGTTTTGCTGTTTTGTGTAAATTTTTGGGTGATTTTGGGCATTTTGTGAAAGAGAGATTTTTTCTTAAAGGATAGGTTAAATTTGGGAAAATATGAAATGTTGAAGATTTGAGGGATTTGGAAAATTGAAATTTGAAGTGTAGAATTAATAGACGGACACCAAACAATCCCCTACCAACCTGGGGCTCTTTTTTGAGGGGGTCAACTGTCTGGTAGTGTTTCCAGCCCATTTTAATCTTAACAATTCCCTTTTAAAACTAATTCAAACTTCACTCCAAGTCCCTTAAATAGAAAACAAAATGGAAATGACTGAACTGGGAAACGACGCCAATCCCGACAGAAAAAATATCAGACCTGAAACATTTGTCAGTCTCTCAAACTCAAAAAAAGAATAAAGTTATCCAAACAACGACAACTTGAAAGCTCATGCAAAGATCTTCTAAAAGGGCTGACCAGGGTATTGAGCTGTTTCTGGCACCCTTATAATTTCTTTTTTTTTTTCAATCTATAGCATTGTAGTAAATTATATTTTACTCTTGGATGAAATAAAAGTTGCTTGTTGTTTGTCAGTTGTTTACAGCACTATTAATTATTGTGTTATTACTTTCAATTTTACAGTATATTCGGCGTTCATCAAGTTTGTCTCCCAGAAGCAGTACCGGCTGGAAAGAAGTAAATCAGACTTCATAATGAACAGACCGCCTCAGAGGCAGTGATCATGACCCAACCTAGGAATTAAAAAGCAATAACCTTTCAAAATTCTCGCGTCTAATCAGCATGTAGCTTTTCTATGAACGAAAATTAATTTATAACAAAGTTTAGTGAATGCATCGTTCAGTTAAGCGAGTGTTATTCAAAGGACCGCATTTTAATTAATTCATATTGTCAAATTCTCTGGTAACTTTGCACTAATAAGAACTGTCGTCTCACAAAAGTAATTGAGTGTGTCTTTGCAGAGATACTTAATGCATGATGTTGTAGAACAATGCCAAGCTAATTGGAGCAGTCATGAAAAATATGAAGGAATTAAGACTTCAGTGCTCTTTTTCCCGGTATTAAACATCAGACAGAGTTTCTGCTTAAAATTCAAATACTTATTTTGGCTTATCTGTGCTCTGTAAGTGGTACATTAAAGTGACATTTTTTACCTCAACTAGTACGGAATGCATAATTTATAGAACTGTGAGTTGTTAAATTAATGTCGGAAAAAAACCTGGCTTGGCACAGAATGGTGCCTAAATTTTAATAACAATACTGTGTGCATTCCTAGCCTCTAACTTACGTTTCCAGACAGATGTTTGCATGATATGAGGTTTAGGATGTATAAGTATTGTTATTCAAATTAAGACCCTATTTATGCTACATATAATAATTAACACTTAATGACTGGTCCCGAGGGGAACAGTGAATTTTGTTTCCCGCGAATCTCAATGTTTCCCAAGACGAAGTCGAGGGAAACATTAAGATTCGAGGGAAACAAAATACACTGTTCCCCAAAGGACCAGTCATCAAGTGATTTGTTATATAGCAAAACAAAACAAAAGCAAATTTTGAGAAACGCGCTGAGATTCCAGCAACAGCGGTCAACATTTCGCAGGTAACAGTGAACTGTTTCCCGTTTGACGTCATAGTTTTCGCAATGTTGCCCGCTCATGGCATTTGGCGGGAAACAGTTTCATTGTTAGATGTCATGTGACCTTGAACTAGCCAATGAATGGGCACGCTGTAGTGGGAAAAACGCCAGCTATGTAACAAATAGTGTTTATTTACCCTAGAACAGCAAAGTTTCAGAATGCTTTCTCATTGTCTGAATGACAATGAACTCGTAATACGTTGGAAGATGAAACACATAACGTATAATTTTTGACGGCATTTTACGATATCGTCAATTGCTAAAAAGCAGTGAATTGCAAAGCCGTTAATCTGTCCAAACGTGTCCTCATTTGCGATCCTTATAAGTGGTTCCCGGGTTCTAATTCATTTCAGATTTACCCTAATAAGCATCTTAATACAATGAACATTTGCAGAAAAATAATAGGCACTAAAAGAAATCCATCTACAATTTAGGCCGATTTGGACAAACGTAACCCTAGTTTACTAGACGCAGCAAATTGCCTGACAATCCAAATGATTTGGTGCACTTTGCGAAATGTAATTTTTAATCCACGGTAGGGGAAAAGTTGACTACTGCATGGTACATTCATCTACAGTATTGAATCGCAAGGAAAAGTTCTTAAAGCTTCAAATCTAGAAACGACAGAAACAAATTGTACGGGTTAAACTCGCAAAGCATTTTGGTAAAATGTACAGCCACCATCTTTTTCCCTATGGTGGATAATTAAAAATTTCATATTGGTTAACCTAAAATTCAAAGAAAAATCTGAATTATGAAATCGCATAATCCGGATTCTCTAAGACATTTACGATGAATGATAAGCGTGACTGGTCCATCATCAAGACCGTCGGATATGAAGAGTTTGCTTTAAGAAACGTCTTAGCTCTTGTTTACAATTGAGCCAATAGACCCTTCGCCAAAATGGTGGCCGATAATTCAAATAAGTTAAAATTAGCTAATATTAGGGGAACCTTATACCAGCACTAGAAAGAACACCTTTACTTTAGTAACCCTGCAAAGTTTCAGCGTGTGAGGTATAATATCAGCTGACAAAATGTAAGTTGAAAATTGAACCCTAGTTATAGAAACGTCTGTGAATTGTTAAATTTTCAACTTATATTTTCTCACCTGATATTATACCTCACATGCTGAAACTTTGCACGGTTACTAAAGTAAAAGTGTCTTTTTTAGTGCTGGTATACGTTTTTAATTTTGACTTATTTCAATTTTCGGGTTTACCTCGGTGTAAGAACCTGTGAACTTTTTATTTGTTTCGTAGGTATTGTTAGGGTTAGGGTCAATTATGTGACTTCTTTGTTTTCTTTGTTTTACGTCACTTGTGAGTTTCACAGTTTCTTACACAGAGGCAGAGCCGAATTTTCGGCCGCCATTTTGGAGCAGGGTCTATTAGACTTTGGATGAGCCAAATTTGTGCCTGGCTCGTAGTCTCCACTTTCCTTGAAATCGAGGTGGTCCATTTCGCAATGTGCAACGTGATGGGTATTTTTATTTAAAGGAACAACAAAACTTATTAAAATTGAAGATTATCTAACCAATTCTCGCCCCAATCCCAAAAATCGCCCCGTTTTGATATAACAAGAGGTACAGCACTATTATATGAAAAGGTGACTTTATTTTCTAGTAATGTTAACTTAATTACTTCAAGTTAATGTGGATAATCAAACCTTCATTAATTGCTACTTTGTCAATAAGCACTGATGGCATAATAACTGATCTACCAGATAAAATTAGTAGCAAAGTCTGCTAACTAGATTGTGTTATAAAAATGATTCTTTGGTCAACCACATGCACTTTTTTTACACAATAAAAATATTGGAACTCTCTACTAGTGTTTGTCGATAATGCACTCTTGGCTTCTATACTAAATGATTTGTACCCCTGGAGATTTTGAATTCCAGACTTTTATGAGATGAAACACAAAAAAGAGCCAACAGATAATGGAAAGGATAGATGATTTAAGGTGTGGTGCTTAAGATGTCTACTAGGTGTTGAATTTTCTTAAATACCTTTGCACTTAGCAGGAGCTGGAAAAGAGCTTGTCGATAAACGATCTTCTTGTCAAGTAAGAAAACACAGCATAAATTACAAGGTCATGGTGTACTTTCATGAGTATTCCGGGCCATGCATCCACGTTGGTGAACAGTCGGTAGGTATTACTTTACTCCTAGAAGTTACAATCAGTACAAATAGCTTCCCATTGAAGCCACAAAAACTTCAATTATTTCTTGTCATCCTCCTTTACACAAATCTCGTGCACTCCAAATATCCTGAAAAACAAAATGGACAAATAAAACTCCATAAATAAGGAAACAAAATTACATAATTAAGCGTTGAATCCTAATCGAAATAACTATGCCAATGTAGAATGGGGTGCTATCAGATTTTAGCAACAAAATGCCATTGTGGCGAACACCTTTTTAGCTGTGAAATAGTGGCTCGTATTATCCTGAGCCAGTATTGCCACCATGACGCCCCATGGTGATCTGTAATAAGCAGTGTTTAAAGAGACTCACCCAACTTGCTTACAAACAAGTCCTTTTTTGCATGGTCCGCAAGCTTGCTGAACCTGAGCACCGATGTAAACATTTTTAAAGAAGTTGATTGGACCACAAACCATGTTCTCTTCCAAAGGAGGCTTACAAATAGAGATGTGTGGATTGATAGCCGACTCCCTGAAATGAAATCACATTACAATGAAGACGTTCAAGTGGCTCATTTCCAAGCCACAGAGCAAACAGAGACAGGTCACGTGAAAATTAAACTGTCAACAGTTTTGTCTTTAACCCTTTCAAGGTGCGTTTAAATTGAACAAAAACAAATTCTGAAACAGCCGAAGACGATGATAATCTACAAGCTTTGTAGTAGTCTTTTTGGCTGATGTTTTCTTTTCTCCGTTTAATTTTGTTGTTTACCTTTATGTTTGCGTGTTAGATGAATTATCTGTTGTTTGTTTGTTTCTTGATAGGTTGGTTCTCTTGTTAAAGGGGGTAAGTTTCTAAAGAAACTGTGGTGCTGCGTCGGTGGGAGTATATACAAGATAATTTGGTTTTACCAACTGAGTTGATAATGTGAATTAGCCACCGTAAAGAGATTCAGAAGCTGACGTT
>CM042747.1:15818375-15835937 GCA_022496165.2 Catalaphyllia jardinei | reverse complement strand
GTTACATCATTTGTGTCCATAGTGCTACGCGGCACAACATTCATATGGTATATATAGCACGAGGCACGGTCATCACGTTGGGATATAGCATATGATAGTGAAGAGCCAAGAACCGATCTATACTTATGGCGGTCATTGTACTCAGCGAGACACCTGCTGCAGTAACAGCCATCGTTGTCATGGGTTGGTACAAAAAACTCAATCTTGTTAGCTCATATGCAATGTAAATCGGTTGTGCGACAAGTCCAACCAGAAGGTCTGATACAGCTAGACTGCAGAGGAGCATTGTAGACGGTGAGTGAAGCGAAGGAGTCTTCAATATGGCAGCCAGCACCAAAGAGTTACCAATGACGGATATGATCATCAATGGGAAATTAAGGACGCAGTTAATAATCACAATAGTTTTAGGATGATAGTTGTTTTCCTTGAGGTAATCACTGTCTGTTATGTTTGTCATCCTTGCTCTTGAGCGTTTGAAGTGTAACGCGTGATAGATCTGATCTGTAATGCTGAGTTTTTTCGGTAAAAGTGATTTTTAGAAATAGATTATACCAATGAATTGTGAGTTTTTTTAATCTATTTATTTTATCTTCTCGGGATAACAATGTGTTAATAACTGCTTTGATCGTCGAAATTCAAACATCGATCTTATTAGTTTTTGGGCCAATGGGTTCGGTGTCATTTTATGACTCGTGGTGAGCGTACAAACTATAGAACGTAAGAAAATTAATGTTATAAGGAATGTATTCACTCGTACTCGCAGCCCACCTTCAGTATTGTACTGATTAAGTAAAAAACGTATTCTGTCAGTGTGGTGTCGTTGCGGAGCAGATGTTTTGCCACAGTTATCGTTCGATCTGTCCCTTGCAAAATTAGTGTGTGAGAATATCATGTATTGTTTCTTTTTTTCCTCACCTGCTTACACAAGGCGAATCGAAACCTGCAAGTTTTGACTTCAGCAGCACAAAAACCATCTTTCGCTTTGGGTCTGCCTATTTGAAATTATTTATTTTAACGTTTTCCAGTTGTGGAAAACTGTAATATCAATTGTTATAGCTTGTAGTGTTCATTTTAGTTTTCAGAGGAAAGTTGCATTTCTGGTTCTTGGTGCAAATAACATTTCAAGTGCAATTCAACTTCAAAAAGAAGTTGAATTAAGTTAAATTAAGACATTAAACCGAAAAGGCGACGTTTGAAAGCCGGCCTTGTTCTATGCTAAACCCTTACCAATCCTAACAAAATTGCCATTCTGTAATAATCTTTGACTTCTACGATATGTACTTTTATTAAAGTTTGTGTCTGCTTTCAGACCGCATGCACTGACTATGTTAGCGTTCAGAATATATCAGTGTTTGTCGGTTTATGACAGTTGGGCTTCTGGAACATTTTTTTTTAGGTACTAATTCAAATTTGCTTTGAGTTAGTTTTTCCTGCAAGGATAAAGGTTTCATTTCCATTTGCTCAATACTGACCTCTAGTTACAACAGTTCCAAATGCGGATATTTTTTTTGCTGTAAAACTTATGCAAAGAAATTGATAATTTTTTAAATACTATTTTCGATTAGGTTATATTTCGCATGAGTTGTAATCGGTTCAGTTACAACTGAATATACTCGTTTTTGGATACATATACTATCACAAGGCATTTCTCATTACTTCCCTCCAACAAACCAGAATATCCAGGGTCAAATCAATGTTAAGGGATGGACAAAAATTATGAATTTTCGAATAACTGATTACTGGTACAAGTCAGTAAGAATTTTTGTTTGAAGCCGTGAAATTAATGATCATAGAACAAAGTATAAGGCTAGCCAATCTCAAGCAAGCTCTAGTGAGCTTTTTGCAAAGACTTGTTATAATCTTATTGTATATACAGGTACTATAGGCGTTAAGCAGTAAGGTAAGGAGTATATATCTGCTAACGACAATCAAACAAATGAACTCTAACCTGAACTTCCCTCCTCGGAGTTCTTTATACAGCGGCCCCAAGTACACCTGTATTTGCCGTCACATTGATCCTTCTGTGTGCATGCCGCTCCATCACCCAATCGTTCACGACATACTCTGAGGAACGCGTCACAATACTGTGCATTCTTACAGTCAGCAGTTTGCTCGCATCTCTGAAATAAAATAACGTGATGTCACTTTCGATTCGAGGATAATCTAGAGCTAAATAGTTCAACGTGATAGGAAAACTCTCTTCTACTCCGACAGGTAAAAGTCCTGCATTTCAAGTGCTGGATGACTTGTGGGAAAAAATACAGCCTTGTCCGTTTCCCCATGCAAACCGGCTTGGAACAGTTCTTACATTCATTTGCGGAACCGAAGAGTTACAAAAAAATCATTTTAAAACAAATGATCATGGAAATACTTCTGAAAATTATAAATAACGAGAATTTATCTTTGATACACTGTTGTCAAAACAAAATAAACATCACGGTTTTTAAAAAATATATATAATTCGATTTGATTGTTTTGAATGTACAATCTGTTGCCTTGGTTACGGTCGTAAAATTCGCGGTAATATTGAAACAAGAGCTTCTGGTTCGAAAATCATTGGCCTTGCCGGATACCGTCATTTGATTCTAATTTCACATTTTCCAGCCGTTGAGTAAGCTTTCGTATCTTGAAAACGACAATCTAACAATCTGTTTCTGAACGACAGGTTTCTTGGCTGGTACCAGTCAAAAGCTGTCAATATCCGAAGACCAAAAAAGATCTGATCTCAGCAAAGTTTGAGTTGCTTTCTTGAACAACTGTTTTTTCTTGTCTGTGATTTAACCGAGTAATCGTACAACACTGATCGAGTTCGTTACGAAAAATAAAAAAAAAACATGTGAGGCAGAAAGCCGACAAATAAACATACCGTAAATAAATATGGTCGAGACGTCAAGAAGTGAGGCGCGGTGTCCACGCGCAAATATAAATAATCATTTGAATCATTGGCTTAAAAATGCCATGGATCTCAAATCATAGCAATCCGTACAGAGTAGTTAACACTATAACCTTCAATACACAACTCTTGACTAGATTTGTTATCACTTGATGGCAATAATTTTTTTTTTCAGAAAAATCCAAGTGCCATAATGTAATTGTCGTGAGACAAGTGCTGGCGTTCAATATAAGGAAAATTAAGAAGAATGCAATACATTTATTGTTCACCAATTTGATTTAACGACCTCTCGCCGTTCACAAAATGAACTCTTTCGGAATTAATCAAGGCGAATTGTCTTGCTCGATTTCTAAACACCAACTGATAAAGATTTAAGATCAGTCCAGCCTACCTCTCCAGAATCGTCGTGGAACTGCGGTCCAAATGGCCCAAAGTCGAACTCGAGGGGGGAGGGCACCTTGACTTTTCCGTCTTTTCCCTTGAATAGCGTATCTTTATCAAGGGTTGTGATAGACTTGTAAGTCTTGGACAGAATGTGTGGTGAGCTCTTGTTATCAGTGGATACAGTCTCCGACGTCACGCTGTAAGTCTTGAACGGACCGTGAGTGGAATTGTTTGTTGTCGTTGTGGTTTTAGTCTTTCCACTCTTATCGTGAAGGATTGGCTTCCCTCCTGTAAAGAGACTATCCAGCTGTTCTCTTATGTGAGACAAGGCACCGAAATTTGGAATCGGGATTCGGAGCGCGAAACCCGGGAACTCGCCCTTCTCTTCGGACTCGTCGGGTTCTTTGTTTTCTTCCACTTCCTTCTGAGCTTTCTCTAGCTCATGTTTTTTAGACTTTTTGGCCTCAGTATGAAATGTAGTCAAAGCTAAAAGCACAAGCAAAACTGCGATCTTGTTCATGTTGGTCGTCGAAGTTACGTTCTTGGCCGGTTTGTACCACTCGAAGTCAGACAGTGATCAGTTTGATCCTTGTTTATGAAAGAATCTAAATAAAGCGCAACACACGTGGTCTCACGCAATTTGTTGTAAGAGATTTAATTATTTATTTGTTGAGATAATTGATCAGGAATCGTTGCTAATCGGGCATCTTTTCTTTGTTTTTTGTCATTTTAAGTGGCAGCTTATCTCTGGCTGTTATGGTAATAGATATTTGAGCCATGAAATAAGTTGCAGTATTCAATAATTTGCAGTGACAGACAGGAGCAAAAACATAATTAAGATACCAAATTTGGCTCTTTAAAAATGGTAAGGAATTTGAAAACTAATTTTAATTAAATTGTGTTGGCTTCAAAGTTCATTGAAGACATAACAATCGTGCTAATAAAAGTGACCTAAATTGCGCATGGTGCGTTTCAAATCTCGAGTGGTTTTTATAATTGATTTCAATTTGAAATCATTGAAGAAATCCGTTCATATTACCGGCTTGTCTCCTTATCTCTCCCTTATACGTGGATGGATTGTCGCCTCAAAGATCCAGCTACCCTAGTCCAACAGAAAAAAATTGGCAAAACAACATTAGCATTTCCTAAGTTGTTTTTGGGACCGTAATGATTCAATTTAGTAGCCTCTTTCCGTGAAGCAAATCCTTGCTAATAGACCCTTCCCTTAAGGCACTGTTTTTTTCGCAATGAGCGTCTCCGATAAGCGACCTCTCCCAGTAAGCGTTCCTGGACGCCAAAATGACGTTTAAGACATTGTCATAGAATGGGTGGATTCAAGGAACAAATTATGCAGTCTGCTTTCTAATCTGAACGTCATATTGAATATTGACTCTCAGAGCCCCTATTTTTACAGTTTCTCTTGCTTTTCATTCCAATATCGTACCAAGGTTCCAAAAAAAATAAGAACCCGTCCCAAATTAGTGACCCTCTCCAATAAACGCCTTAAACTACCGAAAGTAAATTAGAGCAACGGGTGTTAAGTCAAAATAGAGTCAAACCTCTATTAAGCGGTCACCCTCTTTTCAATTCATTATATGTTTGACCTCCATTAAGGTGATTTCTCAGTATAGCACTGCGCATCCCTACTGCGCACGGCACGATTTTTGCGTTATTAGAGCAGGGCGCTTATACGTACCTACGTATAAGCGCCCTGATTAGAGTGAATTTGAGCGCGTGTACGTACACAACGAAAAAAAATTTCCTTCAAGGTAAGCTCAATAGCGAAATAAATGCTTGTTTTCTTTAAACGAGCATGGTGACCTATATGTTTTATTGCATAATAACAGTGTACATATCATCCTCTTTAATTTAAAAGAAAAAATTATCGGGCGGAAAAAAGATGTCAGTGGAAGACTGCACAAAACCGTTACCCTGCGAAAACAACGACTATGCGAACTCTTTACTTTCATGTTCGTTTTGATGTGATTTTTCCACAAATCTTATATGACATTGTTCCATATGCTCGACACTTTCTACCTGTCAAGCTTTCCCCCAAGTGTTACTTTAATAAACTATGCATCCTGCTACCGCAAAACATAACGAGGACCGATGAACAACGCACATGATTAGCACAAGTACAGGTATTAATGGATTAATATTGGACCGTAAAATCTCTTAAGCAAACAAAGTGACCTATCCTTTTTGTTGTTTGTTTCGAAACAGTGCATGGGAGAGAACATACAGGGAAAGGTTCAAAGAAAGTTCATGGGCAACTTCTATTTCTGAGGAATCGCCTTAAGCATCGGGGCACCTCTGTTAAGCGGTCACCTGTTAAGCGGTCACCCTCATTTAAAAGGTCACCATTCACATATTCACTAAATATTTGACCTCCTTTAACCAGTCACCTCTATTAAGCGGACGCGGTTACCGGTTGGACTTTTCAATTCGGACTATTTTAAATAATTCACCTCTGTTGAATGGTCACCTTGTTACATTAGATGGTCAAACGGAGCACAGTTTAGGTCAGTTTTATGGTCGGGATCTTGAAGCGGTCTGCACAAACGCCATAAGAGAGAAATTTCCATCAAATCAAGGTAAAAGCTAGCATAGTTAATAGGCTTTCTATTGGGGAATCCTTGTTTACAATATTGCCTCATTAGCATAAGCAATTCAATTTCTGAAGGAGCTACAAATAAAGTTCAGAATATTGAAAGGTCATGTTACGATTAACTCTGCCAATGAATTTAAGCCTGATGTATTGAATACTTTTTGTGCAACACGGGTTTAAAAACTCAAAATTTAATAAAGAATGTATGAGCTCATTAGCGCTTTTGCCACCCAGAAATTTTGCAGTTTTTGAAAGACAACTTCTTTTGAATATTACACACAAAGAGCTAAGAATTTCAGTATGTATTAAGTTTTACCAGCTCTTAAGGTGTCTGGAGTCAATTCGTATCTAACATATTTATTTCTGTAAGCAAAGCCGTATGCAAATGAGCAAAAATGTAAACCATGACGTCAGCATGAATCCCCCTATTAAAAGGGCCTTTAGAAAACAGTCCTAAGAAATACGCGCGCTGATTGGTTAAAAATCGTGTTTGTATTAACTCGATGGAGACACAACTAGCGCGCGCTGTTCACGAAGTGATGGCACGAGCAAAGTGAATTTACATTTTGATAGTCAAAGTTAACAAGTTGTATTCCTTTTTCTTGTCGCGGTGTTTTCAAAAAGAAATAGAAAACATGTACTCGGTGTTTCTATCGAGTTACACAAACACTCGAGAAAGTTTGGGAGAACTCGAAAAAGCTGTGGAAACACTGGCCTGCGGCTCGTGTTCCCACAGCATTTCTCGTTCTCCCAAACTTCCACTCGTGTTTCTATTTAACAATTAGATTATGAGCTCGAGATTTCTATCGCATGATAATTTACGAGGGCACAGCCCGAGTCAACTATCACGCATAGAAATCGGGAGCGAATAATCTAATTGTTTTAGTATAAATCTACTAATCCTTCAAAACTTTATCTAAATCCTCTTCACAAGCACTGTGAAAACGCCAAAAAACGGCCTTCATTTTGCTGACAAGAGTACACTGCTACGCTACTCACTATCTATCACATAAAAGATAGTGAGTAGCGTAGCCAATCAGAGAACGACATTCGTGATAGAACGTTAGTAGATTTATACTTAAACTCGATAGAAATTATAACACGGTACATATTTTCTATTTCTTAATTAAAATAGGTTAGTTGGTATTATCCTATTGCACGGGTCATTTACGATCTGTTCTTAACTTTTCCCTTGGGTGCTACACCTTACCCTGCACAGCTTACAAAATGGACGACACTCTCCTTCACCAATATGAATCCTTCAACACAGTTCCACCAATAGAAGTAGACCACGGTTCTAAAACTCAAAGCAGAAGGCCAAACAATGCACAGAAAGCCCCACAGAGAAACACAGTAAAACACCCTCTCAAGGGCAGTTAGTGGGGGCGTGGAAAGTCCAAACTACAAACATACTTAATCCATATTGAATTGGAGGAAATTGACCATTCAACTCACCTCCCCACTGACATTTCCTGGGTCTTAGACCCCACACCCCTCTGGAATCTCCAATTTCCTCTGTGGTGCAGGTTTTGGATATTTTTTTGGAACCACACATTCATCTGCCCATCTGAGATATAAAAATTTCTACCTACATCAGCATTTTTGCTTTGTGAGATTCATTTTTTCCATCCTCAAGAAACTGGTTTTTGATTTTTTCAGGATCAGTGAAATATGCATTCTGATTACTTGTGACTTGTGAATCAATGACTTCTGG
This sequence comes from Catalaphyllia jardinei, assembly GCA_022496165.2. Lineage (NCBI taxonomy): Eukaryota > Metazoa > Cnidaria > Anthozoa > Scleractinia > Caryophylliidae > Catalaphyllia > Catalaphyllia jardinei. The sequence goes on along the minus strand of CM042747.1, from coordinate 15,828,338 downwards.
AGGAGTGATTTTTCCATTTTTTGGAGATTTTACCACCGTTGAAGCTCGTAAACTACACCAAACTAAATATAAAACGTGCCCATTCGACGAGCTTGCAGATGGAAGACTGAGAACTAACCATAGCGACAGGACTAGAGTCGTAATCTGTCACAATGTGTCTCACACGCCATTTCAATGCATCATAATGGAGTTATCATAAATTCTCTATTAAGACTCCCTCTCTGATAAGCTCCCAAGAGAGTTATTAAGCCCCCTCTCGCCCCCTCCCCTCCCCCTCTTATTCCCCCTCTTATTCCCCACAATCAAGCTAATAAATGATAGACTGTAATGTAATCACACCTGTAACACTTCAAATGGACTGACCCGGTCTGGTTTATTCACATGCTAAAAATTCAAATTTGTTTTTGATCTTCGGCTGCATGACCTCCAACTTTAGATGCTTGAATTTTTCCACTTTGTGTTCTAGTTCCTTATGGAGAATTGATACCTTCTTTTAGCAGTGTGTTTAAATAAGTCCCCCCTCTCTCATAGCCCCTCCTTAAAAGTGCTTAAAATAAATAAGCCCCTGGGGGGCTTATTAAGAGAGGATCTATGGTAATCTCTCAGTATCCACACTCTATCAAGCTTTTACTGATGTCTGCTCAACCATCGCTTTGGTAAATTAATGGAAGTACGTCAACAAAGTGTTAATATGTATCTTGAGATTGAGGTAGAAGTTGAAATAAGTGGAATCAACTAAACTAGCTGAACTATAGCCATCCTATGATCAATCACAAAGTTTTTTTCAATAACCCAAGCCACAAAAGATCTAGACATGCTGATCGACAAGAACAGAGTCTGAAATTACCAAACAATGGTCATGACCAGGGGCCCAACTTTATCTACTGTGGCACATTTCAGTAATGTCAAGTAAAATGTTTAATGTTTTTGTACTGACTACATTTGTATATTTTGCAAATGCATTTTTATGTGAAACATGATTTAGCCTTTGCATTTCCACGTGAAAAGTGATTGCTTGCTTTTTTTCTGTGAACGTGAAGCTGTTTTTCGAATTTTTAGTGATGTGTGAAAAGGTCACAGAGGTACGGAAGCCGATAAGGGACAATCCCAAAATATTTACGAAATCCGAAAAAATGTTTTTAAAATCCGAAAAAATATTTAAAATCGTAATGTTTTTTGGAAATCATCGTTGAAGAGTTTATCAAATCTGAAAAACTATTACAAATCTTAATAAAATTATTGAATCCACAAATATTATTTTGTAAATCCGAAACAAGTTTGCAAATCCAGAAAAATATTTTGCAAATCCGAAAAAATATTTTGCAAATCCGAAAAAATATAAACATTAAGTTTGTTATACGCCATGGCCTACCCTCCTACCCCACATTTTGTTCACACACGAGTTTTTTTACATAACAATTCTATACAGAACAAATTAAACGTAAAAGTCTATGCGCACAACTAGCGCGAACAGATGTGATTTATTCACAGCGCGAAATTGAAGAAATTCTCTACCAGGAAAATCTCACTTTGTCCATTAGCTCAGAGCATAAAAGTGCATAGAAGAGCCCTGATTCTTATTCCCTGCCTTTTTTCCTGCTATCGCTGTAAAAAATCCCCAAGAGAATCTCGCAACTCTCACCATTTGATCACCCAACGTGACAACATCCACGCGAGAACCCGTGACATATGCGTGGATCAGCTGGATTGTTCTAGAAATATCAAAATTGCCCCATATCATAGGAGCGCGCGCGGATCCCAAGACTTACGGTATCCGTCTCTTATTATGGCTCCGGATTAACAGTACAAAAATTCTGGTGACAGTAATGAAATGATCGTAAAATGATCAATATTTTAACCGTTAGCCGGCCGTAAAATCCATCACGACACTGAAACGTTCCCGAAAGGATTTGTCTTGGACCTAGTCTTCTCCGCAGCCGTTATTAGGGTAGTCACGTAACGATCCTCCCCACTAACGGCTGCTCACTCGAGCTCTGCATTCCTTTCCCTTTGTTACTGAGAACCAATAACATGCATGTAACTGTTAGCAGCTGCACCAATCATATTTCTCGTTACATTTGCCGCCAAAGGTCCAGGTTTCCAAGAAATGGAAGCCTGCTCCTTATTGGTCCATTTAAGAAAAGGAATGCAGAGCTCGAGTGAGCAGCCGTTAGTGGGGAGAAGCATTGCGTGACGACCCTAATAACGGCTGCAAAGGAGACTATCGTGAACCCCGTTCACACCAAAGAGTTAAACTTGTTTAAGTGTTGTTTAGCTAAACATGGTTACAAAATTATCGGTTCACACCGCACACGCTGTTGAACTAAACACGTTTAAAACCTTAATAATTAAACTATTAGATCAGAGTCGAGGCTAAGCACCAGGTTAAGCGATAAATCTGTATCTATGGAGTATTTAAACTCTTTTGGCTCAGACTTCTCGTGTTAAATTTATTGTCTAAATGTCCACGTTGCTCTTCTCCGGAGAAGTTCCAATAATCCGCCTTTACCCTGAATTCGACCCACTGGCACTGTAGGCGGCTTCGCTGCTGGAAAGTTCGAGTTCTTCGGTGAAAACTACGTGAGAATGAAGTTTCATCTCAAACAACTCCATCATCCCTCGTAGACTGTTTAATTCGGTGTCAAATTTGTGGAAGGAAGCGAGTTCAAAAGCCTCCTTGACTGTCTCTTTGGCTAGGTTGTATGCCCCTTGACGGTAATACTGATCCGATCGAGTTTTCAAGAGCTGTATCCAAGTACTTATGGGAAGGCCGTCACCAAGTTTGAAGTGCACAATATTCAAATGCTCTTCAGCTTGTTTGATGTCGCAGGGTGGAATGGTTTTCTCTTGAATCCGCGCGGCAGTTGAACAGCAGTCTAGAAGTATCGTTGCAAGTTTGATGTGAGCGTACCTTTCTCTTTTAATCCGAACTCTCAATCGATGGTCTTGTTGACTGAAAAAGAGAGCTTTCTCAAAGCAGCATCTGGCGTTATCCCGCGTGGCGTGACGAGCACGAGCATTTCTTGCGTCATCCGATATCAGGGTCATGTAATCCAACCATAAACAGCCATAGGTGTAGTAGAGGTCAGCCCAATCCTCTGGAGAGTCGTACTGCTGCAAGAGATGTTCGCTGCGTCGAAGATACTCAAACAGCAGGGTTAATTTCAATTTTCTGTGCTTTTCTTCTCTCCTCATGTGAGCAGCAAGTACATAGAAGGCTCTCGCCGATATCACATCTCCATATATAGCCTGATCATTTAGGTCAGATTCTGTGACTGAAATAAGCATCTTCTTTGCTGATTTGGATTTGTTTTCGTACGAGAGGGCCACTGCTTGTTCTATCTTCAAGACTAGAACCATGTCAGCATTTTTTGTATTTTCATAGTAATGAATTTTCTCCGTGACAAGGCGCTTGTGTTGGTCAAACATTCCGTTGTCTTGGCAAAGCTCAAGCGTTTTGAGGAGTCGCTCGCCCTCGCTATGCCTTCCAGTAAAATCACCTTGTACCTTGATTGAGGCAATCGGTACTTCGATAAGGGCAATACTCGTTTCACCCGGGTTAGTGTGTTCTCTTTCTTTTGCTTCGCTCAAAGGCTGAAGTTGGCAGTCCACTAGCCCTTTTGCTATCTGGTTATGGGTGCAATCTGCTCCCTTTGGGCCGCTGTCTGATCTTACCTCGCCTTTGTTGAAAACCTGCTGTAGGCGAAATTCGACTTTTTCTCTCACTCCCTTTCGTCGCTCACTACGATCGTCAGAGTCGGGTTCTTGTGGAGCATTCTCGGCCTGAAGCCTGTCTCTGTCGCAGCAGTGATTGCTGGTGATTTGTTCTATGTTTGACCGGCCCACTACAATAATGCTACAGTCTGCCAGTGTTAAGTTCAAAGCATTTGCGACCGTCTCAAACTTTGCTCCAGCGACAGTCGGTGCATTAGGAAGAAACGACAAGCCTTTCCCATCATTAGAAGATGGCTGTCCCAGGCGCGTGTGTTCTTTAGAGAGATCTTCAGCGAGGCAAGATGTCATTTCTGTCCTTCGACGATGTTGTTTTGATGGTTCTGCCTCGCTAATTTCGCGTTTTTGCTCTTGTTTTGGTTGCTTCTTTCGTGTATAATTTGATACCGCTTACGAGAATCTTTAAGGTTGTCCTGTTTCCAGTGCACGTTTAAGGTTCCAGGAGTTGTAGTCAACAAAATGACTTTTTTCATCGATGGAATCCTGCGAAAAAAGCTTGAGAGGCATGATATCAACGCAATTTATTAGTAACTTGAGCATTTTGAATAATATTATCTTGTATCGGAAAGGGGAAATCCCTTTACATAAAGGGGATTTAAATCTCCGTCAAAAAGCCGTCATGTGAGTCACTAGACATGACACTATTTCGATGGCGATGCAAGAGAAATTCGAAAAAAAAAAGAAATCTTTATCTTTTAAAATACATTGCGGGAGAATCCTGCGAAAGAAGCTTGAGAAGCATAATATCAACGCAATTTATTATTAACTTGAGCCTTTTGAATACTATTACCTTGTATCGGAATGGTGAAGTCCTTTACATATATAGGGGATTTGAATCTCCGCCAAAAAGCCGTCATGTGAGTCACCAGACATGACACTATTTCAATAGCGATGCAAAAGAAATTAGAAAAAAAAGAAAATAAATATATCTTTATCTTTTAAAATACATTGCGGGAGAATCCTGCGAAAAAAGCTTGAGAAGCATAATATCAACGCAATTTACATTCTCTTGTATCGGAAAGGGAAGTCCCTTTACATATATATGAGGTTTAAATCTCCGTCATAAAGCCGTCATGTGAGTCACCAGACATGATACCATTTCGATAGCGATGCAAAAGAAATTAGATTAAAAAAAAGAAAAATTAATCAATCTTTATCTTTTAAAATACATCGAGGGACGGATTCAAGCCAATTTGCCTAATATTCTGTTTTGAACGATAAACTTCTCTGAAAGTATAAAACGTGCCTTTGTACTTTGTACTTCCGGTTTCACAATTAAATTGCAAAATAAACGTTCAGGCTTGATATGAAATGCAGTTTTCTTACTAAAATAGGTTTTATTCCTTTTTCCGTAATGAAAGTTTCATGATGTCACGATGAACGCTGCCAACGTAGGATCTACAAGAGATCTGATCATCCCAAAAAAATGTATAAAGACAATAATAGAGTGCAACGCTCATACTACGTGAAAAACGTTTCGAGACACCAACATGACAAGAACTGATAAAGTAGGATCACAACAATGGACAGCTGTTTCGCCCTTCTTGGGGCTCATCAGCACTGTGTAGCGAAGATGTGTAACGCCAGCTCAAGAGCCAACGCACATAAATTGCAGAATATCCCGTTCACTATATCAAGGTCCGTACTTTGAACTTTAACTATTTTTTTTTTTGGTTTTCGAGACACCAATCGTGACACTTTGGTCTTCTTACGCCCCGAAACACGTGATGTTACAACGCGTGTTTCGGTGCACCAGTAAGGTTAAAGTACGGAACTTTATATATTACAAGGACGTTTGCGCTAATTGTTTCTGTGCACCCTTACTGCGCGCACAAATTCACACGCCAATTCAATTCTTTTCCACAGAGGCCACCCTCCTTTTGTTGAGCACCAAGAATCACGACCTCTGGGAAGGCCCAATTTTACGAGCATGCACAGATCGAGTAATCGTTTCGTATTCTCAGCCAATCAGACTGTCAGACCTGACTCTGAGCATGCGCAGAGTGACAAGAAATCCGTGAATTGCGGACCTTCCCAGAAGTCACGATTCCTGGTGCTGACCAAAACGAGCGCGGCCTCGAGGGACGGGAATGTGGGCTCTGGTCAAGCATGAGAGCGCTCGCTAGGTAACAAAATGAACGATAAAAGGGTGGATTGCCATTGCTATGACTTTACCTGGATTGAACGACCTTTTATTGTATATATAGCGAGAATTCTAGGTAATAAACCCTGCAAATAGAATTCTATGTATGCTATATTTTCACATGTGAAAAAGCGATACGTCGAATCAACTTCGCGTACAGCATTCTTCACATGTGAAAATATAACCAATCATCGCCCAGAGAACAATCGCTTAGCCAATCAGAGCAAAGCATTCAAATTGATTCCCGAAGCGTGGTCTTGAAATCAGCCCCCGCTTGAAGTTTGTGTTTTAAAAACATGGCTTCAGCTTCCCGTTTTAGTTCACTTTCAGAAACAGCAGCGGAATATATTCAACATCGTTATCGTTAGCACTTCAGCAAGTCTTATCTCTCTTTCAAGGGCGAATATTCAAGAAGGAACATTCAACATTTCTATAAACAGCGTAAGTTGACAGAGTCCGATTTTGTCTTTGTACAGCGCGAAGCCCCCGTCATGGATAAGCGAATAGATTTCACACTTTGTTTTAAATAAGAATTTCCCGTATTGACCGTATTGTATCTTAGCTTCTGTAGGCTCTTTGTCCGCTTGTTGCTAGACGAGAAAGCGAATTTGTTTTTTATTACGTTCGTTCGTTCGTTTACATCAGTCTTTTATTTTTTTGCCGTTCTAAATGTAAGCTTATGTTATCTGGCAAAAATAAAACTGATTTAAAGGATATGTTTAATTCAGCGCTATATATATGTCTGGATTTATTCAAATGATGCTAAAGAATTCCATTTCACCTTGTTTTCACCACTCTTTTAGGCCACCTAAGAGCCACGTAAAGGGAAAAAAAGGAAAGGACGGCAAGAAAGAAAGATAAACGGGTGGAGGAGGAGAAAAAAGACTCACTTTCGTTTTAATTTCTGGCGAGAAAAAAACGCGCCCGCTTGGCGCGCGATTTCAATTCTTTAGTACCATTTTCATAAATCCAGACATATATACAATAAACAAATTACAGCATAGAAAGTGCTTTGCACGGATTTTTATTCACTCATTCTGAAAACTTCGAAAAATTCACTCGTTCGCTGCGCTCACTCGTTCGTTTTCCAAAGTTTTGCAACGTGAATAAATAAAGATTTACATACATACATACATACATACAATCCGTACGTCGCACTTTCTATTAACGACCTTGGACTTTAATTTTGGTGGCCCCTATTTTTCTTTTGGAAAAAGGGTTAGGTTTAGTGAAAACGTTGGTAAGATTTGGAATTATTATTTAAGCAACAATCTCACAAATATGGTACAGTGCTTAAATACAGGTTGTGCTATATACAGATATACCTCTTTTTCATCTGCGCAAGTTCGAATTATGTATTCATGACTCTACCCTGAAGGCGACCCACTGACATTGCAGGGAGAAACTTTGATGACCAGTCTTTTCCTTCGTGGGATGGTGGCTATTTAGTGTCTGTCTTGTTTCCATGTCTGTTTTGTTTCGTGAATCGTCGTCGATTTGAATTTACCCAAAATGTTTCTCTGACTCTTAGCTTTTTCTCTCGGGTGTAATTCAGCTAGGCTATTCAACTCGGGCCTCGAGTTCGTATCTCAAAAACTTTGAACGTAGTAATAACTTTCAGAGCTTTATTTAAGTGTCTAATGTTTTTAGCACTGTTGTGCTAATTGGAGACACTGTAAATAAGTAACCATATATAACAAATATAACATAAACTATTAAGATTAAGAATCCCAATTGGTGGGAGGCAATTGGTAGTTATTTACACAACGCGGTCAAGGAACTTGAAACTACCGAGAACAAATTCAGATGGTAGTAGGGTGGAGAATTTGAACCAGGGACCTCCAAATTTCAAATCCAGCGCCCTAAACCACTCGGCCACGTTCTTTTGATCTGTGTGCTTGCGAGGGTTTCTTAGAATTGCAGTCGAAAAATTAATTTCTATCGATCGAAGAGATCCTTCGCAAAAAAGCCTTAAAGCAGGCAATGAAATTGTCTCTTTGTCTGTGAACGTAGGATTCCAAGTACGAGACATTAGAGACCTTAAGATCCACGTTTACCGCAAACGCCAAACTGCGGTTTTACGTTAAACGTTTGCCGTTCGCCGTTTTAACGTAAATCGATTTAGATTGGAGTAAATTCGAGCAAATAGAAATCACTCTGTCAATGCAATGGAAATGTCAAAATTACGCCAATTTTGAAAAAAACAAACAAACAAACGTTTTCTAGCACGTGTAAGACGGCCAAAATGGTCGACGTAGCAACGACAGATACAAGTGTACGATTTACGAGTTTATGGACTAATAGCGGAGATAACAACGGAAACAAGGAACAAAAACAAACGGAAACTAGTAACACAAGGGCTATTGAGAATATTGCAGCAGAACGAAACCATTGCTTGACTTGAGAACTTGAGTATAGCACGTATAGCTTTCTCAAGAAATAAAGCATCACAAAACACCCATTCAACTTTAGCCTCCGCCATATTGGATTTCCACTTAGGATCAGTGTCTTTCTACAAAGAACAACAAAATGCTAGGTAATTGTTTATCTGCCAGAAAAATTTATCCAATTTGTAGAAAAAGGGTTACTTTATTCGATTTCAGCATTTGTACGTGGCATAAAATAAAATTCAAGGCAATAAAGCTTGAGGTAAATGACTTACGTGAAAACCCACCTCTTGACGCGCGAGTTGAAAACCTCAAACGTGACGTCTGGCTCTGGTCACGTGATCCCTGGCGGTTAGCCGTTCGCGGGAAACGTGAATCTTAAGGTCTCTATTATAGCGGAGCTCCGTCGGCCCGACGGACCACCAAACGAAGCACCATACCTATATAGGAAAGAAAAGGAAACCCATGGCTAAAGGGTATTGGGCAATTACGCACGACGACGTCGGGTCCATGTTATGGTCAATTGACACCTGTCAAAACAAGGCTTGCGCTGAACAGAATCATGTGACCATATCGCGGGCACAATTGTGGAGCTGATCAAGACCAAAAGTCTTATTAAATTGAGGCGCCACGCACCTCTCGTAAGGCTTGATTTGATTGATTGATTTGATTTACAGTCTCCCCAATTAGTAGGGCACTCGTGCTCAGCTAGAATGATTTGAGACTTAAGTTATTATTATTATTATTATTATTATTATTATTATTGGCCGAGAAAACAATAGAATAAACAACAGAAACAATGGCCCTAGTCCTGAAAACAATAGAGCTGGATGAGTCAGGGAGCAAATAAAATTAGAGGTTTCGAAGAGGTGACTACTGATTAAAATGACAGCTGATCAACTGCTGGTTTTCTATTAGGTCGTGGGCTCATGTCAGGTTAACTTGTAAACTGGGCTGCGTTATTCGAAAGCCGGTTAACGTTAACCCAGGATTACAAGTAAACCGAAGTATAGATTTTCCTTGCATACAAAGGTTTCCACTGCTTTTCTTTTGTGTATTTTGAGACTGTCAAAGCTCAAAACAGAAGGCCAAACCTCAACACAAAGTTAAAAAAACTCAAATAAAATTATTGCTTATCCTAGGTTAGCTAAATCGGGCTTTGAACAACTCCGCTCAGTAGCTCCGATTTTAGGTTTGGCTAAATTCATATACTAGGGGTGCTTTCCATTATGCCAAAGATTCCGGAAATTTCGATCGAAATTCAAATAGAAAGGTCCATTTAGGTTTCTTCTGACAGGAATTTTCCGAAATACTAATTGGGAACTTAAAAACTTTTTTGTAGTCCAGTATTCAAAACAACGTCAAATGCCTTAAATTTTGATGTAAATATTGCTTTGACTGAGTTTTGCTCGCTGGCGATGACAAAGTTGGCTAACTGGCCGATGTCGAGTTTACTCTCGTGTGATGTGGATCCCTGGCCGATAGTTTGCCCTGCAGTTGTCATTTGTTTTAGCTTTAAATTTGATTGAATTCAGTTTAAAAAGGTTTCTCAATTTCTTTGATTGCTTTATGCCCGTGGCGTTGTCTAGATTTGGCACACTGGCCGAATTTGGCAAGGTGGCCGAATTTGACAAGGTGGCCGAGTTTGGTAAGGTGGCCGAGTTTGGCACGCTGGCCGAGTTTGGCACACTGGCCGAGTTT
>CM042747.1:15803880-15812337 GCA_022496165.2 Catalaphyllia jardinei | reverse complement strand
ATTAGAGTCAAGCTTTTTGTCCTTAACAAAAACACCGCAAAACATTTACATTTACATTTGGATCCTGCTAGTCACCCATCTGTCACATGGGTCTACGCCACGTAAGATTACTCAGTAAAAATAAGCGATCCAAAGAAACAAGATGCCAAAGGTAAAACTGACGATCGGAAGGGTATTTAGCTATTTAGTTGCAACTGAACCACACTGGCCTCGAATTTCTAGTGTTCTTCAGAATTTCCCACGATACCCTCTGAGCTGTTTTTCTCCCAAAATCAATCTTCGGGATCTTTGAAAGTGTTTTCAATTTGTTTTAGATCAGAATCTCGGCCATTTCGAAGGGAATTTATTTGTTCACGTTGAAATCGTAATGCAAGCCATATTGTAACTGGAGTGTATTTTTTTGACCTTGAAATGCCTCTCGAAGACGGCAAAACCCGACCTATTACCCGAGACCACTGTGCGCGCCTAGTTTCTTCAAATCGGGATTGATACGCATACTACACCAATATTTCATACATTCTTTATACGTATATGTGGGGGAGACTATTAATGCCTCCTCGGGTTTTGGCCTCTGGGCCAAAACCCTGCAGGGGCAAAAACACATATTTCCAACTCCAAATGTTGCAAGGGCATATACCATCAAAATAGGTAAAATTATAATCAATGTACTCATAGCCTCGAATTTCTCAGACACATCATTCATTAATTATTCCACATTCGCCCACTGCCCAATACAACTCATTTGCATGTGTCACAGGGAAAGGGGTCATAAAACAATGCAACACAAGTTGTTGTTATTCAATGAAATCTAGAACAAATCTGTATAAATGTTTGATGAGGAGATTTTCTACGGTGTTTTAGAATCTAATATTCACCTCGTACACCACAATTAGAGCTTGTTTCCATGTGATTTTCAATTTCCACATCACAGTTACCATGATTACAAGAAATAACTTCTGCTTTCTATTTACGACAGACGATATTACAGCTCTTTAAATTTGCATAAATGACGCATCACGAATGCTCTCTCTTTCCCGACAAATAGCGTTGTTTATATAAGCTTATATTCCTACACGAAAACCCTGCTTGAATAAGCTTGTAATTCTGGTGATACACATTCAAACAAGAGAAAAACCCACGAGTGAACACTGTAATAAAGTAACTACCTTCATTCCTGGCCCGTTGTTCTTGACCTTTCGATGAATAGTTCCATTTGGATAGCGAATCACTTCAATTGTCTTGCTACTGGAGGTTTCATTTCCTCCTGCTGGTTTATTTCGTTCACGTATCTTCGTTACTTCATGAGTTCCTTTCTCGTCTGTCTTTTGCTCGTACTCTTCGACTTTGACGTGAAATGAACTGGAACTGCTCGATTCTGATCTTTTCTCTACGTTGCCATCGTTCCAGACTTCAAAGGTGTGATGATCTTCTTTCGGAAGATCGCCCAAGGATGTTCCACTGTTAACGATGAGGAAAACGTAAAAAGAAAAGGTTGTGAAATCCCTCATTGTGGAGTAAAAACTCCTCACAAAGACGGTGAACGCAACTCCTCAATATTTACAAAATTGACGTATACAAAATAGTTTGCACTGAATGTAAGAAGTCATGGAAACTCCGCAAAAATTATCAAATATCCCGGATCAGAAGATACAGCAGGGAAACAGGGCACTCATACGTAGGGCGGTGCACAGGCTCCCCAAGCTCAAAATACGTGGTGTATGCGACAGCTTGTGTATATAGAAAATTGTATGGGAAAATCACCGATCGTAAAAAAAATGGTGATAATGACTATCTCATTTGAAATAAAGTTTTCTTACCTCAAATGTGTTGTCTCTTGTGCCGATTTTAGAGCCATTCTGACGCCTTTTGGTGAAGTTATTTGAAACCGTTTAAAACGGTTTCACTAAAAGGCGTCAGAATGCTCTAAAATCGGCACAAGAGACAAGTTCGTCACACATTTGAGGTAAGAAAACTTTATTTCAAATGAGATAATCATTTACACAATTTTTTTTACGATCGGTGATTTTCCCATACAATTCTCTATATACACAAGCTGTCGCATACACCACGTATTTTGAGCTTGGGGAGCCTGTGGGCGGTGAAACGGCAGTCCGCTCTTGGGTTTGCTCTTGGGCCAATGTGTGATGCGGAGAAGGACTGGCACGAGCGCTCCTTCCGCGCTTCGGGTGAAATTAATAGCTGCCAAAAATCTCCTCTCGACAAACCGGAAATGACATTTTCTTTCTTCATTTTTAAGCCACCAGTAACGTCTTTTTACAGGCCTCTTTGATTTTTTTGGCCCAGAACTGAATACTATTTTGTCTGTTGGAACATCACTTAGATATTTTCGTCGTAAGCTGCTCAAATTTGAGTGAAATAAGACAGTGTCGAATGCAGGAATGTCCCGTTTATCATGACCAAGTTGTGCTCCGCTGCTTATTTTAAGAGTACTCCACATTACTCCAGTCCAAGTTTTATATATGTTGAAGATCGATAGCTTTTACATAACATAGTACAAAATCAGATTGATATATTTCGATATAGCAGCGTTTCAGAACTTCAAAGTTTCCCTACTCTTGCCACACGTTTGCCAGGATTTTTCCCGGAAGTCTATCGCGACCGAAAAGCAATATTAGCTCCGTCTGAATTGAAAGCAACACGCGATATTTCATCCAGGCACAAAAACGTTCGTCTGTTAATAGTGCTCAGTTTTGTTAGGGTGAAAATCCAATAAATCGCTGGTTATCGATGAAAAAGAGCGCTCGCCGATGCGTGTTTTGTTGCTAAACGTGACAAATTGAACTTCAATTACGCTCTTTCGTTTAAAAACGTACACCAAACTCAAACAACTCAAACAACTCTACTTGATTAAGCATATTAAAAGTTTAGCTGGAAATATGGGAAGACAACAGAGACAATTTACAAAGCTACGGTAGCGCTTTCTTTGACCCAACAGTTTTGACCAACCCGAATAACGATAATTAGTAAATTCTCAGCTCCAACTATTGCATTTTTAGCTTTTTGATTGGCTAAAAAACTCCGACTATGAGCCAATAGTCGGAGTTTTACGTCATATGGAAAATAGTGCGCCAAGTTAAAATTTTTTCGCTTTGTAAAATTGTGGAAATAAAAATCGGCGGCAAAACCCGGTTTGAGAATTTACTAAAACAGTTATTCGATTCGCCCTTGTTGGATATGAAGTGATTATAACCAACTCGCGCTACGCGCTCGTTGGTTATTTTATCACTTCATATCCAACGCGGGCTCATGGAATAATTGTTATATATTTTTGATTTCAGTGTTGTTTGAGGTCTCTAAACTTCTTGTGTAATTTTTTTTCCAGTATAAAAATTCACATTGTTTAAGAAACACACGTGATTTTAGTAGCCTTATAACGTTGGTGAAAACTGTTGCAGCATCTCAGCACAAAAGAAGGCAAAAAAATATATATATTATGTCAAGTCAGGAGCGGGCTCCTGGTCAAGTTTATGACTCGGACATGAAAGTGCACGCGCTCCACTATGCAAATTAGCTACTTTACGCGACAGATTTTCCTTTCAAAATTGAAACTTCTGCAAACTCGACAAATAAGTAAAAAGAATAAGAAACTTGGGAAAGCAGTAATTGGTTATGATTAAGCATTGTTCTGAGAAACTCACAAACTCGATACCAGAGAGAAGAGCTTTCTTCCATAAACTTTATTCAGAAGCCTTTTTGCTCGGACCCGCTCGTTTCACCGCCCTACGTATAAGCGCCCTGATACTTCCCTGATACAGGTACGGTGGCTCCCCGAGAAAATTAGCTTTATTTGGTCACGCTGACGTCCCACGTACAGATTTTTTAAAAAACTTTGACTGCCGGTAGAAAATAATAAGATTAGATTAAAAACGTAACAACAATCGGGGCTCACCGAACTCGTTTTGAAGATAAGGCGTAGCACAGACCATACCATTAATTTCTAGGATTTCCAGTCACTCGAGGCGAGCCTAGTGCAGCGGCGGATCCTGACCTTGAGCTAAAGGGCGGGGCCCGGGGCACGGGCCTTGTTTTGCTTGCCCTGCTGGCTTTTCCTCCTTCTGTGATTTCTTCTTTTTTTACCCAAAATAATGTGGGGGGGGGGGGGGGCAACCGGGCCCCTCCCTTAGATCCACCACTGCAAGTAACTGCAGTCTGTTTAACATGTAAGGACCGAAAACCAGTCAGTGTAAAACGTAGACTGCGCACTGCAAACTGAACACAGATCGGGGTATACGTAAAAGGCAGACAAGCCTTTTGCAGGCTCTTTCCAATCGTCCCCACTGACCGAGAGCCTACAACAGGCTAAAGGTAGACTGAGGGTCAAATTAAAACTGCAGACCAAGGGTAAAAAGCAGACTAGACTACAGAGATAAGAAGAGCATACTTTGCAAGTTATTTAAACTCAAAATAACCCCAATCCCTTAAGTCAAAATTTTCCCTTATCTCCCGACATATGACGCTCAGACCTAAACATCTGACAGATAAAATTAGTGGTTTCATAAAGTAACTTTTATTTACCGACTCGACTCGTCCCTCCTGGCTTTACGCACTGCTCGTGTCGCGGCGCAGAAGAGCCTGTTCACAGGTTAGTCGAGAGAGGGGTGGGGTGGGGGAATTCATCTTGGACTTTCCCTACCGCCTCTCCGACTTTTTTCTTTCGGGGAGGGCGGCTGTGATACGATTAAGTCTACCCACGCCTGGAAGAAATAGTAACATTGTAGGTGAAAGGTAAGCAAAATCTGTCTTGTGGCATTTTCTCTTCCTTGCCCTTGCCCCTACCCTGTCCAAAAGGGAAGAGCCACAAACTACACAATTTACTTTTAAAAATACAGAATTTTATTGCATGCGAAAAATGTTTGCAAGTCGCCTAACAATGGGAACATTTACAATTATTACATAATTACCTCTACTACTGTTTAAACTGTTTTACAACACTCTGGAAGTGAAGCGCGTAGAAATGGCAGAATTGGAAAAATTGTATAAAACTGGCTCCAGGACATATTTAATTATTCAGAAAACAAACGATTAACCCCTTCCTTTAGAAGGTGCGAAATTCATTCCCTTGTATTCGAATGTCTTAGTATGGTGGTTTATATGTACATACAGCATTCATTTGTTAATTTCTTTATCGATCCATGCACACTACTATCTTTTTCCTTTCAAAGCTACAACCTCCAAAATATGAAAAGATAAATACAAAAATACTCTTAACGTTCAGTGCAACGTTCTACTATGAACAATCCTCTTTGATCTGATCAATGGTCAAACTTACTATTTTTGCAAATAGCTAAAATGAAACGCGTAATACTTGAAAACGGTTTTCCATATTTTGAACTCGCTCGCCATTAACGCCAATAACTTACAGTGTTAAAATAGAATCGATGTCGTAATTGAGTTCGTTTACGGTGTTTCCGTTTATGGTCAGCTTCCAACGTCCCAAACTGAAATTCCACACTGAGGCTTCTGTGTACAACAAAATTCAGTCTCCTATAACTGAATATTTCAGTCCCGGGGGCGGAGGGGGGATTCCCATATAAAAGAGGAGTGCTCGTCGTACCTTATAGGGTTGAAAAAGCGGTTTGGTATCTCTCAGAGTAATTTACAACTATCAACAATTATGAATTGAGTTACAGTTAATGGGTTGTTTTAGAATTGGTCCCTCTTCAGGGTAAAAAAGTAATTCAACCACGCCCACAAATCTCTTAAGGATTCTTTTCAAACGTTCTCACGAGCACCCCCGTCTTTTATAGGGGACTCCCCCTCCCCCTCTCCCTGGGATTTCAGTGTGATTTAATAGTCTATTTCCCAGTTGCTGCATGGTTCAGTGTCAAAGCGAGTCCTGGTGCACAACCATTCAAATGGAAATGAGTTGCGTATTCTTATGCAAATCAAACTCATTTCCCTTACAATAGTTGAGCACCAAGACTCACTTTGAAACCGAGACAAACAGCAACTCGGAAATGGCCATGCCACAGGTGTGACTCAGGACTAAACATCACACGTCCTGAGTAATTTGTACACTTCCCAATAGCTATTATTTTCTGCTCTATCTTTATCGTCGATGGAACTAAAGATCCTTACCGCGTGGGAGGGAAACGAACGATGGTAACATCAACCAGAACTATAATCAAAACATGGAGATGACACCAAAGAACATGGATTTCTTTGCACTTTATATTAAAATAGCGAAATATTTAACTTCTTTTTCATCCACGAAAATAACATTTCGCGAAACAAATTATTTTTAAACAAGGCTTTGGTATGGCCACATACACCGGCTAGGTTTTAGCAAACACTGCGTGAAATGAAAGTTGCTGAAAGAATACCACTCCAGGTGAGCCGCGTCGACATAGATGCTATGCATGTAAATATAAACTGTACGAAGTAGAGGCACGTGAGAATTCTTCCAGAGAGTGACGCCGGGAAGACTTTACCCCAGTTATGTGAGAATTCGACCAACTCTATCTTTATCCCAACTAACAGCTGGACTCCAGTGGCTGAGACAACCTTGCTATGGCGTTCTCCAGAGTCATTCTATGCCCTAGGCTTTTGACGCCCAGCTCACGCAATTCAGCCTTGGTTAGATCAGGAAGATGAGTTCCCTGGATATCGTTTTCTCTGAACGTGTCCTTATACTGAGCCATGTGTATAGAGTCCAGCCAGTGACACACATCATCACAATCCCAGTCTAGGACTGGTTTCTCCAAGTACGGTTGCCTGAAAGAAGATGTACCACAGACACACCACCATCAGTGCAACATGTTTATTAGAGTATCAATTACTATAAACCAAATAAATAATTCATTTAAGTTTCAAATGTATTCAGCACTGTTGTGCTAGTTGGGGATACAGTAAACAAATAACCAATATTGTAAATATAACAAACTATTAAGAATCCAAACTGGTGGGAGGCGGACCAGTTGGTAACACAACGCGGTCGAGGAGCTGAACTCGGGACTTGGCAGAAGGATTTAAACCAGGGACATTCAAATGTCAAATCCAGCGCTCTAAATCACTCGGCCACGCCGCCTCCACAAAAACTTATCAACTTCAAGTTGACAAATAGCTAAGTGTTTCACTTGTCAGTGGACCACGTTCACGGCAGATAACAGATCTGAATAGATACAGTCGTTTCTCATTTTCACTAAAAAAAAAGATAATTCACGGCTCCTGCAACACCCCAGATGGCAACACGAGCTCGCTGCTATGGTCGTCCCTTTGGTAGATCAGAAAGAAACACTTTTCTTTATATCCCGCTTAAAACCTAACCAAAAAAGTCATAACAAGAGTACTACTTACATAGGTCGAGAATAACCACCAAATATAGATGAAATATCTGTGAATGTCACTGCTTCCTGAAAGATTTAAAAAACAATTATATTTCCGTATTAGGTAAAAACGTTTTCCTTATAAACTCACTTAGTTATATCAGGGACCTTTAGATCGGAAGACGAGGACGACTACGAGTACGAAATTTTCCGTACTAAGCATGCGCATAAGGTTTGGAGGTCGACATTTTTCGAAGTGCGCGTGCTCAGAATAGAAAACTCGTACTACTCGTAGTCGTTCTCGTCCTACGATCTAAAGGTCCCTAATCGAAGGTGTTAATAGGGTAAGGAGGGGTCTTTAATAAGGTAAGAATTGCAATAAAGTAACCGTATGAGAATATGACCATATAAACCTTCTTTTCTGATTTCCCTTGCGTGACGACCCAACTAACAGCGTCGAAGGAGACTATATTTGCCATCGCCTAGCGCAAACAAAAAACTACCATACCTTACTGCTGCCATCGCTGCCTGCCGATGGAGGAGGGCTACTCATGTCGTCGTGGTCTTCTTGAGGGTAAAATACTGGTGCCTTTGGTTCTCTGGGAGAAAATTCCGGCGGGGGAGGTAGTGGCGGGGACTCCAACGCCACATAAGTTTCATCAGCAGAGTCTGTGAATAATAGTGGAGGCGGCGGTAATTCAAAGTTACTATTTTCATTTGCATTGTCTGGAATACACGTGTTTAATTTATCGTTAATATGAGGTTCTATAGAGCCCGCAATTTCAAGTGGAGTAACCGGCTGTGAGTCTGTTCTAGTGATGGAATCCGTTCTCGTAGAATCCTTTAGTGTCGGTGTTACCGGTTCAACAACATCGATATCATTGTAATCCGTTCGAGGTGAAGTTCTAACAGGTTTAGGGTCCTCTCGTTTAGATTCGAAAGTCAGCTTAATTTGAAAGCCTTTCTTCGTCGTTACGGTCTTGTTAAATCTCTCTGGCTCAGATGTCTTACTGGGAATGCTCTCTTCGGATTGAGTGCTACACTCGTACCACGGTTTGCTTGTACTTTCCACGCTCAGTTCGTGCTGCTCCGACGGCCATACCGGCGGAGGAACAAATATCTCGGTGCTTGAATCACTGCCACTGTTCCAGGAATTCAAACTCCAGTTTTC
>CM042747.1:15786380-15798880 GCA_022496165.2 Catalaphyllia jardinei | reverse complement strand
TAATCAACATCCGAGCAGCAACAGGTAAATACATATATTGGCGTGTTGAAATGACAGGAAACTTGCGCTGTGTTGCGTTGTGTTGACAGGTTTGAAAGACACTTCACGAACCTACCTCTTGGCTTGTGAAGGTGGCCGACCAAACAGCGTCTTCGGTCGACTTTTACCTGGTAATAACCAATGAAAAAAAGCTAAGTTAAAACGCCTGTGACCGTACACTTTTATAAGCAGGGATGAAAGAGCATTCAAACTAAAAGACCTAGGCTTGTTGTCTTCGAGGGTAGAAGGGGTCGAAACGCAATGTTGCGTGACAGCTACAAAGAAGTTAAATTATAATAGGATTTTGCACAAACTAAAAACAACTGTTGAAAATATAAAACTCGCACTCTCCTTCGCAGTTATCGTTTGGGATAGTCATGCGAGGCTACCTCACCCGCCTTTCGTGGTGACAAACGACGGCTGCGAAGGAGACTAATAAGCTCGACGTACATGTATCGATATGCATGGTGTCACGCAACGTTAAACTTGACGGGAAGATCGTTTTACTGCACTGAAGGACATGAAAATATAAGTGTCGTTTTTCTTTCCTCTGGAAAACTTTCCGTCAAACACGAGATTGGACCGCGAGTGATTTGGGAAACCAACCAATATACCTATATGTGAGTCACGTACCTTTCTCTTTCTTTTCTTGCACATATGAATGGTGAAACCAGCCTGTTGAATTTCCTACTCGACCTTCCCAGTAGCCTTTTTCACCAACATACAACACTGAAAATAACAAATTTGCAACATCACACAACGTGCTAAGTCGTCCAAAACAACAACTGCAAATCAAGGGAAATCACTAGAACACTATGGCATCTTTATTTTCATCACTAAGATTGGCTCTCTTATATTTCGAACAATTTATGATGAATGGTTTTGACGAGTTAACAGAAGTGAAAGCCGTGCTGTACGTATTGCTTCAGCAATCAGATAGCAGGTACTTGTAATTCACAAATGGGCTTTTTGCTCGAACACCCCCTTTTTGTTATCACTGAAATTTGTTATCACTGAAAACGGCGAATCCTAGTATTCCCCAGATGTATAAAAATACCTGCGGCTCTTCAATTGATCACGCAATGCGACTGCTATTTGTTGTTGTAGATCATTTTACGACTGACCTCTATTATACACCTCTACACAAATGCCACCACAAAAGGAACTAAAGCGCGACTAAACGCTCGATTACAAATATTGTTCCTCGAAAAAAAAATTCTTATTTTAATTTTACATAAAAAGAAACCCTTCCGTCCAGTGGATTATTCCAGAAATTGGATCGCTTTCCTTCAAACAGAAACCTAGCAGACCAATCAAGCTAAATCATCCTCACAATGTAGACGGTTTCGAATAAGCTCTAGAACATGTCAGTTAACCCAGCCAATGCTGATGGCACAATTCTAATCTTACCATTTAAGACTGTAAGTAATCGAATCCACTGTTGTGCAACATACCTTCGACTTCATCGCCTTTCACGAGGGCGAGCTCTCCTGCCATTTCAGGTCGATAATCCCGGACGGCCACAAATCGTTTGCCTGGATTGCTAGCGTATAGCCGCTTACGGATTGTTGCTGCTCCAGAAACAACTTTGACGGGTGGTACAACAGATTTCTCCGATATGTTTGGCATCGAGTACTGGTGCCATGATCGCTTCTTTCGTTTTTCTTCGCGTGGGGACAGCTCACCCGAGTCTGACTCCGAACAATACGACGAGTCTGAAGCCGTGGAGCTCACAGACAGGGTTCTGTTAAACGTCGCTTCTGATTCTTTATGAGTTTCGATATCGCCATTCATTATGTTGTGTTCATCAACCGATGCCGTTTCTGAGGCCGTGGTAGATTGTGCACTGTGTGTTGACGAGCCCGGCGACGGCGGCGATGAGTCGCTTTGTACCGACAACTGAGTATCCGAAGATGCCCGAGGAAACAACGAAGATGCCTTCGGCTTGGAAACGGATTTACGACGGCGGGTACTGTAAGTGGGCTTTCCGGAGAATTTGACTGAAAGGAAGATAGAATAGAAGATAATTCGTGAATGAAACAGCAAGATCTAGTTCAAAGATGAAGTTCTAAGAACTAAGCAAAGTATAAATACGAAGAACACGAAGACACATCAACTTATTGTACGACGTACCTATATCCTTGTCTCTGAAATTCTTAATTAACTCTGCAAGTCCTTTATTCCCACTAACCGCTGCTACCTGTAGAAACAACAAAAATGAATTACTAGCTAACTCTAAAAGCTACATAGGCATCCTGTTTTTAATCTTGCATGTTCCTTCGGTTATCAAAGTAAACACTTCACCACTAAGTACCCTGAGGAAAAGAGAGTTTTTGAAAACCTCACGAGCCGACACTTAATACATGTAAAAGGACATTATTACCAGAAGCTTTTCTTTTGTTGAGACGAAGTAAAGAACTGAAACATGAAAAGAGCGGTAGTTCTATTTCAGCTAGTTATGCGAGCGCCTTCAAGCACTGAGTAGAACCTGACAGAAGTGCTCCATGTAATGTACATGTCTACTGATATAATGAAAAGTACAAACTGAATTTACATATTGTCAGAAACAAGTTTGATGAAACACAAACACAATTAAGAGTTTTCTCCAAGGACGCTTTCTAAAAACTAATTAGGAACTTTGAAAAACGCTTACCACATCAATGGTAAATATGCTCTAACAATGCAAAAAAAACGGAAATAAAACATAGCTGACAGTTTCTACGAATTTAACATGTCAACAAGGCGTATACCGATTAATAATCCTAAATAAAACTCTTTGAACATGGTCCAAAATTTCAAAATTCGTATAAGTTCGATAGAAAGCCAGGCTAGATCAACTTCTTCTTAGTAAGTTACGCCAGTGTTGACATGTACTTGACCTGCATATCTTGTATTGTTCGTCAGTTGGTCACTGCAGCTGTAACGGAAGGGTATGACCTTAAAATAGCCTAAACACTAGGACTTGAAAGCGTTTGTGGTTGCCAACTAAACTTCTTGCACCATTTTTTAAAAAAAAATATATAAGAATCAATGTGAATTTTTCACGACCAAGCTAGATATTCTTTTTTTCTGCCGACTTTCGGCTGAACTACCAAATAGAACTGTATGGTGACTGTATCGTGTTACATTCCGAGCCACACATCACAGGTAAAAAAAGGGTTCCGTGAAAAATATTATGAGATTTTACGGTATTTTATTTTCTAAGTAAACACAAAAAAATGTTCCTAATAAAATCTTTGCTATGAGAGTATTGTTAATAATTTCGCCAATTTCAGTCTCAATATAATTTCTATGATGGTGAGCGAACACAATGAAAATCACGAAGGATTTTTTTGTTGTTGTTTTTCGCCCGCTCCGCGCTTGCTGTTGTGTTTCGAACTAGTCCCGCTCGTTCGCTCCTAACTAAAAAAAGAAAGAAACGGATGAGGACAAACCACACGAGATTGTTTACACAAAAACCTACATCAAAGCTGTCTCCGTTCAATGATTTTCCACCCGTCGGCCAGGACTCACCGGAGCCATGGCCAGACATCCTTTTGGCTGGTCACGCACTCCTCTCCAACGAATGCGTGCCAAGACAACACAATGTCTTTTTGTAAGAAAAACCCAAAAGGTAAAATTAATATACGGCTGTAAAGACTCTTAAAAGTGTAAAATAGTAGCTGGTCAAACCAAACGATAGTCAGACAATGGTCAATTGTATTAGCGTTAGCAATAATCCTACAGCTTAAAACTCTACACCGGCTTCCTGAAGTTTTTTTTTCCTTTTTTCACATTCTTGGCGAAAGTGACCGACCACCGCTTCAATAAAGCAATGAAGCTAACTTATATTAAACAGCTAACCTATAACTACTAAGACCAATAGCTTACTGAGCACAAAAGCGAAGACCGTCCTTGGGCTTGAAGAAAATCCTTTCGATATCCTGCTGTACATGTGTGTGTAAGATCTTACTAAGCTCCGTTTTTTCCTATCCAAATATTAAACAGTTGGTTGATTTGCGGAAATTCCGGAAGTGGTGGATTCAGACAAGATCGAATAACACCAGTTTTATGTCGGGAAAGTAAATTTAAACAACGATATTGTGGCTCTTCACAATCATTTTTTATAAGAACACGGCCATTATTATTCCAGGTAACAATCCAGTGTGACCTCAGTTTTAATGCCAAGCAGCTAGAACAAAGCTAAGATAGACGGTACGTCAGCTCAATCACGAGTATCGAATGATAACTTCTGCCCTGAAGTACTTCTAGGCTTAATAAATTCATTTCCGCCACTGACCTGTTTAGAAGAATTATAATGAGCTAAAACTTGGTTTTAATAATGACAACAATCCTCGGTCTCGTCTTGCTTAATTTTAATCCAAATAATCAGACAGCTTAGAATTTTTCTCTCGATTTTTAGAAGAATGTTATATCCCCAAGTTTTTAATTTGCATACACAGTTAGGAAGGCAAAAACATACATTGCTGATGCCAAAAGGACACTTGATTATGCTTCCTAGAAATCATGAACTTAGGAACATCCTCGAATTGTTCGTTGACAGTATAATGTGGAAGTGAGAACCAAAAGAGTCCTGGCTAAAACTCAGTATGTGTCTGAGTCTCGGTAATCACTCTTGGCAAAACTTGCACTAAATGTATGAAACACTATACACATGTATTTGATAGCGTCGTACAAGGAGTTGAAGAAAAAAGTTACACCCCCGTACAGGTATTCCTTACAGCTCTCGCCACCGACACAATGGCAAGTCTTGTAATACGATATCCACGCGTCAAACAATAACTTATTGTTCCTTCCACTTATGCAAAATTTTATCGCGCGCTTCGCTTTCTTAAATGTCACGCGAACTACAAGAAAAACAAACAATAAGAAGCTAACACCGATCATTGATCCACCAAGAGTAAAAAAGAATGCTACACATAAGGGATCTGGTGTATCTGGGCAAACTGCGAAACAGGAAATTGATTTTCCATGTGTTGAGTTTAAAATATTCAGAGCAATATATTGAATATAAATTCAAATTTAACGCTTAACCTCGAAGATCAAATTTCAAGTCGATGGATTGTGTTTTGAGCCAACCCCACGCAAAATTTTATTTCTGTTGCCCTGATTCTTCACGAGACAAGTTCAGAATATATTAATCTGAGTTCTTCCTCCGAAAAATTTTGATTCAAATCCGCTCAACTTCTAACTGTCGTTGTCTTACCTCGTATGCAGATTGATTGGCGAAGTTTAAGATATTCTTCTTCGCTCCTCTGAACAATAACACTCTGGCACATTCATCCTAACAGGAGAAAACAAAATAGTTAGCAGTAACGTTACACGAAACTGAAATAAACTGCACCTATACATACTAAAGATAGCGACAGTTCCTGAAACACCGACACTACCGCAATGACGGTTTACATAATAAATGAGTGAATTACTTGTAATCTCGTGCGATGTAACGCTAAGAAACTGATTCTGGGCTGGTTGTGGCCTTTAGATTACTGCAATACGTACTTAAACAGCTTAACAAACACCAGCACTGCTAGTCTGCGAGCGATTCTTTCATCCACACGTGGCCTGATATCGAGAGAAGCGAAAACTTTTCAATATTATTTTTTCAGTTCGTTCTGCAATGACGTGCCCGACGAAGCATTTCCCAGCGAATATAAGTAGCGCTCATTCAGCAGTAGTCTATGCATAAATATACTTATGTGACACCCAAAAATAGAGCATATCAGTCACATTATAAAGTCAGGTGTTTAAAACGTTTGCCTATTGGATAAAGACGCTTATATTTGTTCATTGATGTGTTAGCAAACTAAAACGAGCGGCAGTCTAAACAAAGCCACCTTTTAAAACATCGTCTAATAAATATACAAGGTGAATAACCGGGAAGTTCTAAATTAAACGCTGAACGAATTATTGATCGCTAGCCAAGAAAACGTCCGTTGTTTTGATTAATCACCTGAAATTCGATTAGAAGGAAAATAATTTTCATAAGCGGTTCGTTTAACCAAGCAAACGGTAACCAAAAAAAACAGAAAAATGAAAGAAAATTCAAGTGGTACACAAAAACACAACCTCTTGGGAGGTCAAGCTGAAGCATCTTAACAACAAAGACTATTGAAATTGAACAGCACGCCTTTCTCTTACTGGAAGAAAACCACAATTGTTATGCAAAATAAAATTTACCGAATGCTTATTTCAAAATACTGGTTTACTTATACATAAACTACTTAGAAACCGCGGAGTCTATTGTTTTGTGGTCCTGTTTCACTACCTTGCTTGCTCAAGTTTGTTTCACACACCACGGAGACTTTCAGCACCTTTACACTATAAAGCTGTATAAAGTGGTCTGAACTCTTAAGTCACAAGATTAGTCTCAAGTTTCAAAATCAGTCCTAAAATTCTCCTTATAGCAAATTTCTTTTAATTCAACTAAAATGAATTTGACTAACTACTGATCGTTCTCACTGTCACGCAATAAAAATATAAATCAAAAACAATTTGGTGGATGAAGTTAAGAAAATGCGATCTTACAGAATATAAATAAAGAGAAAACTTCTCCAGGTTTTAGGTCTGTGCACTATACTAAACTTCAGATATTTGTCGAAATGCAATGTAGAAATTTACAAAGCTACTTTGTAAGTACGGAGCCACCATGATGCTCTACCTCTGTAGAACACAAATATAATAACGTCACGCAATCTTTAAATACACATTAAGTACTGATCCGTGTAACAACTAGGCAGGCAATAGGCCCTTTGCACGATCCGGTCACATGGTACGGAATAAATTACACTGGCACGCAAATGACGCAGTGGGACTTCCAAAACAAAGGAACTCTTACCAATCCAGCGTGACTTTTCTTTGTTTTGGAAGTCCCACTGCGTCATTTGCGTCCCAGTGTAATTTATTCCGTACCATGTGAGTGGATCCTGCAAAGGGCCTATTGGCAAAATCGATTAAAAGGCGAGAAAAAATAAATTTTAAATTCAATTAAATCGGTGCATCTGATTGGCTGATATCCAAAAATCCTAGGGAAAAAACAATAAAAAAGTGACATCAACAACATCTTTTCTTGACACGTGCCCCATTCCTCTATCCAGTAAAATTTTAGCATTGTTCTATGCGCCAATCAAAAGTTAGCCTTTTGGCGCATCGAAATTTTTCAAGTTTAAGATATGTTATATTTACAAGTGCAATGAATTCAAATCAAAGATAAAAAGATGTGTTCGAACGGATTACAGTGTATCTACCTTTCAATTTGAAATTCAAATTTCGCTCTTTTTGCGTGTGGACCAATGACATACATTGAATTTAATTTGATTAGAGTGATAAGCGCCAGAATAATAACTGCCGCCATTTCCACAGCCTATTGTTCTTTTGCCTAATTGTTGCATGGATCATTACTTAAAGGCAAGGAAGTTTACTTTGTCCCTCTTGTAAAAACGCTGAGAAAAAAAAAGGAAAAAAATAATTTAACGTGCATGTTGGATTACCACCTCTGTAAACGTCCTTGATTTCCCTTGAAGTATTGACTGGATGTTTTGTTTTCACATAACCCTCATGACTTCAATGCTCCCAAATCTCATGACTTAACTAAGCACAGAAACAGTCGCAGGGTGAGACGAAAATGCGAAGATGATGTTGCTCTTCGGGCAAGCTGTTACTTGAGGTTACTAGCCCCAGTGGTCTGAGGAGCTTTCTGCTACACAATTTTTGGTATAAAATTTCATTTTATCATTTGGAAACAGGAACCATCGATGCTTGCCCGTCGGGCAAGCTATGATAGGAAAACGCTAGCCCAACAAGTCATTCCACTAGCCCCAGGCTATCGGACAGCACTTTTGTCGCGCCCTGAGTTGGCTCCATACTAATTCATAAGTCCTGAGTTTTCATGCACATAAAAAAATAAAAAGTTTTAAACGTCAGTAAGGAGAATTTTGATGTTGGTCTTGAGGGTCTCAAGGGCTACAAGGTTGGGTTACCTGATTATTCAGTGCAGCCACGTGTAATGCTGTGTTTCCTGTTGCTGTGCGAGCATCGATTTCAGCCCCATAATACAGGAGATGCTCGAGGTGTTGAACAAGACCATTTTTACAAGCCTGATAGGTAATGAATAAAACAAGTCAGGTCCTACTGACAATAATAATCACTGGCAATGCATGATGAGCCTGTAGGTTCCAGAAGAAGAGTTTGACAAAACCTAAGTGATTGCAGAAATCGAGAATGAATACCATAAAAACAGGCAGATGAGCCGCAGTCTCCGATAAGCCGCACCCCGAGTTTTGTAACTCAAATTTGGGGAAAAGGTTTTTGTAAAGAAATCAAAGTAAATCAAACATGGAGTCTTGAGAAAGTTGGTTTAAACTAAAACACTTGTCAATATTGTTTTTAATGGTAGAACTCTAACTAAACTTCCTTGAAATAACAGTTTTTTTTTCCAAACACCATTCTTTTTTTGCTAAGGAATTCAAGCTTCTAATGCCAGGTAACAGTGAGTATCCCTCCTCTTTTACTTCTTTTCTCAGGAATTTGTTTGTTCAACCAGCAATGTTTCTAAGTGCTCCCTCAAAACTTCAGAAAGACTTAAGGAAACACCTCCATTTTATAGGTATCTCCAGCACTGCACAATGATGGCTGATATTTTAAAATAGAATACAATAGTTCAGCCACTCAGATTACAGCATTGAATTCATTTAGTCTAATTAAATTAGAACAATCCTGGCTTTGGAATTGGTTGAGTTATCAGAGAGTTTTGGAGGAAAATGTAGAAACATAACTGGATGATTCAATTCCCTGGAACACTAAAGAAGGAAAATTGACCAATTCTGCTCATCAACTTTCACCTCATAGAAATCTTGAGCTCACAATATAATTGTCATTTGAGTAATGATCTGTGCAACAAGTAGGCAAAAGAACAATAGGCCGTGGTAATAGTAGCAGTTATTATTCCGGCGCTGATCAATTGAATCAAATTAAATTCAACGTGTCATTGGTCCAAACGCAAAAAGCGCGAAATTTGAATTTCAAATTGAAAACTAGACACATTGGAATCCATTCGAACATCTTTTTATTATGGATTTGAATTCATTGCATTTGTAAATATATCTTAAACTTATTTCAATTTCGATGCACCAAAAGGCTAACGTTTGATTGGCGCATAGAACAATGCTAAAATTTTACCGGGAGGTAGATTTTAGAGAAATGGGGCACATGTTGAGAAAAATTGTTGTTGATGTCACAATTTTATTGGGGTTTTTTTTCTACAATTTTTTGATGACAACCAATCAGATGCACCGATTTTATTGAAGTTAAAAATTATTTTTTCACCTTTTACATGTAATCGATTTTGCCAAGTGCCTGCCTACAAGTTACGCAGATCATTACTTGATGACCAGTCAGCTGTGATGGGTTCACACTGATAGACAAAAATTTCCTTGCATGCTTCTCATGAAACTGAAAATTCTTTTCACACATTGTAGGTTTGTCGACAGAAACAATTCAACTACTTGCCCTTTTCTGTGAATGATAATCAAGTCAGGTGCACCTTCTTGACTATCTGCCCATAAAAACTTAGCCTTGTGGGATTTCAATTGTTAAATAAAGGGCACACAGCTCACCAAGTGTATTTCCTGCATGCCTTGATGATCAGAGATGTGAAGCTCTGCATGATCATTGAGGAGAATCTCGCAACAGTATGGGTCACCTCCATGTAGTACAGTGTGGAATAACGGTGTGAGGCCCTACAAGGAAGGCAATTCACTCATGTGCACTACTTTACACAGCACATTACACTCTCAATTCAAGAAATGACATAATCAATGCTTTAGTCCAGGTTAGTTCTTTCAGTGACTACATGTAACATTATCAAACACTGGATCATTGGATAATGCAATTTGAGAGTTTTGATGTGCTTACCCATCACGGGGTATGAGTCATTATACCATGCTCTACAAGTATGGCAAGTGTACACATGGCTTTTTTTAGAGTTTTTATTTGCATTTTAGTTTTATTAGTTTTCTATATTTTGGGGGCATTTCTAACAAAGCAATAATTACTCCACTCGCACTTGTTAGTTATGAGATGATTGCATTGTATAGCCAACATGTTCTCCAATGTATGATCAGGGTATATCAAATTTGATTTCATTTATCCTTACCTTTAAGTCTTTGTAATTCGGTGACGCTCCAAAGTCTAAGAGAGCCTACACAATAAAAGATTTTTACATAGTGTCAGCCACTAAGAGACACCAGTGTACTAAATAACCCAGCTGAACACTTGTATATTACAATACCTTCACAGACATTGCCTTTCCAGAAGTAGCTGCTCTGTGAAGAGGTGTCAACCCTTCTTTTGTCCTGTAGTCCAATAAAGCTCCACCATTCACAAGGGTGACTATCATTTCACAAGCATTGTCTTTGGATACTGCAACTGACAGTGGAGTTTCTAAAAATCAAATAGTAGCAATGTAAGCCATTCCTTTTCCCTTAACATTTCGGTTACTTATTATGAAGCATAGTGCTCACCATATGCTGGTTAGTCAAACTTTTATACGGCGCCTTATTATTACACATGAGTGTTTTACTGGAAAATACACCAAAAAATTCATACGAAACCACATCCAGGACTCAGGTAACACATTTTCCATATCCTCACTTGTCAAGCTATCCATGATTTCACTGTTATCAAGTTTGACTCTTAAAATGTACTTAAATTTGTTAGTGTATGATTGAAACATCTTCGTTTGTCCTCCTCAAAAATCCTCAGCAATCTTCGAACACCTTCTGAAATCTTCAATAATCTTTGGAAATTTTCGGACAATGTTCAGCAACACTCATGTCACATTTGGACAAGATTTGGAGAGTGTCGTTATCAGTATGCAACACACCTCCAGATCTTTCGTCATGAAAATTAGGATCCATTCCTCTTTCTGCCATCTTAGCAACTTGGCTAACTGCATTGGAAGAGACCAACTCCATGAACTTTCGCTGATTTGGCTAGTGAAAGAAAAGCTCTTAAACATTAATTGACAGTGACTAGCAGTAAACAGCTTGCAACAAGATAGTCAAATTTGATTTTGCTGGCACAGTAGAAATTCACTAAGACAGATACCTAGAACATCTATCATGCAAAACCTGGGTTTTTTTTTTCTTTTTAAGAGTGGATCATGTCATCTGTATACAGCAATAACAAACCAAAAAGGAAAAAGAGGATTTGATTTTCTTGGATTGGAAACTAAAACATGATCAATTGAGCACATGTAATTGTTCAGCGTGTGGTTTTACTATATTTTTTTGCAGTAAAATTTTAACAAACTAAACCCAATAAGCACGATCAATAGTGTACAAATAATTATGTATTAAGTAACACATCAGGGGCTTTCCAAGAGACGATTGTGCAAGGAATTGGTCGGAAGAAAAGTCAACAACCCACCAGGGGTTAATTTGCGCTGCTCTTAAGGTATCAGCCACCCTTCAGGACTGTCAGCGCATGGATCGCTGTTACAGTAGCACTTTCATTTTTCTTACAGACCCCAAAAAACCATACATTTTCTGAACACTTAATTGTTCCAGATTATGGCTCATTCCTTTAAAAATCTCAAAATTGTAAGAGAGAACGTAATTGGGACGTTTTTTTGCGAAAGCATATGTCTATGTAAATTCAACTCGAGTCCTGCTAAGAATAAGAGGAAGAGAACGATAAACACTGCATTTGCTTCTTGACACGTTCTACTAAAAACAGAGTCTCAGATTTTTGACACATGCATTTGTTCTTTTGTGACACTAGGATAAAGTCAGAGGGAAAATATCATCAGTGCTTCCTTTGAAAAGATGACGATTATTCGAAAACATTAAAAGAAAGCAAAAATCTGACAATAAGCTGGCCAAATTTCAGCAAAATCAGTTTAGGGGCTGCTGACCGTCCATACTGATGCTTACCAGAGAGGGATCATCTTGCAATAACAGTAGGCATTTGACAGGTGATATGCAGCAGGCCAAATCTTTACGTGGGATGTGGCAGGAATACACTGTATTTTCCGGTCGGATACAAATCACTATTATCAGAGATTAGTTAATTCAAAATTCATGTTCCACATATACAGACCAAGAAAACTAAAAACCTTTGAGGCTGTCGCGTGACCACCACTGATAGCTCAAAAGCCCAGAACGAATGCATGATTTATTATAAACGCCCTGCTTTTTTCCATCATCGGAAATGCAAGATTAGTTTCATGCGACGGACAGCTTTCGTTCTGGCACTGGAACGTCCAAGTGGAACCAAGTTCCTAAATTTTCCACAAGTTCAATGCCTCCTTAACAAAAGCCAGAAGTCACCGATTCATTGATCTTCTCCTGCCATCTTTCACCAGCTATGATAGCAGGGCCATGGAACTTTTGCCATGTTTCAGTGTTTTCACTTTCCAGATCTTCAAGAAGTTCTTCACCCGGGGGGGGGGGGGGGGGGGG
>CM042747.1:15763963-15782941 GCA_022496165.2 Catalaphyllia jardinei | reverse complement strand
CCCAAGTACCCCCCCCCCCCCCCCCGGGGTTCTTCAACGTAATTTTTGATCGTCTTGCACTAAATGTTGATGTGGAAACCGACGGTTCGCATTCGGCGCATGGCTGCTCGTTCAACTCCTTCAGCCATTCCTCCTGGTCCTCCTGGTGCAGACAAAAACCGACACGACCTCTTCTTTTTTTTTCCGAAGACATTTGAACCAATCTTGTGGCATGTATTGTGTTATAAGATGACACCACTATACCTTGTGATTTGTTTCGTGACATGTGACATACAAGTTACTCCAGAATGACAGGACTCGTCAATGGGTACCGTAGTTATTCAGTTATAAGGTACACCCGGTTATAAGACGCACCCCAAACTTTGCAATTTAATAGAGCTAAGTTCTTAAACTGAAAATTACATAAAAATACTCGCTTATAAGATGCACCAAAAAGATGAGAGTTAACAAAGGGATGTGATGAAGCTGAGAACAATTATCCTTGCACAAGTGGCACGCAAAACCTTTTTAAAACAATTGACGTGTAGTAAACTTCAATGTCCAATAACTTTGTACTGAAATAATATTTTTTGTGGAATTTTTTTTTAAAGAATCCTCTTCGAAGGCTTTATCTGAACGTCTCAAAATCAAAAATTTTGAAAATTCACCTTTTTTAACCCTGGCTGATACCTTAAGTCTTGTTCTTACATACTGTATGTGCCGTAAACAGATCTATATCACAAGACATCAATTCAACAGAAGCTAAACATGAATTCAAGAATACTAGTTTTAGCAAATTATCCTGTAACACAATAAAATATTATACATTTGAGATACCTGTACATGTACTAAGACAAAAAAAAAACAATTACACTGTATGATACACCTCACCTTTGCATTAACTTTTTG
This sequence comes from Catalaphyllia jardinei, assembly GCA_022496165.2. NCBI lineage: Eukaryota > Metazoa > Cnidaria > Anthozoa > Scleractinia > Caryophylliidae > Catalaphyllia > Catalaphyllia jardinei. Next base: position 15,782,053 of record CM042747.1, on the reverse strand, counting down.
CAGAGTCTTTTGTTCATACACCATAGAACGGTAAATTCTCCTTTTCACTTTAAACTAAAGAAGTAAATTAGAGTAACTTTTAATTACAACTCCTATAATATTTATTTTTATACAGCGTAGATAGTGCAAACACTTTTACTATCTGCATGTTAAAAGTCGCAATGTATTTTAATGCAAGTCCCACAGTTATCATATTTATAATGTATCCTCTCACAATAAAATGCAACAGAAGACATACACATACAGTAGCTTTGTATAGCAGTGCAGCGACCCCTTTTTAGACTTCAAACACATAAGCAAAGGAAAGGATCCACTAGCCCTACTGCAAAATCCACTTGCCACAGGCTATGCGACAGGAGTTTTTTGCATGCTGTAGTAGAATGCACTAGAGGACAAAACAAAATTGGTGAGGGTGAAAAACCTTGGCAAGTTGAACAAGCTCAGCACAAGCTGGATAGGTGCACAATCTGTGCTTGGCTGAGTTGGTTTTTCAATTGCTTTTGTTTTTTTGTTTATAGTTTGTTTGTTTTTCTACCTACATTGTATACCTAGGGAACCTGTTCATGGTCTATAGGCACTGTCATGTACTGTAAACACATGCAGATAAGCTGCACCTTTTTACCCTAAATTTTGCTTAACAATTTGGGGATGCCGCTTATCTACAAGAACATCTGGACAACATGCAATAAATTTGCACAAATTAACACATTTCATCGAAAGTTTATAGGTTAGAAAGCAACCAAATAAAGACATCAGTAAACAAATAAAATTAGAGTATGCACTGATCATTGCCTTACAAAAGTATTCTTATTGTACTTGAAATTAGCAAGATTTATTTTAGTTCTGTTCGTGACTCAAGAAGCAAAATGCTGACAACGAAACTTTACATACAACTGTATGAAAATTGAGACCAGTCTGGAAAACAAAAAAAAATACCTTCTGTGGGGGGTATGGATATTTTCTGGAACTACACATTCTACAATACTAAGAAAAATATCATTACAAATTGAAAGACTAATTTTACAAAATAACATGTTTGCTACATGTACATACCTCAAGAACTGGCGGAGAACCCAACAAGGGGTAATCAACAAATGGTCTTTCCTCTTCAAGAAACTTCCCTGACTTTCCATTGCAGGGAGGGTCATAGAAGCCATAATTCACAGAATCTTTAACACCCTATGAAGTTTATCCAAGAAGGATTTTAGAACTTTTCCCAATAATTAAAAAGTTGATCAGAAGAAGAAACAGATAGCATACATCTACTCTGCAAAATACATGTACGCTCAAAATAATAGAACATGAAGAAATGTCACTCCCTTTAGAAACAACAGTGCCGTTTTGTCTGAGGCTATTGAACACTTCCTCAAAGCCAATGTGATTCCACTGTGCATGTGTGCTGAGAATGAAAAATATTCTAATCTGATAGCTTGGCCACTTTTTGTAGTTACTGTTTTGCATGCAAACTTAATGCACTTTACATGGCCCTTACCTTAATAAGTTCATTAATCACTTGTAGTTTGGCAGTCCATACTTTGTCAAGTACATCGAAATGATAAAGCTTCTGTAATAATTAGTTAAAACAAATTCATTGAGTGCATGATTGGGAATATAAATACACGACTGTTGACTAAAAGTTATGATACAGTATGATAAAATAGACTTCTTTCTAAAAGTAACATATTCAATTATTTGCCTTGGGAGAATATTTTCAATAATATATTGGTTTTTTAGTGACATCACAATTCTGCTCCAGACAATCAGGAGCATTATCGTTCATGTATGTTGACCTTTAGTCTTGAAAAAATTTTGAGGCAAGGAGAACAATGATCCCAGCTGGATATTGGGGATTTAATCACCATGTTCACCAAATACACATAGATTAACATGCTTGAGAATGAAATATCATAGGCTGATGACAATTGTCAAGAAGGGGTGTCAAAACTGTTTCTGATCAACCAGCTGCAGCTGGTTTAGTATTAGTTTTTTCACAATTGTCTTAATTAGTTTCCAGTTTTTCTCTTAAGCATTTAAATACCTTGTTGTATTATCCAACCATCACTTCTGAGGATTTATGTTGAGGCGTACGAAACGTTAAGTTATGTAATTAATCAAAGCTTTTTACAACATGCATTGTTTTTTCATATTTGTAACCGTAGTGTGTATATTATTTCTGTTAAAGCTGCAGCTTCTTGTCAAAATACCACCAATGTGAAAGTATATAACAAAAGAGCATGAAGTTAAGTTAAGTGTTCATAGGAAAGAAAAGGAAAGAAAAGAGACTGGGTTACAAGAAATAATAGTATTGTTTCAAGTGCTACTATGATCAAAAAATCATTTCCTTTTTTTCTTCCGATTTGGAAAGCGTGTTCGCTTAACACCTAACTGAAAATATTTAGAGCTTTGAGTTTGATCCGAAGGCTGTTTATTTTGAGAGTAAGTTTTGATTTGAAGGTCTGCCATTACTCTCGTTCAAAACTGACCGATAGGACATCAGAGGGTTGGATCTAGAGAAAATGATGTCATTATTTTACTTACTAGCTTAACATTTCAGCGTGTAAACGCAATTTATCATATATGTAAAAAAATGGGTTTAAAGGTTTGAAAGCCAAAAACTCCCGTGCTGCATATTAATTAAGCTGCGTACACACACATTGCATTCTTAAACTGGTGAGTCTTTGACATCATTTTCTTCTCAACCCAGCTCTCTCAAGATTTTAAAATAAGTAATGGTGGACCAACAAATATGAAAATTGAAGGCTTCGGTGGAAAAAAGGCATTAGGTTTTTTACTCAAAAGTGAACTTTGTCAAAAACGCTCCAAATTTCGCATGCAGTTTTGTTTACGTGTGTCAAACAATGTTCTGCATTTTTTCCCCTGAAGTTTGCATCGTTTTTGACATATTACATATGCAAAAACCCCTGTATTTGCTGTCACGTCAGCACATGACCACAAAGACGGTAATTTCACTTCAAATCCAGCAAATTATTGGTCTTTTGCAACATGTAACCTTAAAAAATGTTAATTTCAGGTTAAAACCGTTACAATTTTGATTTCAGGTTAACGTGCGACCGCAAAGACTTTAATTTCACGCAATGCACAAGCTATACAATGTTGATATCAGGTCATTTACAGACAGTTAAAATTTTGATTTCACATTATCACGCCACCACAAGGACTTAAACCCTTAGGGGTTAAGAGTTCCCAGTTTTATCAGAGTTAGGATTAGGGATTACCGCCCGAAACTAGGGTTAGCGTTGAAGGTTAGGGTTACGGAACAAGCAGGTTAGGGGTACAGTTAAAATTCAGGGTTAGGGTTGTTGCTTAGGGTCAGTAGAGCAGAACATTACATTAGATTAGGGATCTGGACACTAGTCATGGTTTGCCCGATAGGGGCCTGGCATGAGCCCGCTTTACCAAGCTGTACTTTGTACATGTTTCTATCATTCTCTTACGAGAATGTCCGCCTTTCCTGAATAAATCTCTCGATGAAATAGACAAAGTCTTATCTATGATAGAAACATACCTCAACACGGATTAATCAGGCGAACAAGACGCCGATTGCAAGCGGACTACTCAGTCACACGCCGAACAGAAGAGGACGCGGCCATCGATCGCCGATCGACCGCCATCTTTGTTTTCTTCTCCGTGCGAGCAGAAAGGTTGCCTGCCGTACCAGAGGGCTACAATAGTACACAATGCCGAAGAAACACAAATGCCCATTCCCCGAATGCACTTACGAGACAGAGGAAGTTACAGACGCGCTCGCGGCCGTCCTTCTATCGGTGCACTCTTCGGGAACGCATGATGCTCAAGGAACAACGAACACGAACTCTAACACGAAACTCGAAAAAGTGCGCCGTCCGTCAATTTCGGCAGCAGGATCAAGCGAGGACTGGTCGTATTTCCTAACACGTTGGGGCGATTATGTTGCGGCAACTAACGTCACCGGCAAAGAAAAGGTAATCCAGCTCCTCGAGTGCTGCGATGAACAGCTTCGCAAGGACCTGACAAGAAACGCGGGCGGTTCCCTCACTGACAAAACCGTAGATGAGGTCATGGCAGCTATAAAAAAGCTTGCAGTACGGGAGGAAAACGCGATGGTCGCCCGTGTGCAGCTTCACAACATGCGCCAAGACCGAGACGAGACGATTCGCAGTTTTGGTGCCCGCCTTCGCGGCCAAGCTAGTGTTTGCAAGTTTTTAGTCACTTGCCCTGGCTGTAACATGGAGGTCAGCTACACGGAAAATATCCTACGCGACGTCCTCACGCGTGGCCTGGCCGACAGCGAGATACAACTGGACCTATTGGGGGAAAGGAACCAGGACATGGGCCTAGAGGAAGTATTTCAATTTATTGAAGCAAAAGAGGCCGGCAAACGATCTGCAGGCCGCCTGTCCCAAAGCCACAGTGTTGACGTCGCACAAAGCGGATACCGACGTGCAAAAAATGATGAGGTCAAGCAGCGTAAAGATGAGGATGCCAACGAATTGTGCTCTTATTGTAACAAGAGAGGGCATGGCAAGAGCGCCCCGACCAGAATCCGCCGTCATGACTGCCCAGCTTATGGCACCATCTGCGACAAGTGTGGACGGCAGAACCACTTTGCCAGCGTTTGTCGCAGCAAAGGCAAAAACAACAGGCCCCAACAGCCACCGACACCCATCGGCAAGAGCAGAGAAACGGAAGGTGCAATCTTTGACGCACTTTGCACCACAACTAGCCTCAGCAGGCCGAGCAAAGGGGTCATCTCACTTGACCACCACCTCTACTGCCACCTAACCGACCACTGGGTTCGACAGCCATCCAAGCCTCAGCCATTCATAACACTTACAGCGACAGCCCACCCTGAGGACTACACAGCCCTTGGATACAAACCTCCCAAATCACAGTTGACACCAGTACAACTCTCGGCTATGGCTGACACAGGCTGCCAAAGCTGTTTGGCTAGCTTTAAAGTCGTCCGTCGCCTTGGACTGTATGAGAGTGACCTGATACCAGTCACCATGAAAATGCACGCCGTGAACAACAACGGTATCAGGATCCTGGGGGCAGTCATCCTAAGGTTCTCGGGCAGGTCACCATCTGGAACAGCCCTGGAAAGCCGACAGATTGTATACGTGACGAGCGATTCAGACAAACTTTTCCTCAGCCGAGAGACTTGCATGGCACTGGGAATTATCACTAAGACCTTTCCGACGGTGGGGGAGGCCCTGAACACATGCAGCTCAATCGAGCCAAACACAGCTTGCGATCCAACTGCGCAACCTTACCATATACAAACTTCTGAGAGCACAACCAGCCCCCTGTGCGCTTGCCCACGTCGCACCACACCGCCACCGAAGCCCACAGCCACCCCCTTCCCTGCAACGGAGAACAATCGGATGAAGATGCAACGGTGGCTACTAGACTATTATCGAACCAGTACCTTTAACACCTGCGAACACCAGCCGCTACCCCTAATGGAGAGCACCCCTATGAGGCTAATGGTCGACCCTAACGCAAAACCAGTTGCACACCACAACCCAATACCAGTACCACTCCACTGGCAAGAGGAGGTCAAGGCAGGACTCAACCAGGACGTCTCACTGGGTGTCCTCGAACCAGTGCCGGTAGGAGAGCCCGTCACATGGTGCCACCGCATGGTTATATGTGCCAAAAAGAATGGCAAGCCCCGCCGCACAGTTGATTTCCAGGCGCTTAACCTCCACGCAATACGTGAAACCCATCACACGCAAAGCCCCTTCCACCAAGCACGTTCCATCCCAAGCAACACCAAAAAGACCGTCTTTGACTGCTGGAATGGTTACCACAGCGTCCCCCTCCACGAGGACGATCGACACCTCACCACCTTCATCACCCCATGGGGCCGCTACCGCTACAAAACAGCACCCCAAGGTTACATAGCTTCGGGCGATGGCTACTCAAGACGGTTCGATGAGATCGTGTCCCATGTTCCAAACAAAACCAAATGCATTGACGACACCCTCCTCTGGGCAGATAACCTTGATCAAAGTTTCTTCCAGGCAGTTGACTGGCTTGACCTCTGCGGACACAATGGTATCATACTTAACCCAGACAAATTTGTCTTTGGAGCTGACACTGCTGAATTCGCAGGATTTGAGATCACCCCCAGCAATGTGCGGCCATGCAGAAAATACCTCGATGCCATACGCAACTTCCCTACACCAGCCAACATCACTGATGTCCGCTCCTGGTTTGGCCTGATCAACCAGGTCTCCTATGCCTTTGCAGCGACCGAGCGCATGTTGCCATTCCGCCAGCTCCTCCAGCCGGGAATTCCTTTCCAGTGGACTGACGAACTGCACACACTCTTTGAAGAATCCAAATCAGTGATTATCAGCGAAATCGAGGAGGGTGTGCGAATCTTCGACAAATCGAAACCAACCTGCCTGGCAACCGACTGGTCCAAAGGCGGCATCGGGTTCTGGCTGTTTCAGAAACACTGCCAGTGTTCATCCCCTGAACCCTTCTGTTGTCGCACAGGCTGGAAGATCACCTTGGTTGGGAGCCGTTTCACCCACGCTGCTGAGTCGCGCTATGCCCCAGTGGAGGGTGAAGCCCTAGCTGTTGCAGACGCTCTCGACAAAGCACGGTTTTTTGTCCTGGGTTGTAGCAACCTGATCATCGCTGTTGACCACAAGCCCCTCCTAAAAGTGTTTGGCAACCGGTCCCTTGAGGATGTCACCAACGCCCGGCTCCGCAACCTCAAGGAGAAAACCTTACGTTACCGGTTCCAAATGGTACACATCCCCGGCGTGCGACACAAAGCTGCTGACGCTATATCCCGCCATCCTACAGGAACCACCAAACCAGACCTGCTAGTCTTGCCAGATGACATAGCCGCGGCAACAGCTACCCTGGCCGCCCTCCCGCAATTGGATGCCCCCGGACGCTCCTTCTTAGCCGGCATCCGCCACAGTGAGCCACAACCAGGCACCTGCCCCATCACCATTGATGACCAGCTAGCCTCATCAGCTTCATCAACGTTAAACACTATTGCAGTCACATGGGAGAGGGTCAAGCTGGCCACAACAAGTAGCGAGGTCATGACTCAGCTCATCCATCTCATTGAGACTGGATTCCCCAAGTCCCGTTCTGAGCTACCACCTACCCTTCGGGAGTATCACCAATTTCGCGAACACCTTTACACAGTTGATGGCGTCATCCTCTACAAGAATCGCATCGTAATACCACCCTCCCTCCGACAGCATGTTCTGACCGTCTTACACTCAGCCCACCAAGGTGTGACTTCCATGACAGCCCGCGCCGAAAGCACAGTGTTCTGGCCAGGCATCACCCCAGCCATCATCACTCTACGGGAAACCTGCAACCACTGCAACCGCATGGCACCTTCCCAACCGAGTTCACCGCCCTCTCCAACTGTGCCCTCAGCATACCCCTTCCAATGTGTTTGCGCAGATTTCTTTCACCACAAGGGGGTTAACTACCTTGTCATCGTAGATCGCTACTCTAACTGGCCCATTGTTGAGCGAGCAAGAGAGGGATCTAAAGGCCTGATCGACTGTCTGCGGCGAACCTTTGCCACATTCGGTATTCCGGATGAACTCGCAACTGATGGTGGCCCTGAATTCACTGCCACAGCCACACGCCAATTCCTGAAAGACTGGGGCATACACCACCGTCTGTCGTCAGTGGCATTCCCACACTCAAATTGCAGGGCAGAGATTGGCGTTAAGACAGTCAAACGGATCATCACCGACAACACTACCCCAAATGGTAGCCTCGACACAGACTCCCTACAGCGTGCAATCCTTCAGTATCGAAACACACCCGACCCGAACACCCAGCTGTCCCCTGCACAATGTGTCTTCGGCAGGCCGATTAAGGACTTCATACCTATTTTACCTGGCCGCTACCAACCACACCCTACCTGGAGTGACACCCTGGCCACAAGAGAGGAAGCCCTAAGAAACCGCCACATGAAAGCTGCAGAGAGATGGTCTGAACACACTAAGAGACTCCCACCTCTGGCCGTGGGTAACCATGTGCGCATCCAGAACCAAACCGGCCCATACCCTTCTAAATGGGATAAGACCGGTGTCGTGGTCGAGGTTCGCCAATTCGACCAGTATGTCATCCGCATTGATGGCTCAGGAAGAATGACCACCCGCAACCGCAAGTTCCTGAGGAAGTATTTCCCAGTACAGACCACACCGCCCCATCTCACAATTGACGATGACCTGCGTCACCTTGCCATGCTGCCACACAGACAACCCAAGCCACCCGCCCCCACCCCAGCACCAGCAGAGATGTCACCACAACCATCCCCTGCTAAGCCGCTACCTGAGCCGACCCCGGCAGCAATGACACCAGACCGCCACAGCCCTGGCCTAAAGCCCAATGCACCACTGCTGCCACTGAGCCCCCAACCACCTCCTGGGATCCCATTGGCACCAGCTACTCCACGAACACACGTGTCCAGCTCTCCAGCAGACCCACCGGCGCCGTCAAGCCCGTTAAAACCCCCAGAACGACCAAAGAAACCCCCCTTAGCCCTGCGGCGGCTACAGGACTTTAACTCTAAAGGACTTTTGGAACAATAACTTCGTCACTAGATCTATGAGACCGCCACGTGACACTATTTTTCATGATTTGTTTCGTTATACATATTGGTGACACACAAGTGACGCCCCTTCTCCTGTTTAGTTTTGTCCTTTATTTCAAATTTACATTTGCGATTTTCTCAGTCTTTACCATCCCCCATATGCCAGCATGAGGGACACTAAAGACTTGGGGGGAGATAGAGCAGAACATTACATTAGATTAGGGATCTGGACACTAGTCATGGTTTGCCCGATAGGGGCCTGGCATGAGCCCGCTTTACCAAGCTGTACTTTGTACATGTTTCTATCATTCTCTTACGAGAATGTCCGCCTTTCCTGAATAAATCTCTCGATGAAATAGACAAAGTCTTATCTAGTCAGGACACGTTAGGCCTAGGTTAGCACAGTGTTGAGGCACGGAAAACAATCAATGTGTAACGTTAAGAAGATGTTGCTTTCAGGTTTTTAAAACCGTTTAAACTCATTTCACATTATCGCGCGACCGCAAAGACGTCAATTTCACTCAAATTACAGCCAAATCTGTTAACTTTACGTGATTTCACGTTGAAGCATAACAGCAAGGGTGTTGATTTCAATTCAAAACGAGCAAACTGTTCATTTCATGCAGCGGATAAACTCAAAAACAGCAATTTTAGGCCTAAATAGGTTAAAATGTTAATTTCACATGAAAGCCTGACAGCAAGGATGTTGATTTCACTTAAAAACGAGCAAACTGTCTATTACACGCAGCACGTAAGCTCAAAAGCGGCGATTTCAGGCCTAAATAGGTTAAAACGTTGATCTCATATTAAAGGGTGACAGCAAGCACGTTGATTTCACTTAGAAACAAGCAAACTGTCCATTCCACGCAGCGCAAGTTAAAAAATGGAGATTTCGGCCTAAATAGGTTAAAATGTTGATTTCATGTGAAAGCCTGACAGCAAGGATCTTGATTTCACTTAAAAACGAGCAAACTGTCCATTCCACGCAGCGCATAAGCTCAAAAACGGAGATTTCAGGCCTAAATAGGTTAAAATGTTGATTTCACGTGAAAGCCTGACAGCAAGGATCTTGATTTCACTTAAAATGAGCAAACTGTCTATTCCATGCAGCACGTAAGCTCAAAAACGGAGATTTCAGGCCTAAATAGGTTAAAATGTTGATTTCACGTGAAAGCCTGACAGCAAGGATCTTGATTTCACTTAAAAATGAGAGAACTGTCCATTCCACGCAGCACGTAAGCTCAAAAACGGAGATTTCAGGGCCAAATAGGTTAAAATGTTGATTTCATGTGAAAGCCTGACAGCAAGGATCTTGATTTCACTTAAAAACGAGCAAACTGTCCATCACACGTAGCACATAAGCTCAAAAGCAGCAATTTCAGGCCTAAATAGGTTAAAATGTTGATCTCACGTTAAAGGGAGACAGCAAGCGTGTTGATTTCACTTAGAAACAAGCAAACTGTCCATTCCACGCAGAGTGTAAGCTCAAAAACAGAGATTTCAGGTCTAAATAGGTTAAAATGTTGATTTCATGTTAATCCTCGACGGCAAGCATGTTGATTTCACTTAGAAAACAACACAAAATGCTAACTGCCTGCAACGTATAAGCTCAAAGCTCAAGCTCAGGGGCTGACAGACTAACAGATTAACCCTTCAGTGCAACGTACAGGTCTCCATACATCTGCATGGCGGCTGATCCCAGAAGTTTAAAACATTACAAATCATGCTGGTTTAAATAAAATCAACGCAACCTGGATCAAAGATCTAGGTTTCAATCGATTGCTTCCTCTTGGCCAATATTACGTTGGAATAAAAAAGGAAAAAACAAGCTCTGTAATTAGTAATTAAGTGTGAGTTAATAAGTATTGTCTTGTCTTGTCTTACTGATCTTGTCTTGTCTTGTCTTGCCCTGCCGAATGTGATCACAATGCATGCCGGGAAGGTTCTGTTACACCTCGTGTGCGGGTAAACATGGCGGATGATACAAGAAAAAGTTTATAAGTCTAAAAGCAGTTCTCACTTTCCAAACTTTGATGCTAGCAACGCTTGGCAAATGGGCCACAACTCACGACAGGGTTTTATTCTTGGGCAAGAACTGGACTTTGCTGCCTGGATTGACCTAACTTCAAACGCTGATAACTTGCCACTTATATCAGTTGCATTGGAAGTTAGAGAACACATTTTGCTTCTTTAAAACGTGTTGGTGACTTACGGGTTTATCAAGGCTTTATGATGCCTTGATAACCCTCCCTAAATCAACAATTGTTTCATGTAAATCTTAATCTTTCTTTGTAATCAGTTGTGTATCATACCTTTGTTATTCTAATGTTCCGCTATATATTGCTCGTCATTGTAATTCCATTCGTAAACTGACGATGGCACAGGAGTTGCCGAAACATGTTTTTCAAATTTAAAAGTCTCGTTCTTTTCATTAAGATACTTAAAAACAATGCTTAAGATATTAGTAGAAAGAGCTGTAATGCATCACTTCTCTCTGCTTTGATGCTCGATCGAAACTTGCATGTTGTGTGCTTTCGTCACAATAGCCTGTATAAAAAAATGTCCCTAGATTCCAGCTCTATACGCAATTTCTATAAATAGATATCTTGATTTTTCAAAGAACTAAAGGAACAGAACGCAAAAAAAATTAAGGGACCTCGTATCGAACCGGTGTCTCGGCAACACAAATTCGAATCTGGCACGTTCAGCGCCTTACCTGCTTGCGCTAACGAAACAGTAGTAAGAGAGTGAAGCTATTATAGCGACTTCATCTCTTAGCGAAACAAAAGGTTTCTTTTGTTTTTCATTTAACGAAAGGTCCCCAGAGAACGCCCTTGGAAAAATGTGTTTTTCGCATAGGTAATATTTCGAAAAGGAAGCAAATTTCAGGGGAAAAACATGCAGAGCATTGTTTGACACATGTAAACAAAACTGCATGTGAAATTTGGAGCATTTTTGACAAAGTTCACTTTTGAGTAAAAACCCTAACGCCCTTTTTCCACCGAATACTTCAATTCTAGTTAAAATAAACAGGTGTCTTTTTAAAATCAGAACTTAAAACTTGGGTCAGTTAGTGTTTAGTTAACACAGTTTTGAAATCCAAAGAAAAAAAGAATTTTTTTCGGTCATAGTACCACTTTCAAATTTTAACCAGTTTCGCTTATATACATATGTACAGGGTATATATCACTCTTCATTTCAGCTTATGATAATAAATACATGAACTTGTATGAGACAAGGAAAAATAGAAATCAGACTGGTTTCAAAAAATTTAAACTAATAACAAATCAGGCCATGACAAATGTATCCTAACAAGGAGTTCCTCACCTGGGTATTTTTGTCTGGCAGAGAGACCAGCACTTCAAGAGTGCTGACTTCTTCAGTGCAACCATTTCTCTCCACTTTGGGATTGTCCTTCATTTTAAATCTTTCCTCGTTAAGTTTGAGCCAACGAATGTTTCTTTACACAGTCCAGTTGAACTCACTTAGGGCACTGAATTCCTTTTGCCTATACAAAACAAAACCACTCAGGTCAGTGACATACAATGGGTCATGGAGAAGCTCTCATAAGGTCTGACATGAATGGCTCGCTACCCGTTGAGAGTACAACAGAACAAACAACAGAAACAATCCCCCAGCCCTAAAACGATAACAGCTGCTACAATGATAAAACAATACTGTCCAGCTTACGACAACTGCTACACTACTGCATACAATACGTTTCCCAAGAATCTTAAAGAGCCTCAAATTAATGTGGTAGTTTCCTGAAGTACTGTATCAATGTTCAGAAAAACATCTGTACAAAACTTACAGAAAGGACAACTTACTTTCCTTACAATACATTCCAGAGATTCACTAGTAAGAATATTACAAATTACGTTTCAAACTATTACTGTAAGTAGTACTTGTCTGTCATTCATGTGACTGTTTAAACTACATGTAGGAAGTGTAAACTAAGACTTTCTAGTTTCTTGTTGGTCTTCTCACCAATTAAGTTGAAATTTTTTTTAAATATGTTTTAGTAGTGTTCCTTTACATGGCAATTAAAATACCAAAAGAAGCCATTGTGATGGCAACATTAGTAATATAAATATACCTTTAAAATTAGTTTTGTTTATTTTCAGAAAATCTAGTCATTGCATTTTCTATATAATTTGCATGCAGCAAGCTTGTAATGATGCTCATAAACACAATTTTGACAATAATTCAACAGAGAGATCTTTAATTATCTCTTGTTGATGGTTCACTGGGATATCTGGAATTCCTTTGTTAAAATTCAATTTTTTTCAATACTCCAGTTACTTATTAATTTCCCTAAAAGTTTTTAATGCCAAATTTTGTGAAATTCAAATGAGTGGGTCTCAAGAAATGAGCATATTTCCAAGATAGCTATTCTGCATTCATATTTTTTTGAGTTATTACATATGCACTGCACTGGGTTCTTTCGATAACAAGGAAAAAGCCAATTACTGGGTTCTTTACATCATTACTTTTTCCAACATACCTTTGCAATAAAATCCTAAAACCGTCAATACACTGCTTTCAATTAGGAAGAAAAATAGTGCTTACAGATAGTGCAGGCATTGAGCAAATAAAAAGATCGCTGTAGCAAATGCATGTTTGTTTTTGTAATCCTTGTGTACACACTGAATCACATTAACAAGAGTGTGTGCTAAAACTCTGTTGGGCCCGCTCAGCCCCTCTTATCTTTTCAGGGCATTTCAAATGCATTTTAAAAATATTACACATAAGCCTTGTCACATGTACAACTTGATGAAAGTTTATTATTGTCTTCACGGCCATAAATAGCAACCTGACAATTGTGATTGTACTGTACATGTAAGCTTACATAACGTGCTGCAGATTTCTAGTTATTTATATGTCATGATAATACATGCAACTCAGAGATCTATCATGTTTACTACTACAACTCTACACACTACACTGTAATACTGTAATATATATCTTACAGAATACATGTCACTGTTATTACCGGAAAATTACGCAGCTTCACAAGATAGCACAAAAGTATATTCGAGGATCCAATCATTTCATTCACAAGCACGACTGAATTAAACAACATTGAAGCGTACATACATGTTTATGAATGGGAGATTCTACAATTCAGTGAGTTTGAAGAAAGATGCCCTGATCGAAGAGTGATACTTCAAGCATTAACACGCCAAGGAACTTTCTCAATATAATAAAAAACCACAACAACGTCAATTGTACTTATGCTCACAGTCGACAAACTTTCAAAGTTGCTAGTTTCCTGTGGAAAATTCCTTCGGGATCATGGGAGCCCATTATCTGAATCAACGCTCCTTTATCTTAAAGTTACAATCTTACATGTATATCTTTCCCTTGCAAGACAGCCAATATATAAAATTAAAAAAGGACACAAATCAATATCATTAAGTCTTAGTTCAAAAGACACCGAACTAAACGATCGCCCATTTATTCGATTAAAATAATGCAACCTCAAGCTAAGTTTATTTATCGCCAATAAAACTTGACCTTCGCAATCGCAAAGTACGCTAATTCTTAGAAACTAAAAGACCTGAGCAACTGAAATACCAAAAGAGATCCATGATTCTTCAGGTAGTGTGACTAAAGATTTGGGACACACATTTTAGCTTGTAACTTCCGTCCGAATAGTTTCAACTTTACTCATGTTACGGATACCTGTATTCTTTCACGTGAAGGAAATCTTGTAAACAATCGCTGAATTCCCGGTAAAAAAATATCAGGCAACTGGACATCGTCACCTTCTACGAATAATTTTCCTGTTTTGTTCACACAATCCTTAATTCACGATGAGAACCTCAACAATCTGTAATTATCTAGACCAATTTGACATCGTGTACAGCCGGGTCGACACGGGACAGTTTGGAGTGCAAAAACAAGTTTCGTACCATGCAGAATAAGAGTAAACATGTTTCACTTAAAACAGGTAGTTTCTCTAAGCGCAAGTGGAAAACCTACCTTTCCTTCCCCATTGCCGGTAAAGTCATATTGCGAAACACGTCGAATTTTCAAGTGTTTTGCTCTTCTCCGAGAAGATACAATAACCGCAGTATGCAGACGCCATTTTCTGTATCACAACGATCATATCACTTACATGTCACGTGACGTAAATCGAGCCAAGTAATTGGCCAAGAGGTTCGTGACCTGACAAGCAGTGTTGTTGCCTTTTGCCGCGAAATTTTGTCATTGAGCAAACATTACTATATAAGAAATCGGCTTTATTAATAACCACACCAAGACTAAAACAAAAGCGTTCGATGTAAATTTTACTTCGTGAGATACGTCACATTTCAAGTGCATTTAATTCATACTTTGAATTTTTAATCGAACATTCCACAACTCTTTTACGCCCCTTTGTCATGCATCATCACTTCCGGTGTAAGCTAAGAGGATTTCAATCAAGCAGAAAACTTTCAAACAAAAGGTGAAAAAGTGCAATAGCCCTCTTTGTTCTGTTGAAATAAAGGACGCGGTTGTTATTAGGATATGATTATTGAATAGAAGCACTGAAAATCGAATAAAGAAACGTCGTGAAAAACCGAAAAGATAAACACAGAAAACGTCAGAAAAGTTATCGCAATCTGATCGTAGCCATGAAAGCAATTCTGTTTGCGTGGAACATGATAATAGTAAATCGGGATCTTGATTAGCGAACAAAAAGACTCCATTTTTGTCTTGTTATTTCTTTCTAGTAAGGTCTATAAAAGAAAAATTTGCGATCAAGCCACAAACACAGCTGTAGGGCATTTGTACTCGAGTAGGACCCTCAATAACATAATGTGAACTACATGTCAAGCGGAGAAAAAAGTTTCTTCACTTTAAAATAAGTTGCATGTTTCTTTCAGATCAAATGTTGTAGGATGATAACGCTTTGCTGCCAAAGCCCAAAGAAATAGCAATACAAATAAGACGCCGCGACAGTATTAAACAAAGGAATTTTGAAGTTCCATCACATCATGCGACTGAGCTCTTCTTCAAATTAAATGTTCTAGTGATCTGCACCGCGCTACATGCAGACTTTCGCATTGATTATTTCTATCTGAAGTACGATGAGGAGGTTATAATTTAAGCGGAATAGCCAGAAAGGGAGACTTGTATCCATGCAGGTCATGAAACCGGTACATTTTATTCGTGAGGCGCTTTCTTTGCAGTTACTTTCGAGAAAGAGCTTGATTGAAACTGGTAACCATGGTCTTAGATCGGTTGAACAGTGGAAAATCTGAACTGATGTGAAATTGGAATAGTCTAGTTTCTACGAGCGGATAGTCGACGAGGCGCAGCCGAGTGGACTATCACTCGTAGAAAACGAGGGCGAGTAGTCTAATTGTTTTAGTTTAAATTTACCGTAGTCTCATTGCATAAAAAGAAAAAAATGTCAAGTAACGCATAGAAAATAACTGCTTTATTATGTTGCATCAGGTTCAAACGTGATGCGCAATGTGGACTGATGCACACTGATAGAAAACGGTAATATAGCCAATCAAATTCACGGATTCACAGTAGACTACGGTAAATGAATAGCCAACAATGATGCAAGGCTGATACGACGTAGAAAGCTTAACGGGGCAACGACATGATAGAGCTCAAACTGAAAGCCAAGAATTGCAACCGTGGACAGCTGTTTCGACCTTGTTGGGTCTCATCAGCACGGTGTAGCAAGTTATGAAGTAATCTGCTGATCGACTGATATTCATAAACCCACTAAATGCAGATGGTGATGACCTCTGATGAAACTCAAATCCTTGCCAATTGGCCAATGTCACATGCAAAAACGCGTGACAAGGGACAATGAGAAAAATCCAGACTATCATGTCGCCGCGATAAGGAAACTACGGACAGACACAAACTGTTCCTCAGGAAAATCATGCCATACCATGTTAAATATGAACAGCATATCGCTATAAAAGAACAGACTGTTCTTCATGGGGTCTCACTCCTCGACGGGAAGTTTATTTGTGCACCTTATTCGTACTTATTTTAACGCGTCTTTTAAACTTTTCGCGTATCCCGCGAATTGTCAAAAAACACGAAATCAAATTACACACCACGATAATAAAATAACAAAATTAAGTAAATTGCATAAAATCTAGTGTTACTCAACACGGAAATGTCTTCCATAAAAGGGGAAAGTTTCGTTTCTAGCCATCTTCTTCTAAATCACTAAACTCTTCCTGGTCTTTCAATTCGGAATGTCTTAGGTACAGCCATCAAAATGACCATTAACTGGTTCCTTGTAGTTATCACTGAAAGATATTGCTAAGGGACCGATGGTGACAATGTTGTCAGTGGAGCCGTCACAAGTTTTCCCGAGAGATCCTTTTTAGGGAGATCTACTAAACCGCCCTTCGTACACGCGACTAACCGTTAGCAGTTCCTGTTTGAAATGCTTTAGTTACAGGGAGAAGAATAGAGTGGATACAACAGACGGGAGATCAAGAGAGAAAAGTCTCAATATTAATCCCACGTCACACTCACAGTCACGCTCGCACGCTTACCGGAAGTTTTGCGTTCTACTCCACTTATTTTCGAGGAAAAGAGAGACCGCTACAAATCTAATTTTCATGCAAATCAAACTCATTTTCATAACAAAGGTTTTGCACAAAGACTCGTTATGAAACAGAGGGAAAAGCTAACTCGGAAATGACCCATTTTTCCACAATATTAATGTCGCCTTTTGGTATACACCAAACAATAGCGCTTTTCACGCGTTCTGATTGGTTAACTCGGAGGTGTACTGTTAGCAAAGAACTATTCACTTCCGAGCAGCAGAAGAGAAATATTCGACGATTTGACGTTTTTTTGTGAGAAATAAACTAATATGTTGCTCAGCTAGTTCCTTAGCTTGCATGGTATATAATAAAATAATCATTCACCCCCACTTCAGTGATTGACTGTTTACTTAGAGGTAGATTTCAACATAGTACAGGGGACTATGGTGGTACTCAGAAGAAAAGAAGATGGCGTGACAGCTCTTGCTCGGAAGGTACTTACTGGTTTGACCTACTCCCATACAGGGAATATTAATAGGGAGGTATACATAGCCGTACACAGCCCACCACAGTTGTACATGGCCCTCCATAGCTGTACGCGGCCCTCCATAGCTATACACGGCCCCCCATAGCTATACATGGCCCTCCATAGCTATACACGGCCCTCCATAGCTATACATGGCCCTCCATAGCTATGCACGGCCCTCCATAGCTATACACGGCCGTCCATAGCTATACACGGCCCTCCATAGCAATACACGGCCCTCCATAGCTATACACGGCCCTCCATAGCTTTACACGGCCCTCCATAGCTGTACACGGCCCTCCATAGCTATACACGCCCCTCCATAGCTGTACATGGCCCTCCATAGCTGTACACGGCCCTCCATAGCTATACACGGCCCTCCATAGCTGTACATGGCCCTCCATAGCCATACACGGCCCTCCATAGCTATACACGGCCCTCCATAGCTATACACGGCC
>CM042747.1:15715773-15750902 GCA_022496165.2 Catalaphyllia jardinei | reverse complement strand
CCCGCTATGTACGGCCCTGGTCTCATTGCATAAAAAGAAAGTAACGCGTAGAAAAGAACTGTTTTATTACGTTACATCTGTTCAAACGTGATGCGCGATGTGCGCTGATGCGTAACTGTTGACTATCAGCAGATAGAAAACGGTAATGTAGCCAATCAAATTCACGGATTCACAATAGACTACGGTAAATTTAGACTAATAGATGTTAGAACCATGGAGAAGAGGGCCCTGTTTTGCCAAGATGCTAGTGAAGCTGCGGCTTCACTTTTTTTTAATTAATTGTGTGCGAGTCACGACGATTCTTTATACAAAAATTAAAAACAAAAATATGGCATTTTGTTGTTCTCTCTGTATCGCCTGTTGACCCTCTCAGCGGTAATGACGTTAGCATTACGAGGAAAAATTGTCCGGAGGAAGTGATCGTAGCGAAAGTAGTGCTTTCAGTTTACCACAGTAATAAAAAAGGTAGCAAATGCGTTGCGATTTTATATTACCGGATCACTTATTAACATATCTCTTAATGCTTCCAAGAACAAAGCATATAGCAAAATTCAATGAGATGCAAATCGAGCCAAGTCAGTTTGACAGACAACAATTCTGATTTTCTACTTGCTACCACACTGTTTGGCTTGTTCCCAGCGCTTCTGCCGATTCGACATGGGCATACATGAACTATAGACTGCAACAGATATACTATAAATACGTACTTTATCGTAGGTATGAGCCCAGATTTTGTACGCTTGTTGTAGTCTCTCTTCTGAGGTGTTCGACCAGGTGATATCAAGTATTTCTTTTGGTACACATGCTGGATCGTCTTTGTTATCCATGATTGTTTGCCATTTACCCCGAGAAATACGGAGATTTCGGTCGGTGTGTAAAGGGAAACTATTTGGCTTGGCCAACCGGAATATTTCCCAAAATATAGATGGAACGTCTCTTCGAATCAACGCAAGAGTGGTTTGCGTTACGCTACAAACTGCGAGCTGTGACCTGGGTCGAGGCACACAGTGATTGAAATCCGTGGAGAAAGGTGATAGGGGAAGAGGGGAAGAAAAGACATGGGTAAAGGTGGAGTGCGAAAGGCAGAACATTGCAAGGAGAGGCAGCGAGCGAACTAAGCGTTAAAACGGACTAAAACAAACGCCAAAACGAACATGAGAACGAAAGCAAGACAAGGCAAGGCTGCCAGTCTAAACACTGCTGGACTGGACTGGACTGGACTGGACTGGACTGGACTGGACTGGACTGGTTTATTAAAAATCACATCGCAGTAAAATACTGAATTGCGTAATTATTTACAAGCTACTAATATACAAATATAAATATAAAACTTAAAGTACTATTAAAAGTTCTCATTCATCTCAAACTTGAGTTGGTTACAACCGCACACTTCACGAAAAACGAATTAGCAAAACGCTTTGGCTGCTGGTACATTGTACGTTCTTTAGCGCCTTAAAATATAATGAGGACTATAGACTTCAGGAATTAGGTGATGTAGTTTACTGTTCTGATCCTCACTGATTGATCTAAATAACGACTTTGTAATGACTTCATGGTGTTCCCTAATAGAAGTCAAACAGGCGCGCTCTAACGCTTCCCCATACGGCATTCTAGGAAAAGTACACGCCAGAGCTCTTTTCTGAACTCTTTCTAACTCTGACTGTAAGTACTGAGGTAGAGAATAATGGAACACTGGACAAGCGTAGTCGAGGGACGATCTAATACATGCGCAGTAGTAGGCAACAAGATTTTCGGCTGGGACGCGTGCGCGTTTAAGTTGCACACGTTCAAGTCGCTGTGACCCAGGCTCCACCCGAAGGCAACGCAGCGGCAGATCAGGACGTGCGCGTCAAAATTTTCCAGTCGATAGAATTTTTTAAAATTTTTACTGCGGGCAGATAGCGAGTTACTTGTGCCAGAAATGCAAAAGAATTGGGGGTCACCGTCTTCGTTTCAGAGATAAAGCGTGTGGTAAACTATACTGATTTCGAGAAATTGTCCCATATAATTGAGCACGGTCTACAGGGGTTCATAGTTAAAAATATCGAGGGTGAGTCAACGGAAGCAAACGATCATACCATATTTTGTAGAAGTGGGCCTGTTGTGAAAATAATTCAAAATGTGATATATATATGAAATAATTCATATTTGAACTGCGGTTATAGATGCAAGTGAAGTATGATCCTCGCAGTAAATTTTCCAATTTAAGCAATTGGAAAGAAGAAGCCTGAAAAAAAATGAATTATTTCATATATATATCACATAACTTCACTGCACGGGAAAATATGAACTCAATAATTTGACCTTGCTCCCAATGTGTGGCTTCATAGCTCAGTTGGTAGAGCATCGCACCGGTATCGCGGAGGTGATGGGTTCGAATCCCGTTGAAGCCCTGATTATTATTTTTTTTTCAGGCTTCTTCTTTCCAATTGCTTAAATTGGAAAATTTACTGCGAGGATCATACTTCACTTGCAATAATTCAAAATGTTACTTACGTCTTCACAAAATTTAACCCTTTAAGAGGCATTTGAAACCGCCGCACAGATGCACGAATTCGCGAAGAGCTAATAAGTACGGAATTCGATGGTGCATTTTGGCAAAAATTCAAACTTCTAGTCGATAGATTTTCTTCATTTTTTCCCTAAACGTAGAAAATCAGTTGAGAAAATGATCCATCGAAAGAAAAATTAGGGTCACCGAACGTCCAAGATCGTTAAATCCAGGCGAACTTAGCTCGCACGCTCATGCATGACGTGACATATTGAATTTGCGTGCGCCGTAAGGATGCGCAGAAACAATTAGCGCGAACGTCCTTAAACCTTCGGAAGGCCTGCCACATGTGCAAGAATTGACTCTGCCTTTCACAAAAGTAGTTAGACGCGTTTCTCCAAAGTGACTTTAGTCCCCAGTTTTAGCCTCCTTGTTCAAAATGGACCAGAGAAAAGTTATGTGCAGTCTGCGTGGCAGCCGTTCAAAGGAGAGGAGGGGAAACCGAGCACTGGGAGAGGGGTGGAAGGGAATGCGTTCCCTCCGTTCCGATCGTGCTTCGTAGTCATAGTCAAAGATAGTCATAGTAATTTTTCTTCGACAATTCGGACCAAGAGGGGAAGGTACACTCTGGAGGATTAAACAGGATAACCAGCATTCAAGAAATGCAAAATGCTTGATCAAGAGAATAGAAAGTTCCTGGCACAAGGTCATCTGAGAACCAACGCTGATGACATTTAACAGATTGTCATTCAACTACTTTTAATATCATCCAGGGCTTAAATACTACAGCGATTGTTGAATTACTCATCCTATGCTCTACTTTATTCTATTCTCTACTCTGCTACTAAGTATCTTAGCCACGACCGAGGGGTCCCCCTTAATACAAGTTATGAATTTTATTTATACATCATAATTGTTTAATCTGATTCTCTCTTACATACAAGTGCGGTCTCTGTACATATTATACATGTGCCACCATTTTCCACGCTTTGGCGTGACTTCGAGGTAGAGAATTGCGTGATTCACGCGAAATATGAGCAGTGTTGTCCCCCGCGGTGTAAAACAAAATTTGTCGATTTTGTCGCAGTACCGGTTGCGAAATATTTTTTGTATAATTAATCATTAAGTCGATATTCGCGTCAGTTTTATAATATAGATGTCTTGCATAAATACCTCCCACATGAAACGAGCCTTCTTAAAAAATCAAAGTACTGCAAGACAAACTTAAAGGCCAGTCAATAAAAATCTGGAACAAGATAATTTCTAAAATATCTGATTAAAATACGTCTACCACATTTTCTTTAAGCAATAAATGAAAATTCAATTCACGCTTTTGACGCTTACATCAACTTTTTTCCACCAGAAGCTAAGTATAACCTGATTGTAATACCACATGAAAATAATACATATATTGTACCATGGCTTTTTGCAAGCCAATAATCTACTTTATCAGTTTTAGTGGGCGGTAAACAAGGAACTGCGAAATTTTCAGAATTAAACCAGTTAAGAAACGACCAAAGTATTTGGCTCGAAAAAGGAAAGAAAAATTTAGCTATAAATTTTATTGTCTACACTACTATACTTTGTAGCATCTAGCGACAACCGTACATTTTTCTTCATATTCTAAAGCAACGCTCCCGTGACCACAAGACCACTTGGACACGTATCACGTGGCACTCTTGTAAAATCGTCACGTACCGCGTGACGTACCCAAAACAAACTTGTGGATTCGCGTGGAGCTGAGCAAAATTATCCTTATTGTCGCAGTTTACTGAAACAAGTAGTGACACGCAACAAATAGTGAAAAGCTAAATTTTTTTACCTCAATATCCTGTACCCTTCCACGCCCTCCTTCGAATTTTCGAAGGTTAGCATCTTATGCGACAACAATAAACTTTAGAGAAAATCTATTTCAAATTGACCTGGAAGTTCAAAAGAACTCGTGCCTGATTTTATTGTGTGAAACTGAAATAACTACTATTACATCCTTAATAGTGTCAAGGTTAAATTAGTCCCGCTTTGTCTTATTTTCTTCTTGACCCTGAAAGCGGGAGATTTATTGACTTTTCGTGTGGGAAACTTGACCTGGTCGTGACTGAATTTAATTCTGGTAGCCTGACCCCTGTGAGTTTTAAACATACTCTAGCAGATCCTCATGAATGGACGAAAGATAACCTTATCTCTTCACCATTCATAATAAGTTTCCTCACGAAAAAAAACGAAAGGGAAAACAAAGTTAAATGTCATTTTTGTGTCAGAACTGCTCAGGTTTATATCACACCTTGAGTTCGCCAAACCTCTTTTAGCGATATATGTATATATATATATTTTTAATTCCACAACGGAGCTGAGGCTTCGTAATTTACAATTAAACATACACAGTATACAATACTAGAATGATGATTGTTTACGCGGTACTTTCCTTACGCGAATCAGCAGCGCTTCCTGACTCGGAGCCATTTTCTTCCTCCTCAATAATTTCGTCCTTCAGTGAAGTTTCTATCATCATTAACTCCTCGTCAGACCCCTCCACATCTTGATTTTGGTTTTCTTCGAGCTCGACCTTAGTCGATTTTCGTTTATCTCTCTCCTCTTGTTTTATCACCTCCAGCCACATTTTGTAATTACTTTCAATGTTTTTGGTCAGGTCACTCGTAATCTTTCGTCGCTTTCGGCGACGTGATTTTTTCGGTTTTCTCCGTTCGTCTTCGGGATTTCTCGTTCCTTCTTCGCCGGAGTCTTCGTCGTCGCTCTCCAGGTCCGAACTACTTGCCTCGACGTCGACCCATTCCCCTGGAAGGAGCCCGGCATTGGCATAAGCATTGTACAAAGGGGCCACTAGGTGATTGATGAACGACTCCTGCAACTGGGCTACGTGTGGGTGATCACGATCCATATAAGGAGAGATTGGCATACCACGTGCTATCTCGTCGTCTCCCTGGCGACAAACGAGAGAATCAGCAAGGCGGCAATCTTAATCACGTCATATAATACCATAAAAGGAACGCTTGTAATCATTCTCAGTCTTCTCTTTACTTTCTTCTCACCTTTTTATTGCAAATTGGCGTTTTTACACTTAATTAAATTACACCCTCCTATACTCTTCGGTTGGGGGGTGTTGCTATAGCCCTAAAGCGCAGCAACATGATACCAGCCAGAAATCGAGCCCGCATTTCTATCTCTTTTTCTTTCTCGCTTATTTTTCTCTTTTTTCTTTGCTCTTTTGGTTTGTATAGAAGTTCCTCCTTTCCTGTTTGTCTTGTTTGAAGCGCTGCATACCTGTTCATAAAACTCTTCAACAATGCGCTCGGTCCAACGTGTGTGCAAGTCTCTTCGTTTGCTCGGTCCTGAAATGTCCGCCATCTTGATGCAGATCTGCAGTGTCAAGAGACGATCAGCTTCTTGTGACCAATCTATTCCGCCACCGTCAGAAATCTGTCAGTCAACAAAAATATCACGCCATGATACAACAGTTCCTTTTTAAGGAATGGAACAATATATTTTGGACGGGAGGGGGGGGGGGGAGGAGAGGAGGTAGGGATGCTAGTCTATCGCAAGGTGACCCACGAAGCATACAATTCACTATACACCTGGGTGGAGAGAGCCACTCTGAGAATAAAGTGTCGTGCCCAAGAACACAACACAATGTCCCCGACCAGGGCTCGAACCAGGAATACTCGCTAACCATTAGCCCCACCCCCCCCCCCCCAATCCCCTGGCCTCCATAACCGAAGGTAAGAGGTGGTACTACTAGCGAGCTGAGCTAAAATGCAGCTATAGCAAATGTTTAACAGGATTTATTATTCAAATTCCATACACTGTACGAATTCCGATTTTCAGATTGGTTGATTTGAACCACGTAACACTAGGTTGTGACGAAACAACCTCCTTGACGTCATTATCGTGGCGTAATAACCGTGGTGCAAATTCAATACACCACTGTCATTACACCATGGCTTCGGCTGACTCACAATTTGACGATTTTTGTTTGCAGTGTATTCAATTTGAGTAATAAAAATGTTAACGCTCTCAATGCTCGTGATTTATCGGGATTTACCTGCACTCGTTCACTAACAATGAACTCGAAATTTTCAATACCGCACTCGGCGGCCTCGTGCGGTATTGAAATTTCTCGTTCATTGTTAGTGAACTCGTGCAGGTAAACCCCGATAATTCACACGCTGAGTGCGTCAATCTGTAAATACCACAGCATACTGAGTAATGTTAAATGCAAGGTAGAAACGTTACCTTAGAATCCAGGCAAACCTCAAACTATAAGACTACTAATTATTGTAACATAAAATGATACATGAAAAAAAGGAAAGAAAATGGTTTGTTTTCTATAGGAAAACGCTGTGATAAAAAAAGGACGTTTAACTAGGTACAGAAAAGTACTAAAGAAGAACAAGAAGCGAGATAAGTCATCTATCAAACAATTTTGAATAACCAACACCTGTTTACCTTGGCATTAAACTCGGACAGCAAATCAAAGTGTCTCTTCAGATCTGTCGCCAAGATGGCCTCAATTGCAAGAAATCTAAAGCGTTTGAACTCCACTGTCTCCAGCTCGCACAGGAAATTGTACTTCGGGTCTGACATGAGAAGGGCGAAGGCGGCCGCAGCATGATGGTTTTCCAGCACCGATCTGTCGTTATACAGTAAAGCCTGGAACAATAATTAAGTGGTAAGTCATATCAATTCGTTATATTTAGAAACCGAAGAAACGGATAGACGCGTGTTTCAAACTACAGTTGCTCGCTCGCTTGTTCGCTTGTTCGTTCGATCGTTCGTTTAGTCGGTCGGTCGGTCGATCGCTCGTTCGCTCATTCGTTCGGTCGGTCGGTCGGTCGCACGTTCGTTCTTTAGTACATTTCTAAGTTTATATCTAGATTCGTTCCTCAGTTAAATCGTCCGTTCGTTGGTACCCTTTTTTCCAAAGCTGGTTCCGCGTTAATTCGTTGGTTTGTTTGTCCCTCCGTTCATTCCTTCGTTAGTTTTTCAGGTCTCAAGCTTGTACAGGTCTCAGTTGGTTCAGAAAACCCAGCGAAACATTCTTCATGAATTTGCCAGAAGACGAGTTTCCTTTTCGGGCCATTCAGAGGGAAAACTAACGTCACATCGAAAAATTCTTACGTAGGCTAATGGTCACGTTCTGTTTCAGGTTTGCTGCACTATTTGCGAAAAAAAGACACCAAAACGGTAGTTAAACCGAAACAAAACCACACAACTGTACCGAGCGACTAAGAACTAAACAGACTTACTTGCGGCGACAGAGTAGCGACAAGGAAAGCGTTGGTTCTGCCTGGGTGATCGTAGTCGTGCATTGTAGCTGCTGTGTACAAAGCCAGCAGTTCTAGTAGTGGAATGGAATCCATCAATACCCCATAGTCACTGGTGTTGGTTTTCTGGCGCCCTTCTCCGTTCAGCCCGCTGTCGGAGTCTGAATCGCTCTCATTACTTAGTTTTGGGTTCAACGGACAGAAACCAGGAATCTTTTTAGTGGTCATGAAGAATACACCGTGAAGAACGTCCGAAGCATGAATACAGTTATGGTCTAAAGGAAAAAAAATTAAAATCTGTTAGCAGAGAATACATCAACCAGTTTAACTCTTCACCTGACGGTAACATTGTGACCGTAGAATATTCTAAGTTGACCTCGCCATAATCGCGTCAAGTACCAAAATTAACCAGTTCTACGTATTCAAATCAAATCAAATCAAATGTCTGTTTATAGTGGTCATGCACTTGGCTACACAAAGCTACTTCACAGACATGCCACTTAAACTGAAGGAAACTCTAGAGAATCTTGTCTTCACACAGAATAACCTTACTTTGCCCAAACAGGCTGCAAGGGCAAAATCACCGAGCCACAATACACACACTTGTAAGCCGACAGAAGTTATGCAACATGTGCAGCAACGTAGTCACTTTAAGAAGAGCTACGTCACCGTTTAGATGTCTTGAAACGTTTTTACTGAATCTGTGTTAATCTTCTAAATCCTTCACCATCCTTGTTCTTTTCTGGTTTATCATTATCTATTTGGTGTTTTTATATCTTGGTGAACTACTTTTTTCAGGTTTCCTTCCATTTCAAGGTAGTTTTGTACGTGGCCAAAATAACTCAGTGATTCAGTTCCCTTAAAATGTTGCCACAGTTTCTCACACTTTCTTTCACCTTACGCTCTACGGGACTGAGCAAAGGGAGGGGTTTAGTTTTCGTAATCCGATAAGTAAGTGGAAGGTCACGATTCGGATCTGACCTTTGGCCGGCAAAAACTTGGACTGCACTAGAAAACAAAAGCTGTGTAAACGATAAGATAACTACTAAAGTATAAGGTGCTACTTACATGGAATGTCGTGGTACCCACTTTCCAGTTCAAAGAAAAAATTAAGAAATTTTGTCTCGGGGATTTTAAATGCTTCAAAAAGACCAACTTTCCGAAACACTTTGTAAGTTACCTGCATTAGAAAAGACAAAAATCAAATAGAGTAAGACATTCAAACTGCAATGACACAAAATCACCACTCCATTCACTGAACATTTACTCGAGCAAAACCCTCAACATAGATGAATTGATGCCTTAAGTGTAAATGAACTGTTTTCATGACCAGATTAACGTTTCTCCTACATCATCAGACATGAAGTTCTCATGTCCTCGTCTTCATATTGGCAAGATGTGTGAAGTTAGAAACTGTAAGGCAATATCATGCTCAACTTTAAGTGCAGCTAAACCCAAAATATTTTATGGGAAACGCATTGCGCTATTTTAAACTAAATCTTGACTTTCTTATAGGCTGTAAAAATTACGAAATCTAGCCATCATTTGTTGCACGACCAAGCAAGCAAGGGGCATGGGTCTATTCCTGGTTTGACGCCACAGACAGATTTGCATGGGAGTAAGTCTTTCTAACAGTCTTGCAAAAAAGTGTGGCGTACAACTGGGAATAGTCCCATACCCCTTACTTGCTCGGCCGGGCGACAGATGATGGCCAGATTTCATAACTTTTACAGCCCGTAAAACGTCAAGATTAGGGCTAAAAATAGGCAAAAAAGGAAAAAGTACTTTGGGGTTAGGTGCACTTTAAGATCGAGAGTTCTGGCCTGCCTGATGAATTTTCAGGTCCGCCGTCCACAAGACAAACTGCATAAATTGCAGTCAAGATGGTACTCTATTGAAACATATTTGGGGAAGAAAAAAATAACCGCAATAACAACAGGAAAGAGTTTATACCAACGCGCAGACTCTCATATATCTCACCGATTTTCTTATTCGGCAAAGGCGAAACCTTAACCCAGAACTAAGCTGGCGACTGGCACATATACTTCGGCACCAGTCAAAAGTCAGGGATTAACTGCATGTAAACTCGCGATAATATAACCCTTCTGTCCTTACCTGCGTCAATATATTTCCGTGTTCACAAGCATCAAATATCGGAAAATTCCAATCGCTGATTTGATCTAAAAGCTTATCAAGTTCTCTTGACTTTGGCAACACCCGATTCTCCTTGGTAAAATCAGGCTCCTTTGCCTGGTCGTTACGTGTTTGATTAGTGTCTTTTTCCTGTTCTGTTGACGAGGGTTTTGTATGACATTCACATTTACATTGCTTAGATTTCACCTCGTTTTCATCGCTTTTTGTCTCTTCCTGATTTTCAGCCTGATCTAAAGCATCTTTAACAAGCTGTGTTTCTTCCCTACTAAGTCTTCTAAACACGTTTGACGTAGCAAACATTCTATCGGGTGATTTTCTCAGCAAATTTGGCGACGACGATACGGGTGATGCAGTCCCGCGGTCAGGCGACCGTCTAGGAAGAAGTGGAGAGCCAGACGGTGCCAAGTCCGGCGACAGTTTTCGCGAAAGACCCGGCGATGCTTGAGCGGGGAAGCTGTGACTAAAGCAAGCGGGTCTGTGCTTAGGATAAGTCTCTTGGGGGCCATTTTTAGTGCTAGTTAGAGCTCCTTCTGCTAAAGAAGACTTCTGCGGGCTCTTATTTGCAAGAGGGGAAGTACTTGTATTATTATGTTCAGAGAAAGTCACGACAGGCGGGCGTGACACCGTCACGTCAGCATCGAGGGTGGGCATTCCTGTTGCCGACGTCGTAGTAGTCCATGTGCTTGACATGCGCCTCCCCTGGGAATTTAGCGAACGTCGAATTCGCTGGAGTTGGAAAAATAATAATCATTTTAGTCAGAAGTAATTTTACTCTAATTATGATGACATGCAGCAAATAGGCCCTGTTCGATATCTTAATCAGTTCTAATATGGCTCCGAGGCTTTTTTAAGTTCCTTTTGTTTCTTAATTCCAAAAGAGACTGGATGCAAAGAAGACAACACCAAATATAAAAATTTCTCCTGAAAGCCTTGGATCCATGTTAGAACATTTTTTTGGTGGATCTGATCCCCCACCCCGCAGGCATAGCCTTGGTAGTGCGCTGGGCGCGTGGAGTTATGGGACTGTTACACTGTTCCAGGCTCCCTGTGTTCCCACTCTTTATTCGTAGGCAAGTAAATCAGTGCGTCTGAGTTTACTACATGACAACCAACCTTGACTGGTGAATAAATATATATGATTAGACGTTTTGTTGCGTAGTATCGCTGAGTATTTTTACGAGTTGTGACGTATTTTGGCGAGCCTGCAGGGCGAGTCAAAATACAAACAACGAGTAAAAATTCTCAGCGATACTACACAACAAAAGGTTTAATAAGAGATTTATTATCCAACACGCCAAAGTTGTATGTCTGTGCTGGCAAATTTCGCGGATATTTTATTTACGAGGAATGCGCGACAGAAGTATGCGAAGCGGAACGGAATTGACGCGGGAAATCCAGCTCACTGATTGGTCACCAGGAAACAAACCTATCTAACGCGTCCTCTGGAGTACAAATACCGCGTGATATTTGTACTCGTTTTGGGCGTTGTTTGTACTCTACGAGGTGCAGTTGGATAATAAATAACAATTATTCCATGAGCCCGAGTTGGATATGAAGTAATAAAATAACCAACGAGCGCGTAGCGCGAATTGGTTATCATTTCATATCCAACAAGGGCGAATGGAATAATTGTTTTAGTGAATTCTTGAACCGGGTTTTGCCGCCGATTTTTATTTCCACAATTTTACAAAGGAAAATTTTTAAACTTGGCGCACTATTTTCCATATGACGTAAAACTCCGACTATTGGGTCATAGTCGGAGTTTTTTAGCCAATCAAAAAGCTAGAAATGTAATAGTCGGAGCTGAGAATTGACTAAATAATAAATAACCTGTATAACAGACAAAACAAAGCCAAACTTGTCATGAAATACACAAAAACTTGCCATAAAAGGGCATTTTTTTCCACGGGAGATTGATTTGATCCCTTCTCGATAAGCATAATTTAGAAACCCTGAAAAAACCTCTTGATACTTGAACCATTTTTTGATGGTTTTCGCAATAAAGGTGACTTGTTCTCAGGGTCTAGTGCAGAATGTAGTTCTCGACTTCGTTCTTGGCCAATAACCCATAAATACGTTGAAAGAAACTTGAGTTTTCATTGACTGTATTGGAACACCTACAGCCCACTCGCATAACGATGCAACATCCATTGAAAAGACACTTACCCCAACCATTGGTAAAGGCATATCATCCTTCAGATCTGGTTGATCCCTAACTTTATCCTCTTGACTCTCATCGCGGAATTTTTCTATGAGAGGGGTCATTGGTGAAACAAATGGCCGCTGTACTGCATGAAAAGCAGTCGGCGGCGCAATCATTGTACTGATGATCTTAAGAGTGCTTGCCACATTCGGAGGTAAATTTGAATCAGCTAGCAGATCTGAGATCATGCCATGAGCTTCTCCCAATGTTGTACAATCTATAGAACCCTATGATCAAAAATGCAAGAATGTTAATCTAACGTGAAGAATATGGCTCTCTTGTGCTGACGTAAAGTTGGTTATTTTCACCTAGTTAGCTATAGCACTTAAGGTGGTGGACTGCTTAAGGCCTGGAAATCTCACCAATAAATGAACAAAACTGTCGAAAAACATGAAAAGGAAGAGCATGGAGGGAAAAAAGACCAGTTTGACATCCCTTTGAATTTTATATGAAGTTACAAGTTCTAACAAAAGGGGTGAAATTTCATTAACACCATTTTCATAAATCCAGACATATTTTAGGCTCGATTTCCACCGCTCTATCGTGTCTGGTCTGCCCTACGGAGGAGGAGCGCGGTCTCATTTCCCGAACAGCGGCTGGTAATCGAGCCTAGACATATTTCAGACTTGCTGGTGCACAAAACAAGGGATTTATTAACACAATACTCTATTTAAAAATAACTGATTGCAACACAAGGAGATTCTAAGGGTATATTTCCTCAAAAAAAACAACAACAGTCAACTAACCCCGAAATTTGGGTCTTTTTAAACCAGAAATTTGAGCTCTACTTGTCTACAATCAGTATGGAACATGCATCAACACTGTGGATTATTATTTTGACTTATAACCCATAATCAAGACACTGTTAATATCACAAAAGCCCAGATATTCCAACGCAAAATAATTTCCCAAAACTGGCACAAAGCAAGACCCAGGTATGACCAATTCAGGTGCACCAAAATGTATCAAACCCTGGTGAATAATTCAGTTCTTTTTTTTTTTAAAAAAAAAAAAAAAAAAAAGCTCACGACAACATTCAGTGTTTTCACAATGTTCTTTTACACTTATAAGAGCCCTCCTCTGTTAAGAATTTTTAAAATTATGCTTGTTGTCTGTTTTGACTGCACAAAATGTACACAACACTTGACTTAACAAACTTAAAAAAAGGTTAAATAAGATCTTAGGTCAATGGAAGTGGATAAAATGTCTGCAATGTTTTGAAAAGACCTCTGGTACTCAGCCAGCCAGCTGTTTTTTAGGTACACAGGATTTTTTTAAGATAACAAAATCTCAATTTATAACAAGCTGAAAGTTTTGTACGTATTTGTCACCCTTAAAATTACCTCCTTGGGCTGAAAATAATTTAACATTCAGCTGGAAAGTTGGAAATGCAACAGAAAAGTTCTCACAGTTAAACTACTCTTAACTCATGGTCAGCAGCATATAACCCATGTAATATTATATCACATATCTATCAATTTAAAATGCCTTTCTTATTGTGGTAACCAAAATTTCAAAATAAACTTCTGGTTAAATGGTGTTTAGGAAATAGAAGTACATGAATTTGAAAATATGATCCTTTTTGCATTAATGAAAACTTCACAGGAATCTAATAAAAACCATGACAGGAGGTCCATTTTTTCCTTTTATTTTTGGTTTGGAGGCTCTGAAAATGCTCAGAGCCAAAAACTACAAAGGATTCATAGTCTTTTTCATATTTTCAAGGGAACTATGGAAGATGCTAAATATTAGCCAGGATTATATCAATTCAGACCTTGAAATTGTGACTCACTGGTCGCCAATGCGACCAAAAATCAGGTGCTGGTGACCAGATATTTAGAACTGGTTGCCAGTGGGTGACTCACCTTTTCTTCTGACAACCTTTTAACCTCAAAGGAAAACAACATTACTTGTGGGTGAAAGGTACGATTGAATAGATGTAATAAACCAAACTCTTTGATTACCAACTGGATCACCATGTTTGATTCAGCAGCTTCTTTATTTTAAGACACACTAAAGTAAAGGATCCTCTCACATTGAAGAACTTTGAAATAGCTAGCCTTGTTTGAAATCAACCTATTGTTGGGTTGCACATGACGTCATCATTTTCTAAAATCAAAAACTATAGAGCCACTTAAGTTATCATCTTCATCAGGCATGAGAGGGTGTAAATTTATATCTGTGAACAACTTTTCAGCACAAGAAGATGCTTCGTCTAAAAACAGGCACATTTTAAATTTCAGAGTTATGGCGGTGTGTGACATAAAGCTATGAACATGCTTTTTGAAAAATATATACTTATCTGGGGATTTTTAGCCTTTTTAGAAGTTTAAGTATTGAGGGAAATGCTTATTTAAATGTTAGCTCGATCAGCTAAGGTAATCAGTGGCCTAGATAGCTAAAGAAGTTCCAGATGTTTACACTATTTTCCGGTCGCCATGTTGGTGTTCCTTGGAGATACACCAACATGGCAGTTTCATACTGGGCTCTGTAAATTTGCGCAAATTATTTCGACAAATATTTGAAGTTTCGGAAAACATACAGACCTAAAACTTGGAGAAGTGTCTTATTTATTTATCTCCTATAACATGACAATTTCTTGACTTTGTACACTGAATGGTTTTTGAATTATTTTCCTATTGCGTGACAGTGCAACCCAAGAATAATGCCATGCAAACTCTGGAGCACTGAGTACATCATGTATACCTACAGATTGCATCTCTTCTCTCTGGCTTCTGAAAATTTGCACAAGGCAACTATATTGGTGACTTAAAGATTTTTTTTAATTTTGAGCCCTGTAATTTTATAGTAATTACTTGTATATGCAAAGATGAAGAGTACTTTTTTTCAATGGTATGAAGCAAGGCAGTCTCTTCACAACGAAGAGGACAACACAAGGTCCTTTGGTTACACATTACCAATTCCCACACATGAAATCACAACCTCCCAAGAAAGCTTTTTGTATTCTTGTATGAATTCTTTTCTCATCCTCATCAAGCACTTAGAAATTAGACATCCATTTTTGTGACAATTTAAATCTTTTTTAGCGTAAACTTAAGACTTACTTTTTAAAATTAATTTAATGTATAATTTTTTTCCTATTTTTGTAAAGCTTAGAACAGGACTGGATAAGCGCTTTGTAAGTAGTCATTATTGTTATTATTATTATACATTTCATTTTAAAACAAAGATTTCAATAAACAAGGAAACAGGAAAGCCTTGGTAAAAAAATGTTACCGTAAATTCTTGTCTTAGCACACCTTCTTAACTAGGTGTCCCCTTTGAATAAGCACCCCTCCTAATGGCCGAAATTTGAAATGAGTGCCCCCTCCCCCCTTGAATGAGTGCCCCCTCCCCCTTTGAATGAGTGCCCCCTCCTCCTTTGAATGAGTGCCCCCTCCCCCTTTGAATGAGTTCCCCCCCCCCTCCCTCCCCCCCCCCATTTTGTGGAGGAGTGATGAGGTAACAAAAGATATATATAGTACTGTTATTGTCGTGTAGTAATAGAATTGTACATAGTTTCAGTTTTGAACAAGTTAAGTTTGGAAAAAACAAGTGCCACAATTTAAAATTTAGGATCAGCTTTCCATGTCAATAAACAGCTTACATGTATGTTGTTGTTTGGACACAGCTGGCATACACTGTATTCAAACAAAACAAAACAAAACAAACTTTGCTTCTTGAAGGTAAGGAGTGTTTTTTACAGCCAAGATTTTTCATTACCAGATACAGAGTAAGTTGCTTTGTTATCACAAACCTCCCCTAATTCCAAGCTTTTTTCTTTGTCCAGATGGAATAAACCTTATTAAATTTCATGCCAAAAATATTGCAATCACAATTTGAGTACAATTTTAAGGATAAAAGGAATGGTGCCAAAAATACTCCTCGCATCAGTTAAAAGCAATAATTGTTAATAAATGGCAACATTGTCAAAACAAAATGACAAACTCTACTGATGAATTCAAGACAAAATAGTCTGACTACAAACTTAAGGTCCTGTGCATTGCTGATCTATGCAATAATTATTATTTTATTGCAAGATCAAAAGAGAGTAATGAAAGAGTGCCTTGGGAAATTAAATGTGTCTTCATATTTTTGAAAAAATAAGCTGGTTTCGTAGAAAGAAACTAAGTGGCATTCTGACTTAAGGTCGCTTAACATAAAGTGAACAGTACTTTATTTTCAGAGCAGGGAAGAAGCCACCAAGACAAATAGCATTTAGCTGCTGGTGTAAATTGGAAAAGTACTCTCCCTTTGAAGAAAACAAGGCATTTCCTGTAGCTTGTTTTCTTTTGCAAGCCATTTCTGTTTATTGTATAAATGTGCTTAGAATCCACTGCCATGTTCCCGGGTTTCACAACTGATGTCACCATCTGTAATGTTCACTTGCCTACACTGGTCTTCAAACCCGAAAAGACTATGAGCAAGCCACAACAACCATAGCTGCTTTTAAAACAATATGGCTTCATTGACTGGAGAGAGATAAGCACCATAACCAGTGTTCCAGATAAGCAAGGGGTCTCAGGTCAAAAACCCGAAAAGGTCACCTACATGACCCGACAAACTGATAGAAATTTAATAATGACTGGGTGGAAATAGCGGGTATTGACCCGTTGGAAATCGTTATTGACACCCAGCCTTGAAAACATATCTGGAACCCTGACCATAACAGTGGTTTTAAATTAGCTTGACCTTGAAGTAGTTAGCATTCCTAGTCTTTGATTTGCAGGAAGACAAAGTAAACCAGCATTGCATGTGGAATCTTTCATCTGTCACATTACAGTTCAAGCTTTCTCACTAAAATATCACTTCATGAAAACCTCAGACATATTGTTCAGACTTTTGATTTTCCAGTATAAAAAAAAAATCACATGTACCAATGCTATCTGTTTTCACTTGAAAGCAGACTTTTAAAATAAAAAGTGACCTTTTGCAAAACTTACAATTCTACCAGCTTCAGTGCAAAATAAATTATTAATGCAAACTTCCTCTTGAAAAGATTGTTAATTTTCAATTCCATTTAAATCATAGTTGAATATACAGGTGTACCCATACTTCAAACTATTAGTTTTAATTCAATGAATATAGCAAAGAAAAACTGACTTGGAAAGCAAATCTGTACAATGTTTATGTACATTTACAGAAAGTCTCGATTCAAAAGGAACATTTTGGCAAACACACTGTGAACGTACTGAATAAAAGAAGATAACAATTTGGTCAACTGATGAATATTTCATAGATTATGGCTTTGA
The DNA here is from genome assembly GCA_022496165.2 of Catalaphyllia jardinei. NCBI lineage: Eukaryota > Metazoa > Cnidaria > Anthozoa > Scleractinia > Caryophylliidae > Catalaphyllia > Catalaphyllia jardinei. The sequence goes on along the minus strand of CM042747.1, from coordinate 15,733,523 downwards.
AGTTTGCATCGTGCGCTGAATGAATTTTTTTAAAACTCTTCAGAAAAATGCAAAGGTTACAGTTTCTCTCTTGACAGTAAAAGTCTAAAGAAACCAATTCACCGGGCAAAGCAGATGGAACAAAAGAGCAATTTAGTGTTCGATTATGGCAAATACTTGAGTGAGAAACAATCAAACATACTATTCATGTGGCCAATTCACCAGACACGTTTAGAGAGAGCAAAGGATGTTTCCAAAGTCTTTTGTCTGCCAAGGCTATCCACTATTTTGACAAGTAAATAAACCAATCGAGTTAAAATATTTCTCAGATGCAAATCATGATATTTCTGTAGAGAGAATGAAAATTACCATTGCTATTCTGAAAAATATGCAAAAACAAATATGTCCTTCAGTGACCTTGTTTATATGCATCATGAACCACTGATTTTTCCTTTCTTGGCAAGCACAAAAATATATCCAGTTGCATTTCTCAGGGCATCCAAAAGCTGTTTTCATTTAAATGTGCATTCCTTGCAGTAAGCAGAGTGGAAAATGTTATGCATGTAAACAATCCCTGATAATTTGTTAGGCATGTGCCCTCACTTCTGACCTGATTGATGATGAGGACATAAAGAAAAGTCAAAACGTATGTTTTCTCCCAAGACGGTTTTAATGGCCTCATTGTCGTGTATTAAGAAAGTTTGAGCCATCCAAAACTCAAGTTATACCAACATCAAGACAAATTTACATAACCTAGTTTTCTAAGTAAACAACCACAGCAGATTCACAACAGCAACTTGACACTGGCTGCAATTGCTCTATATCTTTTTCAACAACACTCGAACTTTATCCACTTGGAAATGACAACACAGGAGTAGGAATAATACAACTCTGGATAATTTAATCGCACTTGTAAACCACATTTCCATATTCCTCGATGATTAAGTGTGATTGACAACTAAAATCCGATTTGATGTTTTTTGGTATTTATTTATTTACTCAGTCAGTAAGCATACCCTTGAAGAAAATAGTTATTTGGATAGGGGTGAATTTACAAATTAACCGCCACCCTGACCATGAAATACCGGGCAGTCTCGGATGTTTATCCTTTTAACAAACAATGTGGGCGAAAACAGTATTCTATATTGAATCGACGAAGAAGTAATCATTTGGAAATCTAAACAGCAGAAATTACTTCAAGAATGAGTCGTGCGACATCTAAACTCCAAGCGTTGTTGTTGTAACATCTAAAAATGACGAGAAGGGAATTCGTATTTTTATCACGACCGCAAAATTTTTAAAGTCAAGCGCATTAATTTTTTATCAAAATTAGCTCGGTATTGCAATTTTGAGCAGCAAGTTATTAGCCTTAATTTGCCAAACCGAAGGACGATTTTGACTTGTGGGAAGCGGACAGTTGTTGTTTATCTCATTTGCAAGATCTACAATTACATCTCGAGTCGTACAATAAGATTTAGACGAAATGTGCCGATTTTTTTTGAGCCAGTCTGTGAAGGGATCAACGAAACCCCGAAGAAGGTCGCTTTGAAATGGATAACAACAATAACAATAATAATAGCTTGGCTTTTTCCATTTAGCTTTTAAGAAAAACATCGGGACGAAACAAATCCTGGCCTTTTCGCATTTAGCCGAGCTTTGCCAGATTAGGAATAATTTCCATAACAAACGTTGAAGAACTAACAAAGAAATGATAATATATTGCACACCGAGAAATTGGCGAGGATTGCAGGTGATTCTAGATAACCGGCGTTGCTAAGATTAGAGAGCGATGCTTGGAGCTTCACAAATCTTGCGGTACCACTTGCAAACATTTGAAATCGCCCAAGCCTCGACCTCAGATATCACCAAGCCGAAGAATCTAGGATAAACATGTGCTATTCAAGTTCAGAGAATCTATGATATGATATTTTGGAAGATTTTTAATAATCACACTCATGAAAGTTTAATGGGAGTTCGAATGTACATCGCGTACATTGGATTTTCTCCCCGCCGCAAGTCGAACACTCCATCGCATGGAAAAGAACAACATTGAAATAAATCAAAGGCGCCGCTGGCTCCCGAACTGGCTTTTCCGACACCAGCGCAGCTATAGAAATACAAACAGAAGGCCCACAGTAAACAGTATTACAATAAATACACGGGAAATGTTAAATGAACGCCTTGTTACTCGACCACGTTCTGTTAAATTAGACGAACCTTGATGCAGAAACCATTCCTGTCTGAAGCTCACTTGACAGGTCAAAGATCCTAGGTAGTTATAAACTGCTCTTCCAACCCATTAATATAAAGATCGTAATCTATAGCTAAGGAAATGAACGAGGCTTTCATATATAAAGTTTACTTACCTTGGTTTGGATTCCCAGCGCTGGTAGCGAAGTTCTTCTTCTACTATTTAAACTGCTAGTCGAAGACACGCTTGAAGTTCGTCTCCGGATTATAGGAGCTTTGCTTTGAATAACTTCACCCGGATTCGGAGTAAACCATGCTTGAATATTTCTTGATAATATCAGCCCACTAAATGCTGAAAAATAGGCTAGAAATGGCCGCAAAAACGACGGAATATCACGAAGTGTAATCCAGCATGACATTCGAGCTGTTGTAAGTAACAACAGCGCTATACTTGTGGGAAGAATTTTTAGTTTTGAAAATACAACTGTTACAAGCCCCGCCATCACAAGGGTAAAGAGAAATGTAGTTCGTAGGAAATCCGATCCACCGAGGATAACTTGTGTACAAAGCTCTCCTAACAGACAAACGGGGAACACAACATACGAGATCTGGCTCTTGCAGTATTTGTGAATGAGAAGTTCAGCCCAATAGAACACACAAATCAAGCAAACAAGCGGTAAAAATATTGTAAAGATACGCTGTACCACCGTGCAAAATCCATGAAGAACTCCCTCTGGAACCGAAGCAAAGACAAGCCAAAGTAGGCATAGCAAAATAAATCCACTGCCTGATTCCACGGGACCAATTCTCACCTTGCCATTTAACAATGTCCAAGACGTAAACTGGGGCCTGTCAAGCGAAGCGACCGTCGTTGTTATATATCCATTGTAAGATTCCTTGTCTTTGTCTTTAATTTGGGGTTCTTTCAGAAGATTAAGTTCTCCTGGAGGAGCCATGTTAAATTATTCCATTCGGAAAATTGCCAAAAAGCGGAGAAATTCAAATATTCGAATTGCGCTCCGCTATTCCATGCTTCGCTCGCTTACTTTGTTTCGCCACCGAAACTCTCTTTCGGTTCGGGCTAGCAGCGCCAAGTATCCTGGGAAGAAACTGGACCAATCAAATGACAGCATTTTATCTCTTATTGTTGATCCTTTGAGGCGTTGACGTCATTCCTGTCACGCGAAATCGCTTTTTAAAATTTGACAATTTCTCTGAAAATGAAGCAAAGCTAAAAAGGCCGTTTCCTACGCAATTGATCTTCCTTTTTACCTAAATTAAGCGCTGTGTTACGCAAATCGCTCATCAAAATAGCGCATAATAATGAAAGGGCGCGAAAATGGCCCGAAATTACCATGATAAAATTTTTCCTAAAATGCAAAATAGGTCGAGGTGAATGCTAATTCGTATTTTTAACTGCGACAAACTGCAGTCTGTTTTGTAGTCATTTACCATAGAAAAGGAAAATTACAGCTTATACGGACGTGTAATTAAGGTTTTCAATTCGCCAAACTATGAAAATATAACGAACGTACCATTTACACCTGGAACTTTGGTAATCTTTGTTTTTCTCAATACGAGGGGAACAATTCTCAGACATTTAAATAACGAAATCTGTTTTCGGTCACAAAGGCTTCTTTATCCCTACGATCCGGCATAACACACGTAAGTCCAATTTGAAGTTTTTCACCTATACAAAAACGACCGAGCACAAAAGTAATTTTCAAATTCGTGAAGACAATCGGACAATTTGAGAAGGCTTCCGACAAAACAACTCGAGATTTCAAAATACTGAAAACTACTATGTTTTCATTTGTCTGGCGTAACACTAAAATATTTAATTTTATTGTCGGCCTTTTTAAACCCATTAAAATTCGCCCTCTTTTGTTTACAGAAACAAAAGAAATAATTTGCCGTTTAAAGAAAAATGTGGACTCGACCTAATATGATCTATATATTTATATATTTAATTATATACAGAAGATAAAATTGTCCCAACAATAGCCGTTGTCAGAAAAAAAACTTTTGATTTCTACAGCAGTGAGTATTTGCGACAGGTAAACATTGTAAGACCCGACTTTAGTAAACAACCTTAATTAATTTCCAGAAAAAGGTCGAAAACAACACATAGGAGGTCACAGGAGGTGTTTTCTCTCCTTTACGTCTCAAGTTATAATCACTTTTACCGCAAAACGGAATGCAAAAGAAAACAAAGTAATCTTAAAATGCAACAGCGATCCATACAAACCACATTATTTTAAAGTTCTGTCAACTCTTGTATAATGAAAAAGCGCAAAAAAGTACACTCTACTTGTAACCGGAAAAATAACATGAATAGAAAAATTTGTCGCGTCTGTTTTTGGACCACGTCTAAAGCTTAGAAGCTTGTTTTCTATAGCTGGGTTATTTATTAATTTAATTATAAAGAATATTAATTTATACGATTGATATACACAGATTCCTGTCGACTGAAGTTCCGTCATACGAATTTGCCCGCTTTAGATAAAGCGCAGGTCAGGACCAGTTTTGAAGATCATCCATATGGTAGTTGTTCCCTCGACTCCTTGACAGGAAATTTTATCGCTGTATATTTAATTAGAGAACTAGATCGCAACCGAAAGCAGGGCGCTAGGGCGCTCCCAACTTTTTAGCCTTGGCCTTCATTCCAAGTTTACCCAGTAAAGAAAACTCGAAAATAGAACCGAAAATGCGTTGGTTTGAAAAGCATCAAATGCTTGCATTACGACCGCTAAAGCAGCCCTCTTGCTCCTTTCTTGTCTCCTAGATGGGATGCTAACCCATTGCAGACCTCCAAAGACATATTTAAGAACCCGGCTCATTTAAGCTAAAGAACCCGGGTGATATCTAGAGCCCCAGCCAAACAACTTGTCTGTATTCGTTGATATGAAACAATCTCGACCCACGATCTTGCTATTAGATGCCCTCGGCAAATTCTGAGGCCAAATCACATGCATTCTATAGCTTCTGCCCTTGGCCTCTGCCGTAACCTGTGATAAGGTGTTCCCAGGAGCCCATTGGGTGTTCCTATTTTTCGCTGTGGCAGCAGTTTTTCTAGAGTTGTGCGAAACCACCATTACAGCTTCTCGCATTAGAATCTTTATTTAATTCCATGGATTTAATGTCCCCTCACCATCTAAAGGCACGTGCACTGAACGGTTGTTTTTCTTTTGTTGCAAGAGAACTGGTACTTGCTTTTTGCATCCGGGATATTTTATATACCCACAACTCTCTACGGCCATACATGAAAAGGAGGCCTTCTTTCTTCCACGCGGTCGAGGCCGTCTTCGTTGTAAAGCGAGGCTCTCCTCGAAAGTTTGGCGCTTTTATTTTTAGCACTTTCCTGTCTCGCTTTCAAGCGTAAACACGGTAAACTATTTGATTCATATCAGTGATCATAATTGAGGCCTTGGCTTCGCAGGAATCGGTCGATTTTGAACGCGATGGCGGCGGATTCCGCCGAAGCGTTGTCGAGCGAGGCTATTCAACAACAAATCATGGCTACTGAGCAAGTTTCCGCGGCCGAAGCTCTCCAAGACGCTATGTCAGTGAACATTTCAACAACTATTCAAACTATTTCACAGCAGAATGGGGGAATCACCACCGTTTCCTCATCGACTTTACCCGAAACAATGACAGCTACAGAAGCGATGATGGCGACGGAAAGCATTTCAGTTGGTACACAACAAGGGGCTTCGGCCACGTTGAGCGAAGATCAAGAAATCGTGGATAACATTCCCCAAGTCCAGCAACACGAGTCCGTTGTGAGTGTCGCTGGAAGTCAAGAAAGTCTCGTCATATCAACTGAAAATGTTGCCATTACTACGAGTGCTTCACTTGATGCCTCTCAACAAATAGCGAATTTATCGAGTTCGGCACAAGCGAATTATCCCTGGGCCGCGCGACTTAATGACTGTGAACTTATTGGGGATTCCTACAGGGGATATGTGACAAGTGAAGTGGAACTGGAGTTGATTCTGACATTACACAAACAACACACTAATAGCTGCTGGGGAACAAGGCAGTCTCCGTCATCTGCTAAACCGTCAATCCGTCTGATGTGGAAATCACAGTACGTACCATATGATGGCATACCATTCCTCAATACAGGTATTTTTGTTATTATTATTGTTATTATTTGTCCATTATATTTCATTTCCAGTTGTTTATCTAGGATTAATTATCTGCTAGTAAAACACATATTTGATTCGTTTGTTTGTTTATTAATTTATGTATTTCTTTATCTGTTTATCTTGTGATTAATTCCTACATATTGTTCAAGACTGTATTAGGTTCACTATTTTCACTTCTAATTTCACAATAATGTTTGAATAAAATTTTTATAATTTTTGACACTTTTGAGGCTCACAAATTCATGTTACAACTCTCACAAAGCTAACCTCACCAAGCCCACTCTTTAGTTATTTAGTATACAATGGAGAGAACAAGAGATGTTGTTATACCTCCCAACTCATTGATTGGAGGAGAACGTGTCACGTGCCATTGGTCAAAACTCAGTGACGCCCTAGGGCGAACAAAACTCAATGACGCCCTAGGGAAACAACACCTTGAACTTTGGACTCGCACGTGATCATGTTGTGCAACTTGAAACCGCGGGAAATTTGTGTACCGGTCGCCCTGATGTAAGAAGCCATTGAAGTGGGACGTTTCTCATTATTCAAGAAAAGGAATTTATAGTCGCAAAAACATATCATGCAGATTAACAAAAGGGAAAATATGAACATTTTGTGTCTCCAAGCTTGTAGTTTGGTGCCAAAAATGGGTTGCCCACATTCGTCAACTCGCTCGTCGATCGTGGTCGCCAGGTAGGAAAGTGTTTGTGTAATTTACAACAAAATATGCTGTTCCTGATCAAATCAAACTCAAAATGCTTGAGTTGAGCGTTAGAAGAGGCCAAAGCAACTTTAGTACCGTCTATATTTTTTGTTCGCTGCGAAGAAAAAGACTGTTATCGTGATTTTTTGATAGAACAGGTTGTTTTTTGCAACCACTCGATTTTGCAAGCGCAGCCAGTGTATGCAATGGCCTCAATGCAAGCAAATAATTTTTTCAAAGATTTTTCTATTTTTGAGTCGGGAGGTATAACAAAACACTTAATGACTGGCCCCTCGGGAAACAGTGAGTTTTGTTTCCCCTCGACCTCAATGTTCCCCTCAGCTTTGCCTCAGGGAACATTGAGGGTCTCGGGGAAACAAAACTCACTGGTTCCCTTGTGGCCAGTCCATTAAGTGCTTATTGTTCCTCTCTTCTATGATAGTAATGAATGAAATGCGAGTAGACTTTAAAGTCCATTTCTGTATAATTTGTTCTTCAAGTCGTAGCAAGTTTTTTAAACTGTAGATACTCACCTTAGGGGAATCAGGGCTAAAAAAAAACCCATCTGCTCCTCCATGATAAGTATAATTTCCCCTCAGGCAAGTAAATAACTTTCTCTCCTCACTTGTTCCATGGGCAAGAGCCCAAGCAAATTATCCATGAGCAGTAACCAGTTTCACTGTAAAAAAAAACAACCTCAACATAATTTTATCACTGCACAGAGCTGTAGAAGAGGGGGGGGGCTATTTTGCAAGCCTGCGAGCCTGAGCTGTGAGTCCCAAAAGATTTCCGCCAAAAATCCAAAAACTGACCTAATGCCCAAATACAGTATTTATTTCATGCAGGGTGCTTCCATTATGCCAAAACCAACATGCAGTTTGTGATGAAACCAGGCAACCAAGAGGAGTCAGACTTTTAACATTTTTTATTCCTTTTCCAAATTCCATACGTTACTGAAGAGAAGTACGACAATGAACCGGTTTGTCAAGAATGGAATGGCATATTTTGGTCAGAGCTGACCAAAATAAGTAGACCTGACCCCCAGAGGTGATCCTGAATATTCTGGTCGGAGGGAAACAAAATGAACCTTTCCATTTGACTTCCGACAAAATTCAAGGACTCTTTGCATCGGCATGATGGAAAACACCCATGGTCTTCATGTGTCAGTACACTGTCACATTGCAAGAGAGGTGATGGAGAGTTTTCCTCTCTCTTTTTTATTTCTACCAATTTGCCTCACTTGATTGTTCCCCTGTTTCTATTTTGATGTTAGTCAATTTTACATAATCAAAAACCCAGTATATAATTCAGAAAACAGCAAATGAAACTGGTCAAAACTAAGAAGATTACAAGAAAGTCAGACAGGTAGTTACAATCGAACACGCTAGTAAATGACTTCAGTCCATTTTTGGTTCATGAATTATTAATGAGTGTGAAAACTTGGGCAAGTGGGGCAGTGTGCCGGGCAAGATGGTATTCAAATATTTTTCAAGCCCTGGGAAATTAATGGTCAAGGTGAAACAGAGGATGTCCCAAATTGGTGGAGAGGGGTGGTCCCAAATACAACTTCCAACACACTTGAAGACTTGATTTAAGTCATTTATCAACCATTACAAGCTGACAACACTTAAAAAACTGGAGAGTAAGAGTGACATCCTTATAATAAAGCACTATTCACTTAGGTGTCAATAGTATTTTGCTTTCACTTGGGTTTTACATTTCTGCATTTTGCAGTTGGTCTAAAACTCCCGGGGGGTACTCCCATTTTTGGGCTATATAGGTATGTGCTGCGGAATAGGGTATGGTTTTTGAGGTTCTCAGTTCTTAAATAGGGTATCTTTTTTAACCCTCTTGTTACTGTATTCCCGGTGTGGCTCTTTGATAGGGTAGCTAAATTGCATTATATAATGCTGGAGTGTGAAAACGCCATCCTAATCTTAAATTTTATATATCTGTTTATTTAAGTATTGACAAAATGATTGTGCAACAGCAGTTTAATAGCCTTAAGTGGGGTGTCAGTTTGCGTGTTTGGGCCTTAAAAAGGGTATCACACCCCTATCCAAAATTTGCAGGAGTGCCCCCCCCCCCAGGCTAAAACTCTTGCTCTACTTTCTGATCCAGTTAGAAGTTGAACCAAAACCAATAAAATTGTAATTGTGCTCAAACACACTCCTGTGCTTTGTTTCAGTTACATTTAAGTATTGAAGTGTTCAGTGGATGGTCTGTTCATTGCAACTGGCTAGAGTCATTACTTTGGTTTTAGTTTGTGAAACTGGATTTTTTTCCAGTTATAAGTGGAAGAAATGAGAAATAGATGATAATCACTGATCTCAATTGGCTGAAGAGGAGTGTGGACTTTATATGTTTCCCGTTTACAGGATAAATCAAACAATTTGAATGTCGTTGATCAGCTCTCAATAGTGACTTATGTTCCAATTGGGCTGCTACATGTATATAAAGTAGTGAAGCCTTGGAGCCATGGCTGACATATAGCTGCTGGAGCTTATCCCAGTTTCTGTAGCATGAAGTGGCTAGGAGAAATTCTACTCCCCCTGGATGGGATTCTAGTCCATCGCAGGTCACTCCCCCCTGATTTGTTTGGTTTCCCCAACAATTCGCCGGTTCCCATTTATACTCCTGAGTGGAGAGAGGCACTGTGAGAGTTAAGTTTCTTGCCCAAGAACACAACACAATATCTCTGGCCAGGGCTCGAACCCAGACTGCTCACTCCGGAGTCAAGCGCGCTAACCATGAAGCCATTGTGTCACCTCACCGCTGGTATATATATGGTGTTTAATGTTTGAAAGATGTAAACATTAAATACAGTCAATTTATCTCTCACAGAATGACTTCTTGATACTCCTATTCTTATTCTGATGTCAAATAAATTCATCTTTTAAGACTAAAAGTTGAGTTAGACCATAAAGAAGTCTGTTTTGCTTTCATTTTTTACATAGGCCAGGTTACAGAGCATGTCAAATGATAGTCACTATGCATGTAACACTGAAAGTGGGTATAAATAAACTGCTGTAAACAACAGCAAAATTAATACTAACATAAGTTTATTTATAAGGTCGGCGAGCAACAGTAATGGAGTGTCAATATGGACCAAGAAGGAAAGGAGCAGTCAACAAGAAACAGTTGGACTATGATGAACAAGGCCGTCCATTGAAAAGACATCGGCCTACATGTCCTGCCAGGATTTATGTCAAGAAAGTACGTAAATTTCCAGAGTTCAGGATAGATCCAAATCTGGAAGGAAAGAATGTCCGACAGGCCCAGGAGAGGGCATTAACGGCACTTAGGTTAGCAGGGGTACATGATGGTGGAGAGGAGAGGTAAACATGAAAAGACAAATATGGCTGAAAAGGTGATTGGGTTTGTTAGCTTATCGGGTGTTTTCTTTTACAGGTACTATGTTCAACTTCCACTTCCTCTAGCTCATGAATACCATGATGTTGATGACATCCCAATGGACCCTGATGAGGGTGACTCACAAGGACAGCGTCTCAATCCTGAAGTCATGCACAAGATCCGCGAACTTGTGGCGAGAGGCGTCACTGGGATCTACACTGTTAAACACTGCTTGAAGGAGTATGTCGAGAAGGAACTCTTTATAAATTTGGAGCCACCACCTAGACATAACAAGTCATATTTCCCCACCATCATTGATATCCAGAATCACATTCACCAAGCACAGATGGCACTAGCTACTGGTGCTCTTATGCCTCTTCCCCCGGTAAGTTGGTTGGTTGCAGAAGTTCTTTTCTTTTTGTATGCCACGTTTTCATTCCCTGGTTTCTTGGAGAGATTTTCAATTCACATTTTTCTTTCAACTCAGGACATGAATTATCTGTGGTAAGTAAAAGCTTGTGGCTTTAAAGTAAGGTTAAATTTCTTGTGGTATAAAAATGTAAAAAAATATAATTATATATTAAAATTATATTGTAGCAGATATAATAGTGTATTGAAGCAAATACAATTATTTAATACATGTACCTCCTAACAAGGAGAAATGACAAGTAGACCAGGGTAGTAACATATGACATAAATGGATTTCTCATCTCCTTTAGCCCAATAATTTGTGATGATGATTTCACTTGTAGTTAAATGATTTGTTTTTGCTAGCTCACAAATCTTCCAGCAAGCTCTCCACAACTTAAGGAGAAAACCCGTAAGCGGAAGCACGCACCAGAAAAACTATCACAGTCATCACAAACAACAGCTGAGGCTATTGCAAGTATTCAGCAGCATTATCAGTCAGCACGGCCATCAATATTAACTACTCAAGATCAAGAACACTTGATTCAACAGGTAATGCAAGACATTGCTCAAAATTGCACTTTTTCAGCTATACAAATGTAAGACTGGCTGTTCGAATCTTAAGTTTCTGAAAGGACATGACTGTAGCTATAGTTTTCTGTATCCTCTAGTTTGTAAAATGTTTGTATGCAATTTCTTCCACATTATAACATTTCATCCATGCTGATCATTATGTTTCTTTTCTTGTATATCTTGACAAATAAGATGTTCTAAAGAGAGAGTTATGCTCTGTGTTTGCCATATCTAAATGGTTTGTTTGGCTGGGGGAAATTAGGTGTACTGGCTAGGTGGAAAACCTTTTTTCACAAATTATGTGAAATAGGCAAAATTTGTTTTCATCTCAAAGATATATATCTTTGAAAACAAGTCCAAATTGTACAGTAGATTTGCTAAGTTACCTGATATTTTTAACTTTCCTAGATGCCACAAAACTTTTTGTTAACTTTTCTACAACATTTCTGAAAATGAAGTGACTCCTTGACAAAATAACAGGAAATTCAAATTTTTGGTCCTGTTTCAATATTCTCCATATTTACAGTCAGGGGCCCTAAAATGTTACCATAGAGGAACTAGTTTTGATCAGAAACAGATGTTTTCTTTTCTTCCAGAGTGGCAGAGAAAATTACCAAGGAGCTGAGACTCACCAGCTTGAACTTATCCAAGGCTCTGAGGCAGAAACTTCTGAAGTGGATATTTCTGCTCAACCACAGATCCTTATCACCCAGGGTACTGGCACAGGAAGAGATGAAGGTAGCTGCTGGAAACATTCACTATATTGCACTTTTTGTTCTCTGACCACAAGATTGGTGTTCTACCTGAAGGCCAAATTTTAGCTGGCATCTTTCAAATTACCCTACCATATAACGAGACCAAACTTTTCTTGGCATATATATATGCTATACTCAGATAAATCTAACTAGCAAAACAGTATGCTTTGTAGGGTTATAACTTAGGAATATTCATTCATATACTGGTACTAAAACGTTATGTCCATATTTAATTTAAAGATGCAAACTTTGAAGGACAGAATACAGGTGCATCATATTTAGAGGCCATGGAATGAATAATAGAGTTTAACCAAAAATACAGTGGAACGTCTACCTGTCTCAACAGCTGCTTGCAGCAGACAGTCCATTGCACTCATATATTTTATTCATATAATAATAAATCATAGCCAACAAGCCAGCCACGCGAAGACGCGAGGCTGGCGAGGCGGCAGCATTATAGAGCCGTGCAAAAGTACTGTGCAGGCAGAAAAAATCTCGAGTGATCAAGAGAAATGTTTGTAAGGTAACATTCCTGTTGTAAGGTAAGATTCCTGAGATTCCAATGACATAGTGGAAAAGAGGTCGATTGGCTTGCAACGGACCAGTCGTAGCATGCAGAGATTGTGACGTCAAGGCCTCATCACTCTGAGCGTTGATGCTCACCAGCTTTGGCATTCATCAAGGGGAGTTGAGATCAAGTTTGCGGACATTTGACGGCGAACATTTTTACCGAAGAAATAGAAATTAAAGACAGTGGCTATATTGTTGTTCAAATTGAAGTCAGTTTTTGTATCCACAGGACTTGACAGCGATAAAGTGTAAAGGATAAATATGTCAATCCTTTCTGGCGGTTGCTGCCTATGAACATTGCGTGACCATAAAACATTTTAGGTGATAAGATTGAGAGGAGTTTAAATCTTTTTTCTTTATTTGTTTCCCAGGGTCCGAGTTTTCATTACACCCAAACACAGATCCCGAAAACTCAGACCCCTGGAAATAAAAAAAGAAAAAAAGGTTTAAACTCGTCTCAGTGTTATCACTGAATCGAAAATGGTTTATGGTAACACAATGTTTATAGGCAACAGCCAGAAAGAATCGAGATATTTATCTTCTCTGGTTTATCGCTGTCGCATCTGGTGGAGACAAAATTGACTTCAATTTGAACAACATTATAACGAATTTGTGTCTTCTATTTCTTCGATAAAAAAATTCGCCAGCAAATGCCATCAAAATATCAGCTGGTTTTTGTTTAAACCTTGCTAGCGATAAACCGGGCTGAGATAAACCGGAGAAAATAAATATCTCGCTTCTTTCTAGTTCTGGCTGTTGCCTATGAACATTGCATGACCGTAAAACAAAATGTGATACGAACAGGGAGACAAGTTTACAATGTAAATCTTTTTTAAAAAAATTTGAGGGGCCTGAGGTTTTCGTGACACCCTAATTTTTACTTTTTTTATCTCGCTTCTTTCTAGTTCTGGCTGTTGCCTATGAACATTTCATAACCGTAAAACAAAACGTGATACAAACAGGGAGACAAGTTTACAGTGTAGATCTTTTTTTAAAAAATTCAAGGGGCCTGAGGTTTTCGTGACACCCTAATTTTTACCTGCTTTTGTAAGTTTTATTTGTTTTTATTTCCAATTCTAAGTGAGTGGTATATTTATTGAGCTAGCAAGTTCAACAATCGGCCAGCAAGCCAAAAGAGTACTCGGCCACCGTGCCAAACTCGGCCAGTGTGCCAAATGCAGCCAGCGTTCCAAATCTAGACAACGCAGCGGGCATAAAGCAATCAAAGAAATTGAGAAACCTTTTTAAACTGAATTCAATCAAAGCAAAGCTAAAACAAACGACAACTGTAGCAAACTATCGGCCAGAGACCGACACCATGCAAGAGTAAACTCGACATCAGCCAGCGAGCAAAAAGCAATCAAAGCAACATTTACAATATTTACATCAGAATTTAAGACATTTGATGTTTTGAATGCTTGACTACAAAAAAGTCATGTGCCTAAAACATGACTCTGTGTTTTTAAGTTCCCAATTAGTATTTGCTTTGAATGGGTGCTCATTGGCAATTAGAGAGAGCTACATCTAGTATTTATAGAGGAAGCTCCCATCAAATTGCATGGTTTTCAGGGAGGTCCTCAGTAAAATTATTAAGGTAAAAATATACATGTGGAGTGAAAAGTTTAAAACAAATCACAATCGACTCCAAGTACTAATAAACAGTGGAAGTAAAAATGGAAAGTCACTTTAAAATTTAAACCTATCAAGTAACAACATTCTAAAAGAATTAAAAGGAAGCTTTTAATTATGTCCATAGACAGGGCATTCCAATCAGTAAAACACTATGTAAACAATAGCCTCCATTTGGCACAAAAATATGCTCGGTTATTTTTCTGTGGACATTATCTGTTCTGAGGGGCAACAGTTTTCTGAGAGAGTAGCTCAAGGAAAACTGGGAGCTTTGAGGAACAGATAATGTCTAAGGACAAATATTCAAGCATATTTTCAAAGTCAAATGGAGGCTATTGTGTTTTTTATCCTTGAAATATTTTTCGGAATGTGCACAGTCAGTTTTGAAAATTGGCAAATATTCTAAAAATAGTGCAAGTTTAATAGTGCTATAATAACAGAAGGTACAGTCCGTCTCCCCTTACAGATAGCAAAGGCTAATCGCAGTGGGTGGAGATTTCTGGGATATTTCCATCTTAGTTGGGGAAAATACAGTCACATGACGCATTTAGACTAGTCACGCACAAACAAAAATATTTGATAAATGATAATTTACTGAATGATATCCTATACTCTAATGCCTTTCCATGCCATGGTAATCCTATGCTATACTAACTACACCACTTTCTTTCCTTGATCTAGGTCAAGTTGTTATTGTTGTGAATGCCAGCAGTTTCTTCTCTGGTCAATCTGATTCTGAGACACCAACAACACTATCATTAACTATACCAGCTTCACAAGTGGCTAGCTTGAGTCATGCCTCTCTACACTCTGGGCCTGGATCACAGGCAGTCACCTTCATTCCTCAGCAAGCTGATGCAGCAACAGTTCAGACATGTGGATCGGCTACAACGCCTCAGACCCTTGCATTCATTCCACAGTCGTTAGACAACAGTCGTGGTGCTGTGGCTTTCTTAACGTCTCAGCAGACAGACAACACTAGTCAAGTGCCTGTGTCTGCAGCCTATCTTGCAACACATGGACAGTCCAGTAACATCTTGAGTATGCTGGACTCTGCATTACAGGCATCTGCTGGAGCATCTGCCCCTGTGCTTCGAGTAGGTTCAAATCTAGGAGCAGTCCAGCTGGCTGACAGCAATCAGACACCTGAAACAGGTAAATGAATTATCTGAAAACCAACTTAAAGCAAAAGTGTATACAAATTATTATAAGGTGTAACTAGGTTAGTGGAAATGTAAAGCAGCAATCAGAGCTTAGTCCATCTTAGGCTCTCTAAGTTTCCTCAGTTACTCAGGAATACTATATGGAATTTAACAAGGCAATACAGAAAATTACATTACAAACAAGACCATACTTTTCCCTTCCCTTGATCTTTTTCAAAACCTTGAGTCACATGCTGCTAGACGTAACTGAACATGTACTATATTCTCTATGACAAGTGGTTGTCTTCACTGCAACAGTAACGTACAAATTGTTACCATGGTTTTCAGTTCCTGGACAAGTGTTGACAGCTCAGGCAGCTGTTGAAGCTGTTATCGGTGCTACAACAGCAAGAGAGGAAACAAAACAAGAGAGTATCGAGGGTGAACCTCAAGCTAAGCGTCAGGCTCTTGGAATGGACTTCTCATCACTGGTCAAGGAGGCAGTGTTTGATAGTGAACAGGTAACTTGTGTCATAAGTTTTAAGTGATAGCACTCCACAGTTTTGTGTTAAGTATTAACTTCCCTCTGTTTGGTTTAACCAATCTGTCAATCAATTAAACTATAACCATTCGGGACTGTGCTCTAGAAGCACCCAGGTGCCACATGCAAACTTTGGGCGACTGGAAACACTCATTTTTTCATATAACAAAAGTTGGCACCTAGAATTTTATGGTTAGGAACCTTTGGGCTCCTTGAAATTTTTCGTAGACCAGACCCTTGCCAGAATACTTTAATATTTTCATCTCCACACATATATAGCCATGTAATGGGAAACCCAGTGTAAGGTGATATTGCACTTGAACTGCTCTACCACTCTGCTGGTTTCCACAGCATGATAAAACAAAGAGTTTGTCTGTACTCCTGTGCTACATGTGGTTCAACATCAGCTTATCCCCAACATTTTGATGCCCTGACAGTTAAGAATTTGCTCACTGGTACATATTTGTACCTTGACCTAAGAGCACAACACAGCACAGGATCACTTGATTCAGAGCCTGGACATCACACTCACCATTATGCTTTCTTTTTTTAGGTTGATGGAGAAGCTACTAATGGTCAGTTACAAAGCACGATAAAAAGTGAACAGCCTGAAATGGTTATTCCTACATCAACAACTGCACCGGAAACAGAAAACACACAGCTTGACAGACTAGCACAAACTGATGAGGGTGGGGAATTCATTGCCATGGAAACACGACCAGTTGTTATGGTAACCGAATCTGTTCTGCCGTCATTGCAGGATGGACATGGAATTGAAACAGATTATCACGACAACAACCATTCATTACTTGAAGACAGAGATGAAAAACTGCTTGGACAGGATCCCCAGTCTTACAAACTTACCGAGCAAACCACAGTACAACCACAGCAAAGTGATGCACCTTACGAAACCAAGATTTCTTCTCCTGAAATACCTCACACGATGGAAGCATCCCAAGATGTCCTAATCACTATAGATACAGCTTGTAAAGAAACTAAAGAACACACACCTGCAAATGAGAACAGTTTGAAGACAGCAGAAGAAGAACAGAATATTCAGGGTTATACTGTGCCAGCTCCATGCGCAGAAAGCACCAACAACAGTGGACAAATAAATGTGCCACTAATGTTTGAAAGTGGCCAGCAGCTATCTGAAGATGAATCTTCAAGCATATCTCATTCAAATGCTGTTCCCACAGTGAACAACCCAACACAAGTTTTTACGCAGTAAATGGAACCTGGTGTTGTGTTACTTTCATGAACGTTACGTGAAGTACCTCTTAACCTCCGCACACTTTGAACAAGTCTGGACACTACGTGTAGTGTTGGACACAGCAGTACCTTAGACATGAAGCAACACTTTAATTCTGATCAGTTTTCTGTGGATTACTTTGTTTCGTATACATAGAGGGAGAAACCTCATTTAATCTTAAGTAGTGATTTTAGTATTTGGTGGATGCATGGCGACACGGCAGTGCCTCCTTCTTTCTTAGGGGCTCTGCCGCCAATTCAACAGGGGAAGAATTCCTCGACCACGCCCCAGACGAAGTGTTCCAAACACGCGGCCATGGAACTGTGGAAAAGCCTCAGAGAGGGACCAAATGTATTAACTTTTATCAAACAGTTTACTGACAATACTTCACTGACCTCTCAAAAAAAAAACTTACAGACGCACAGTTTTTCGAAGGACAACATCGAGCTCTTCGACTTCGACAGTTCTCGATCCATTTCTATATGCATGCATTCGTCCATTCA
>CM042747.1:15658712-15715673 GCA_022496165.2 Catalaphyllia jardinei | reverse complement strand
AAATTGTTAAAATGGCGGCCAGTGTCAGGCTGAGAGATGCGAAAAAAGCCCTCAAGAAATATCTTCCTTACAGCGGTTTAGTCGGTTACTCTATACTTGGACTTCATTCAGCGAAGATCCGCGTAGAAGAATTTTTTATCGGCAAGAGTGCAAGACCATTTGTGTTCCACGGAGCGTTGGCTTTGTCAAGCATTGGTATAGCCACGTATTTGTACGACCGACCTGTATTTGATGTTATGAGACCTCCCAAGTCCAAACGTCTCTTGTGGAGCTTGTTCGGTACTTGGATGTTCAACTTTGGTTCGTTATTGCTCTGGGCAATTTGTAAAGAGATGTTTCCTAAGAACAAATTGATACGAGCTGTTTTGGTCTTGTCTTCTTGCGCCGGGGTCGTGTATATTGGCACTGATTACTTACAAGCAGTGGACAAACTTCGATTAGGGATTATTGCGGAACGAGAGGAAGGAGCCATTTAACTCTAAAGAAATACCGAGTAATGCACAATCTATCTTTGTCCATTTTGGTGGAAAATAACAATCGCCGATCGAATCTGTTTTAATTTATAACAAGTCATGGCAGGTGGAAAATGTACATGTATTTTCGTCGTCTCTCGTTTCCTCTGGATCAGGCAACGTAAATTATGCCAGTTAGGAAATTCCGCCATTCTCTCTTAGCAGAGAAATTGTTACTTAGGTAGTGAAAGTGTACAACTGTGACATGGCAAAAACTATTCTGTGTTCAAACATGTTTTGAAACTAAGCTACAAGTTCAAGTTTATTAAAGGAGATAGTTTTTTAACCCTTTAGTGCCCAAGGGGCCTCCCTTTGACGAGTAAAATCGTCTGGCGTTAGACAGAGTAAAACCTTTGAGTCACTATTGGGCATTGAAGGGTTAAGAAAATACACAAAATCAAGGGTGTAGCCAGGGGGGTCCTGGGGTGCCTGTGACCCCCCCCCTTTGTAAGCCTTTTTGTAAGCAAACAACCTACAATATTCAGGCGACAGTCTAGTGAGTACCCTCTGTATGATTCAGTCTGACCCCCCCTTTGAAAAATCCTGGCTATGCCCATGCAAAATACAAAATATGATGTACCACTACTCGCAGTTAGCTACAGGTATTCAAGGGGAGCAGTGGCTTGACGCTACTTTGTCACTTAACACGTCTTAATTTGGTTTTAGATGCATACTATTTCTCTTTTTTTTTCATCTGCATATTTTCCTTGTTGATGTTGTAATTTAATGAATGCATGACTTTTTGAAATCGTAATGGAATACATAGTCCTGTAACACAGAACTTCAGGTTTAAACAAGGGCTCAGCATAAGCAACTTTTGTCTGTTACAGGGATGAAGTCACAAACCCTTTGCTAGAGCAATGATGTGTGTTGCTGACGCTTGACAGCCATAAAACTTACCAAGTGTTTCTGTTTTCCTTCCATTGTTTGTATATTTTCATGCTATTCATGGAGGGGGGAAGTATGGATGGATGGAACTCTTTATTTAAATACGGCATTTTATCAAATTAAAATATACAGCAATATTAAAATTTGGTTTACATAAAATCCGTAAACAATATAAGTTACGTATTTACTATTAAAAAGCTTAATTTCTAGAACTAGTTTTGCTGGTGCTGATAGTAATGGTCTAGCTTACTCATAAACCTTTTTAGCGAAGTTTCTTCCTTTAGAATGTTTGGCAAATCATTCCAGATTTTTGCTCCGGTAAATGCAAAGCTGTTTCTGTAAAAATCTGTGCGACTTTTGGGGAGTGCAAGATTCATTCTGGAAGATCGCAGTCCATAATCACGAAAAGAGGCGCTATGAGTAAACATTTCAGACAGGTACGGGGGAGTGAGACCATTCAGTATTTTAAACATCAAAATGGCTTTCTGGCGTGTTCTCATTGTTTCTAACGTCATCCAGCCTAATTCACAAAGAATATCACTAGATCTTTGTAAATAAGAAGCACCCGTTATTATTCGCGCTGCACGGTTCTGGAGCTTTTGCAAATTAACAATCTGTGTGTCACTTATACTGTCCCAAACAATGCAACAATATGTAAAGTAGGGCTCAATTATTGACCTGTAAATGTCAATTAGGTTTTCTGTTTTTAAAAAAGGTTTAACCCTTCTTAGAACACTCAAGTTGCGGGTAACCTTCTGTCTTATACTTAGCATGTGGTTATCCCAAGTTAAATATTCGTCGATGTCTACACCAAGGCATTTGACAGATTTAACTTTCTCCAATTCGGTGTCTAACAAAGAAAGAGCAATATCCTCTTGCAGGCTCGCTACTCTTTGTCTTGATCCTACAACCATAAAATCAGTTTTTAACACATTTAGGGTAAGCCTGTTGGCTAAAAGCCAAGAGGCTATACCCTTGAGGTCCTTTGACATTTTATTCTGCAGGGCAGGGAGACTGCAGCCTGAGAATGTCAAGTTCGTATCGTCAGCAAATAATCTTGCTACCCCATAATCTAAACACTTAGAGATATCATTTATGTATATAAGAAAGAGCAGCGGACCTAAAATTGAACCTTGAGGAACACCACATGTTATGTAATCCATAGAGGAAGTGATACCATTAGCATAACATACTTGTTGTCGATTTTCTAAATACGAAGTGAACCAATTGATTGTTGCAGTCTCTACTCCGTAGTATTTAAGTTTCCGTAGTATTTATAGTTACTACAATCATCAGCTGAGTATTAAAGGTGTTATGAAAGTTTGGTCACCAGGTCTAACAATGACACTCATGTTGTCACGAACAACTGGCTCCATTTCCAGTAGCAACTTGTCAGTCCTTGATGTCACTCGGAGCAAAGCACAGAAAATTATAGGCAATGCGTAAGGCGAGGCATGGTAAGTTTCCTGTGATACCACAAACTTACATCATTCCTTACTCAACTGATAATTGTAGTGTGTTGCCCAAAGGGGTGCTGTTTGGAGGTTTTAGTCATAAGGGAGATTCCATACACTATTAATACTGCACTGTGGTTAGCGAGAATATTGATCTCAGTTTTGTAACTTTTTGGTGAGGTGTTCTGTTTATATTGTTTGCCCTTTTAGCTGTAGTAATCTCAAACTAAACCAAATATTAGGATGAAAAACATTTTTAAACAGGAAAACATAATGCTTCAGTTGATGTTTAATCCTGGGTTAACGTTAAAAGACTTTCGAACAACTTGACCCAGAAGATGACTTTACGATTAATATGCTGTTGTACTACAGGGTAAGCAGCCCAGATTCAAGTCCTGGTCAGGTTCTTGTAGCAGGACACTACTTTAGTCTCACAAGTGAGACAATAAGTGGCCCAAGACATTAGACTCTAGATTGAGCTGTCCAGGTTCAAGCCCTGTGCAAGGACATTCGTGTTCTTCACCTTACCCTCACAGTGCTTCTCCACCCAGGTATATATATGGGAACTGGAAATTTAATACTGGGAAGTAACCTGCGACACTAGCATGCCACTCGGGATGGAGAAGAGATACTGCTAGTCTTAAAATGCTGCAAGAACTAAGCTCTGATTAGTGATTGATCACTAGGCCTGACAGACTATTTGTTAGTGCATATGGGTTCTGGTTATTCATAAGTTTTTGAAGGACTAGCATCCCATCCAGGGAGGAGGACTACTCCTTGTAACTCCCAGATGGGCTAGTGTGGGCAAATGTGTTCATACAGACTAATCATTAGAATACCACAGCATCATCAGCCTGTGATGGACTAGCATCCAATCTTGAGTGACGAGTTTTGGAGAGTAGTAGCTTTAAATACTTCAAGGCACTGACACATGCGACAACTGACATTTTCATATAACTTCATATTTGACAGAATTGTGTGTGTTTTGGTTGTGGTAAATACCAATGAGGATACTGTGATGCTTATCATAAGGAATTTGAATCTTATTAGCATTCAATTCTGGACATAGGCTGAAACCAGTTACATGGTAGATCAGACCATAAATTATTAAAATAAACCATTTTTGAGTTGCTGTTACCTTGGTGGTGCCCAACCTTTCATATGGAAATGAGTTCTTTTTGCACATTCATTGTACTCATTTCCCATTTAAAAAAAAAAGGTAAAATGCAGCTCAGAAATGGCTTATAGTGAATTGCTTTCTTAACCACCTGACGTTTGATTAGTTTTCACTTTTGACACAATAACATTCTACAAATGATTCTTATGTTCACACACTCCTCATTTGCACTTTAAACCTTTCACAATAAATCTGCACACCAAGCTGTAAAATATGTTGCTCTTCAAAAGCCAACTTTTATTCTAGTTACACATTTGCTTCGTATGAATTGCTTGTAACTTTCTACGAATTTTTTGAAATAAATTAGGAAATACCCTTGCCCACATGAAGAGCTCAAAAATATTAACTTCAGTTCAATTCACTTCACAACCACATCTCATCTATGAGTGGTCATATACAATAACTAGATTTATTTAAAATATTGTTACAAAATATGATACATGTGAGCTGATACTGCCCCCCAGTTGAATTTAAGGCTTCAGTAGAATTTTTTGGAAGGTTATTTTATAAAAGGCAAAGAAAATTAAGGTGTGAAAAAGTAAATTAAATCAATCAGAAGTAAAAACTTAATATACTCTCTTTAAAACTGTGATAAAATAAACTAGAACAAGTTGTGTTTTCTGCCTAAAAAGGCGTCATTGTGCCCTTGTAACATCTCAAATGCACAGCAAAACACCTGTTTCTCGATCTTAGAGAGCATATAAAAAACTGAAAACAAAGATTTTTACTTAATACTTTATGATGAAGATGTACAAATTTATTGTGAGGAAAATCTCACAGAGGCTTGATTCCATAAATCACAGCATCGCTGACATGAGTTTTCTTTAGCATGCTTAGTGGGTAAAAACTTTGAATTGGTATAAAAAGAGGAAAATAATATTTCCCAGATTAAAATGCTATATCTTCCACATGCAACACCATAATTATATCACATCTAATTCCCAACTGAATAAATATGATCAGGAAACAATGACATGCAAATACCATTCAGAAACAGAGCTGTACATGTGTTGTGGCAGAAAAAAATCATGAAAGTATGACACTACTTTTATTATAATGCTAAACTTTTTCTGCACACTCTGCCATATTTTACCTGTATACTATATGTAGCGGCTAGAATAATAATTAAGATTTAACTAAAATCTCTAGTTGGCAGTCAGTGATAGAAGAACATCCAGGCATGCCTTATAACAGAAAATGTACTGATCCTGTAGAAGCAAATAACACAAAATAAGTATATTAGACTTGATACAAAATGTTGAAAGACAGGTGAAGTTTTCAAATTCTAAAAAAAATTATTTACAGCTGAATTTTTATTGTGACCAATGGAAAAGTAAACATATCTGGTAGAAAACATTTTCCAGACTGGCAAAAGCCACTGAACCATGTTACTATTTTGCATGCATTTAATTTACAGATTTTTAATATCTGTCAAAGTTTTCTCAACCCTGCAGATACTACCATTTGCATTCAAACGAAACATTTTCATTGGTCCTGTTGATACAGTTGTCTGGGAAACTGTCTGGTTTGAAAAGTAAACCTGTGTGAAAAAACATTCACGCTTCACAGTTGAATGCAAATGGTAGTAACTGCTAAGCAAACACATACATGCATGTCATCCAATAACAGACTTGCTTATGAACGTGCCCAAAGTTTTCCCGTGGAATCTAATAAGATAATAACAATTATGTCTCATTACAAGAAAGACCCCCCCCCCCCCCCCCCCCGGCTCCCACTGCATGTACACCACTGAGGGTTGTAAAAATTAATGGTTCACAGTTGACAATATGGTCACTACATTAGCTCCAGTAACATTTCACACTCTTGCAATCTCCAAGTCTTTAGTTTTAACTGAGATTAACACTGTTAAGAAAGTTTTGAAATAGCTAACACTCACTTTGGTCTGAATCATGCCCTGCCGCTGCTCACGGAGACTCCTGATGATCTTGTTGATATCAAACTAAATAAAGGCAATGTAAAATATAATAATATTATTCATTATTCAGAGTACCGGTAATTCAGTTTTGAATTTTATTTTTATTATTACAGCAACACTCAATTTTAACTTCACTACGCTTCACATTTGCTCACAGTTCTGACTAACAACATAACATCCAAATACTTTAATTTGTTCTTGGGCCATCGTAATTTGATCAAAAATAAGACACAAACAGCAGTGATCAACATGTTGAATTTGTACATTATGACTTGACATTTATTAATCTGTACTAGTTTTATATTTTACTGTTAAGTATTTGCTTAATATAAGTTCCAGTCCCCTCAACTTTATTATATACAAATAGCTGTTTTAAATTTCAACGGTTACTTTTGAAAATGTATGTAGAGTACATACGAAACGTCAAGTCATAAAATGTACAAATTCAACATGTTTATCACTGCTGTTTGTGTCTTATTTTTGATAAAATAACATCCAAATATTTCTTTTAGACATATAAATTTATGTAAATTAGGCACATACCAATAAATCTCTTTCCATGAGACCCAAAGCTACATCTATGGTAATAAGAACTCCTGTTCTACCAATCCCAGCACTAAAGGACAAACATAAACAGGGCAAAAATGATTACAGACTGTACTCACTATAGAATTAAAATCCAGACATCTATAAACAAAACATGTATATGAGTTTCCCTTTTGGTAGCTTGGTTTTGTTCTTTTAGTATTTAGTTTTTACAGTCTTTCCCGTAAAACCGTGAACACCAGAGAAAATTTTTGATATGTTTATTGTTTCGCAACCAATCAGATGCGAGATAAAACCGCCAAACTGCAGCATTGATTAGCCTTGACTTGATATGAAACAACAAGCTGGCTTTTTCTTAAACGAGAAATCTTCAATTTTACCGTTTTCAAATACTAAAATTTTTTTTTCTCGATTTCGGCTTTGGTATCCCCAAAGAATAGATATGAATGACAATTTACAGAAAAGCGATGTTAAATCTAGAAGACGGGATCAGTCGTTCAGACACAGCTAGACAGCACGTCTGAGGACGAGAAAAAATGAACCAATCACAAGCAATGTTCCTCTGTGTTTGTTTCACCTGCAGTTCAAAAGGTCATGCTAGTTGGCTGTGATTGGTGGTTTTCGATCCGATTTTTTTTTGTAGCTGAGAGGCCGACGCAAACCTGTACCGTTGAAAATTTTCACAATTTGCGCTCACTTTTAGGTCAGTTCGGTAGTTTGGGTTTTGAACAGATGGAATCAAGTGACTAGTGTTGGTTTGTGGCACAAAATAGCTTTTTGAGAGAGATACAAAGGAAAAATTAAAGATTTCTCATAGAAGGAAGGGCCAGCTCATTGTTTCATATCAAGTCGTGACTGATCCCTGCTGTGGTTTGTCCCTTATCTTTTGCAGTTTCATCTTGCATCTGATTGGTCGCGTAACAATAAACATTCCAGAAATTTTCTCTGGTGTTCACGGTTTTATGGGAAAGACTGCAATAATCATTTGAGATGTGCAGAAAACTAACAGTCAGCTACATGAAGCTGTATGATTAAAAACTACGTTCAAACTGGATTAACACTTCGAATTTCAAAATATTTGCTTCAAACTGCTGTTTACAGGACTACCCCCTCCCCTTAAAAAAAAATTTAGTACCACAATTTAATGACAATAATCACTGAAAATTCAGCTTCCAGTGTTGCAATCAACAAAGGTGGACAGAGGACATCAGAACTTTTAGTAAAGAAACATAATTTACATGAGATTACAAAAAAAGTTTGAGAGAATTATTACTGAACTTTACAGATATTTTCAATTACTACTTTGGTATACTTTACCTGCAGTGGGCAACAATTGGACCTGCACCATCAGCAAGAAGCCGTAAGAATTGAACAAATTCAACCAACTCCACAGCAGTCTAGAAACAAGCAAGAATATGTTTAATGTCTGATGCTTATTAACCAAGCTAGTGAGAGTTAGTGAGGAGTTAACTGTATTAATCTTGATAGCATTTTACCACCTGCTTCAAAACCCCTGTGAGAATCACAGAAAAATCCAACTCTAACTAACAGTACAAGTTCTATCCAAGCTCAAGTCATGTAATAAAACATATTGTTGTATAGCTGGTGTTTAGTAGAATCTAACCCACACTCGTATTGGTTGATTTATGGACTCCTGGCAATGGCTAAATCTAAATGCCACCTGGTGGGCAATAAGAAAGTAATATTATTGTCACCCACTCTGCCACTAACCAGTGGTTACTTGGACTTGGGGTTCGTTCTTTTTCCCTTTTTAATTTACACTAAACTCAAACTACATTAAATTATGTAACATAACACTTAATTACTGGTCACTTAGGAAAACAGTTCTGTTTTCCCTGAAATCTCAATGTTTTCTTAGCCTTTGTCTTGGGAATCTCTAGATTCTAGGAAAACAAAACTAAATACTCCCTTGAGACCAGTTATAAAGTGTACAATCAAAGTAATAGATGGAAAGTAGTTCTATTCTGGAATGAATATGGACAAGTGGGTGCTTGCCCCCAGTTGCTTGTGGATGGTTGAGATAACAGCAAGGGAAAAAGACAGCCATGTGGAAAAACCAACTTTTGCTCAGCCAGCTGAGCAATTTCTTTAGAAAAGCAGAAAGTGACATTATCTAGTAAATATCATTCTTTAGATACGAAATCTGTGAAGTGTGACCCCACCTTAGGAACACCATGATCAGGCCATGTAGTATAGTTTATGTGGGATACAGTCCTGCTTTCACCAGTCTGTGAATACGAAAGACAACAACCAAGATTATCACTTACACTATCTTAAATAAGATTTAGAATAAATGAAAGATTAATTTAAGGGATTTCTCATAAAAGTTATTTCTTTTTTTAGCCATCTCCACAAGCAAATATGTCTTTGCAAATGAATGTAATTTTCTACAGGTAAATTTCTGAGTGAAATGCTGCAAGATCCTCCTTTAGAACAGAATCATCCTAAGCAACCATGACAAAGTGTTCTGCTGCTTCTTTTTTCTCCTTCAATACTGTATCAAGCTAAGCATATATTGTAAGTAAAAAGTGAATGCATCACAGCCGAAATATTTTCTAGTAATTTCAGTAACAGTGCTAATAGATGTTTCTTTGTTACACTGTACCTGAAGATTAGTGATCTCAAATTCTCTTTCTATGAATGAATCAAAATCTTCCTGTTTCTGAAGACTCACTGTCATACTGTAAATAAAGAACAAACCATATTTTGCATCAGTTGATAAAATTACTTTCAATTATTAATAGGAAATCGTGATTGTGTGAATTGATACATGGAAACAACAAAAGCCAACAGCTTTAAACTGGTACATAAGTATTCAACTTTGGCAACCCAAGCAAAACATCAAGTCCATGATGCAGCTACAAAAATCTTCTTGAAAAAAACGCCCACAAGCTACTTACTAAATATCTTGTAATGTAATGATTAATTTAGCCAATATGAAATTTGAGGCTATTCACCTGCCACTGAACACCAGGGGTTGATCCTCAGACTCAGGCCAATATCGGTGACACTTTATCTGAAAAAAAGGCAAAAACATGATAAAGATTGGCGAAATACAAATTGTTTGAATAAAAATAAAATGTGTGTAGTGTATCAAGAGTTTCATGCCTTTTTTTAGTAGAAAAAACATCTTATGGTAATTTGATTTTAACTACATTTCTGGACAGTTTTAAACAAGAAAGATTGGGGATTAAACACATTGGTGACATTTCAGTCTTTCCAGGGTTTATCACCACAGTCTTTTCAATAGTGTATAGAAACATAATTTCTATTTACCTTTCCTCCTTCTCGTTCCAGTGTCACCATGGCAATAACATTAACTTGCTGTTCCCAGACCATCTGCCAGAAGTCCTGTGTAGTGTTGGGAAGTGGACCCTACAACAAATCAAATATAATCATGATTTATTACCAGTGTACCAGCTGGTTGGATTCCTAAACCCAGTACCAGAATTTGTTTCTCTGGCTCCCTTGGTTTCCTTTATACAAATTAATACCACAGCCAACTGAGTTCATGCCCAAGCAAAAGAATGTTCAATTAACCTTGTTAGCTGGTGTGAAAATAATGCGTATTCAACAATGTTCAGATTACATTTTGGAGCAACAAACTCTCCAGGTTGAACCAGAAGGCCACCTTACTCTCAAACACTGCAAGAAGGAAGAAATACAAATTGTTTGAATAAATACCTGAGTAGCAATGTATTGGTATAAGTCATCACCAACTGGAATCTAAAAAAAAACAGACAAGGATTAAAAAAATAAAGAAATGATTATAGAAACCTTAAAACAGCATCTTATCACATTCAGTAATGCTTAAAAAACAAGGAGAAGTGTATTATAGGATTTAAAACATGAGCAAGGCATACTGAGTGTTCTAACCCCAAAATACATGCCCTGTTTTTTTTGAACAGCCTCAAAAACATTTGTAGTAGATCTACTCATTTGTAGAATAATCCTCAAGTTTACTATTATCTTTGTGGAGAAAATTGACAGCAAAATTTAGTTGTGTCCTTATCAATTTTCAAGAAGTCACTTGAAAGAAAAATTCAAATTAAAAATACTTTCAAACGCTTCTAAATTCAAAAAATAGTTTTGCTGTAACAACAGCCTCATCAGTTGATCAACTGATGAGAGTGTTTTTCTTTCAAGTGGAAATGAGGTTTAGTAATACTTTCTTACATTTGGCTGATAGTCTTCCAGAAGACATTAAACATTCATTTCATTTGTATTTCCCAAGCCCATGTCTTGTCCCATTCTCCTTTAGGCTAAAGTGTCCAGCCTCATAATCCCTGATGAAATTTTGGAAAAAACAGACTGCCAGCAGTCTATTACTTTATGAATTAGTAAGGAGTTTTTTTTTACCAAGTTGCAACATTGATACACACACTACCTTAACATGATTGGCATTGATGTAATCACTGTCTGCATCCCCACTTAACTTGACTCTTGTTTTTTCAACTAAAGTAGTCAGTACACAAATTAAAATATTATTAATAAAAAATGAATTAACAGATAAAAAGTGCTTACTTACCACACACTAAATTTATATCTGATCTCAAAAAGGCCACATCATGGAGGGTGGAGCTTGAAATATTAAGCTCAAGGTGTTTTGTGAATTTAATAAAACATTTATTTTTTTAAAAAAGTACTCATTGTAAAGAATTCTTAGATCAATATTGCTACAGTGTTTAAAAATCAGCTGCCATGTCCAATTACTGAATAAAGTTATTTGTGTTAATAGTCTTGGCAAGTGGAAGAACATGACTGTGTTAGAAGATTTATCTGAGAATCTTAAGTAAGATCACATCAGAATTATGCAATAGTAAAATTAAATTAGAGACCTGCATCCTTGACTTAATGTATGTCAGCATATCGATTGAATTTTCCTCCAAGGAGGTTACTTGTTTACTATAAAAAATATGATTTGTATTTTTCTTCTAATTTAAAGGGTTAATTTAAGATGAAGTAGCATTACATACATGGCAGTACATTTCTGTATCTGTTCTTGTCCTTGTTTGCTGTTTTCTTGCCTGCATCACACCCATCTGTTTGTTTTATCTCCCTCAGTGCCTACAAAACCATCAAAAGGTAATTAATTACATTTGTTGAAGTGTTTATACTCTAGTATCTATATGTGTAACAAATCCTGTGTACAACAGCAACGCGTTAGCTGAGTGTTTTTTTTTCTCCTTTCAAGCTAGTCAGTGTAAAGTAACACAACCTTAAGTTCTACATCATTCTCTTGTTCCATCCTCAATCTAGTGTTGTTAAAGGTGACAAAGAACCCAGCACCCTCTATCTGTTTTGTGACAACATCTCAGACTAGCACAAACACGATCATACCACTAATGAACTAATGGATAAGTAAATTAATAAATCCAGAAACAGTCTGGGGGAAAAAGCAGATGATGAGAGAGAAAGGTCCTGACACAGTGCAGCAAGGCAATTGTTTTACCGAGTTGGACGGAGTCGCATGCATGGCAAACCTTTAACTCTTATTTAAGGTTTTATGGAAAAATAAAGATCCTAAAATTTTGTCAAAATTTATTCAGTTAAACATCAGACAAAGAGCTTGGGAAAAAGAAAAAAATGTAAGCCTTGTCACCAAACTTGAAAGACAAAATCTAAGCTAACTACAAAGTCTTACATTCAGTAATGCCTGCCTCAACAAGGTCAAATAATATAACAAACTTGGACAACATTGGAATGTTTGAAGTAGTATCCACCTTAAACTCTTCCGCAGGGACATTAGAGTCTAGTATTTCATGGAAACTTCTGATGAGGTTGGCGAGACTTTGTCCTGTGTACATGCCACCTTCAATCACATCAATCAATGGTTCTGTTGGTTGTGGAGGCTCATCACTGCCACTACAAAATGTATTGAAGAAAGAAAATTATTACTATAAACAGTTTGCTTAAAAGTGGTTTATACAATAATATGTACTGTGTCTCACAAACTTATCAATTAATAAGTTAGTTGTTACATCAACATGTAAGCAACCTGACTGTTAGAGCGGCTGACCAACAGCAGAGTTCTGGACTAGTTAAAAGATTAATTTAGTTAAAAGATTAATTTATACTTAATTTCTTTAGTATTAACACCATCTTATTTCCTTACCTGTCATGTCCATTGATGGTAATGTTCATGACTGGTTTAGAATTTGCTGAATACTTTGGTAG
This sequence comes from Catalaphyllia jardinei, assembly GCA_022496165.2. Classification (NCBI taxonomy): domain Eukaryota; kingdom Metazoa; phylum Cnidaria; class Anthozoa; order Scleractinia; family Caryophylliidae; genus Catalaphyllia; species Catalaphyllia jardinei. The sequence continues at coordinate 15,702,962 of CM042747.1, read as the reverse complement.
AGATTCCACTCTAGGTGGTGGTTTGACAGGTGGTTCTTCGTCATCTGAGGGTAGGGGTGTGGTGGGGACTGGTGGTGGAACATCGGAGAGCCTTGTCGTATCCAAAGAATTGCCAGGTGCAAGACTATCACTGCCTCTGGTACTATTCTTGTCTCCTGTAACTTTTGTTTCCTCTGATTCAGTGTTAGTATTGTTCAGCATGCCGATCACAATCTGACTGTTGTCTCTTAGCATGTCAAATACATCTTCATCATCGATATCAACATCATCATCGTCATTGTCACTGCTATGATCTGTACTGTCACTGTTGTCTTCGGCATTATCGTTGTCTGATATAGAACTAAGTTCATTGATTTGCACTTGATTAACTGAGTGTGCAGTATTAGCAGCTCCCTGTATGTCTTTCCTACTATCAAATGAACTGCTTTGATTTGCTGATGAACTAGATCCACTCTGGAAGAAATGTCTGGATTTGTTAGGCACAAGATCAGGAGTGGCATCATTGTCACTGTAGCCACTTTCCCACTGTGAGTCAAATTCCCGTGGATCTACAGACTGCAGAGATTCAGGTGGTGAAGGAGGAGGTTCCAGTGATGAAAGTAAGGATGATAACACAGAGTCAGTGTCTCTCTTTTGTAATTTTGGTGGTTTGGATTGGACATGATTTGTGGGAGGTGATGATCTGCCATTTGCTGCTGAGATAGCATTCAAAAGTTCTGTGACATCGTCTTCATCTTGTATGTCACTAGATCCGCTAAGTGTCTAAAGAAAAAAAAAAGATCAACTTGTTTCAAAGATACACTCCTTGCTCTAGCTCTAAATAATAATATGAGGAACAAATTAGGTTAATGTTTGAAGCATTTACAGAAATGCTATAACTATTTTTTACAGTTGGATGAAAAAATTAGTTAAAGAAACGTTTAAATGTTTTTAAATTTAACACAAAGATAGTTGTGCTTAGATTTCCCTTCTCCTGCTTAATAATTTGAGCATTGCACAGTTAAATCAAGCTGATGTAATTTAAATGCAAATCTACTTTAAAAAAAAGTTTATTGTAATTTACTGTTAACAACAATTGTTTTCATAAGGATTTTGGTAAAAGAAAAAGAACAACCCTCTTCACATTAGTGAAACTAATAAATTCATGGTTTCTTGTTTACATTGGAACTAAATTACAAGACACATTATGATCTATAAAATAATTTAGACACAAGCCAAGCTTTTAGTCAATAGTGACCCCAAGGTCAAAACATGTCTGAGGGAAATTTAAATAAACCAAACATTTAAGTGAAGAAACTTACTGCAAAGAGAAGGGTAAGCATTATAAATCTGTCCTCTGTAATATCTTGGTGTTAGTATAGGAGAGCCCCACTCTGGCATGCAGTAGAAAGATGAAAGGGAAGTTGTGAGTAAGCTTTATATTGCGCTTTTCAAGAGATTCATTACAGGAAAAGGTGCAGTTCAGAGCGTGGGCTGAACGGCACTACATGACAAAGAGGTCTTTATGATAGCATATTATTTAACACTGTGTCAGCATAATAGGAAGTTCCTCTAGCTTTAGAGTAAAGCTATTTCTTTTCAATGGCAAATCAGCCAAGTTTAAGCCAATGTAAATAATTTGATGATATCAAGTGTCACCTTTGAGGAAGAGCATTATTCAGTTATTTAGACTTAAACCATGTTTGGTGAAGGATTAAAGCATGACCTCTATCTACTTCAGAGTGTAGGCTTTCAATTGCTTAAGCCTTTTTTTTCTCATATTACTTATAAGATCTATCACTGAAGTTTAGCGTTTGTTTTGAGTTAATAATTACTATATTTTTTTAAAATTCTGTCAGTTAGAGTTGATATGAGACTTTCAGGTTTATTAGAAAAAGTTTACTGTCAAGATTATTATTTGAAATAGCTTTATTATTGTTACCATTTTTAATCAGTATCTTACAGATCATAACTTAACAAAAAGATTGAAGCAATGTTTAAACTGCAAGGTCTTAGCTTGAAGATTAGACTGTTCAGACACCAAGACAATTTATGTTCCAATATTACTCTAAGGGCGCGTTCGTTTGGGATATTCCGGAATAAGAATATATCCTGGAATATATTCCGGAATGGAAATCCAGGTATTCCGGAATGAGAATAGCTCCCAAACAAATGCTTACTCGCATTATTCCAATTATTCTTATTCCGGATTGATCCCAAACGAACGCACCCTAAGATCAAACTGGGCTAGTTTCAATCAAGTTTAATTCTGCTTGTTGATTCTGATGCATATAAAGGGGCAATAGACACATACCTTATCCTTGTCCTCTAAAGTGATGTCAAGGTCTATAGAGTGAGGTGCTCTCTCAAGAGGGACTCTAGTAGCCCCTGATATTTCCACTGGTGATTGTGGAGAGGTGACAGCAGTATCAGCCATATAGAGTTTCGTCGGTCTGGTAGTCATTAAATAAAAGAGTATATTAGCAAAAAAAAATTGAGCATGATATATAAAGGCTGTACACTTGTCACACAAGTCACTGAATCGAAGAGTAGCTAGTCAAAGTTTCCATTTTTACTTAACCAAAACTTTATACTGTAGGCATAAAAAACTAAATATATGAGTCATATGTACTGTTATTGCGATGTTTGGTAGTTGCATGTAGTCATATGCCAAGGATAAATGATTGTCACTGTAAATAGCAGAACTATAAAGAGCCTTTCATTTCCAAGCTAGGTGCCCAAGTGTTTATCGGCCAGCACATCTGGTCTCGCTCTATTGCGTGACTATTTTATGGCCCGAATTTTGCTGGTTTCTTGCTCAGATTTTTGTCCAAATGTCATAGCAATAAGTGTCTTTCTCCTATCTCGTTCATTTATCTTTCAATTTTTATCACTCCTGACAGCCTGAATATCGTCACATTCTGTCTTGCTCATCAGCGTGATATTTTATGGCCAGAATCTTGTCCGTGTCTTGCTCAGAATTTTCATACGGGCATGCACTAGTAGTCTATGGCCTTTTTGAACCAATAGTTACTTTTTAAATTTTCTATGACCATACTGTTTTGTTACACAGGCTAAATTATGGTTTGCACTCCTTTTTGGCTAAACATTAATTTGAGGACATTCATGATTCCAAAATTTTCAAGGACTTATCCACTTAAAAAATGTCAGATCTGTTCAAGCCTGCATGTTCAGCTGTTGTAGTTGTACTTCATGGAAACAGTCAAAAAACATAATGTCAAGGTTTTTCAAGGATCTAATGTACTTTTCACAGACTTTCAAGGCCTTGAATTTTTATTTTCAAATTCAAGCCTATTAATAAAGACACTTGCAAACCCTGTAAATTGGTCTGGATTCCATCAGTCAATATGAAGCTAATACCAGTTTCATCAGTCCACACCTTTTTATTTCTAGCTCCACTGTCCCAGTAATTTTTCTCAACATGCCAATCACTCTTGCATGGCTAAGTCCTTGAACGTTTTCTCCATTCACCTAATGACATGGGATAAAAGAAAACAATATGTATGAGGTTGTAATAAAAGCAACGTATACATTACAATAACATTGCTATAACCATTTCCTCAAGTAGTTACCTTTTTACAACTCGCTGTAGTAATACCAGTTCATAATTAATAGAAAGTCGAGGATATAACATATTACCCCGGCTGTAAGCTGGTACACATGTTCTTATAGAAAATTACGGTACCATATTCATCCTTAGTTCAATTTTTGCTGCTCTTTCGACTTCAAGCTTCCTCACCCTTCCAGGGTAAGGGAGAGGAGCAAAGGCTCCCTTTCCAAACATGCTTCTCTCCCAAACAGCAGCTAGTAACAGAGCCGACATATGTCCCGAAGAAAAAAGCTCTCTGGAAATGGCAGTTTAGCTTTATGTTTTCCCTCAACATCTTAAGCTTCTGAATCCAAACCATTTCAGAATCTCCAACTATGTTCCTTAGAGTTGGTAGACTATTTTAACAACAAAATAATTTACCTTCAAGATCTGGTCTCCAACCTTTAATCTGCCATCACTCGCTGCCATACTACCAGGGCTTATAGTCTTTATAAAAATTCCTTGTGCCTACAACAGAACCAAACATTTTCAGGTCTAAATAACTCAAATGTAAAATGTCTGTGCTCAGTTTTGTAGACATCGAATTGATACATGAAATATTTATAGGTATAACTGACAACAATTCAGTAGAATCCCTCACATCAGAATTGAAGGTTGGTGCAGCTACCAAACTGAAGCCAAATCCGCGTGGGCCTTTATCAAGCTTCATGTTAAATTGTTCACCCTGTAAAGACAAAGAAATCTAAACATTAACTGAAGGGTACTCAAACTAATGTCCATCGTTTTGCTGAATCATGACGATATGATCAGTGAAATGTAGCAACATCTTATTGATGCCATTTAACGTACATCAACAACTAATTTAATTACAGGTTAATGCATTCAGCAAGTGAATTATCAGGATCTCCCTGCACTCATTCACTAACAATGAATGAGAAATTTCACTACCGCAAGGCAAAATCGCGAAACTCCTTTAAGAACATGGAAATATTTCGAATGAATAATAAAGCAATTATTGAATTCGGCTTTCGTGGGATATGAAGAATTCTGCATATCTTGGAGGGTGTTATCCACCTCGGCCTTTGGCCTCTGTGGATAACACCCTCCTTGATCAGCAGAATTCTTCATATCCTACTCAGTCTCATTCAATAATTGCTAAATATCCTATGATTCAGTGACACAATAGACAATCTGGTTGCTTAAATGGGACTAACTAACTTATTAACAAGAGACAATTTCCTTGTAGTAGAGTGATTTAGAGGTACCTGAGATTCCTCATCTTCATCATCCGGCTCTTTCGTTTCACTTTTATCATCATTTTCATAGCCATCTTCTTCACTGGAGGCTGTCATAACCTGATCTGGGATATCCAGAGACTGCAAAGGGCTCAGAAAATCAGAATTTGTTTCTTGAGCCATGGCATATTTGGATTCAGCTAGTCGGGGCCTTCTTTCCACCAACAGACGAGCAACTGGTCTTGCAGCATCAAGATGCTGTCTAGCTGCCACAAAGCCAAGGCCATCAACTTTGGTGCCATTGATCTGGATGAGATAGTCAGTAAAAATTAAAGACAAAATAAATAAACAACTACAGGTGTCGATCTTGAAAGGTTGTATGTGGTAACCTTGGATTATCAAACTCTGAACTCAACTTCAAAACTTGTGAATTTTCTGTCAAGTCGAAGCATTGAGCATCCTTTCTAAACTCAACATAAGGACAAGGACAGGTCAACTCTAAAACTAGTCAGAGAAAATTGGGGTACCATACAACATAACAAAATCTTGGCCAAAGTATTTACTCTAGATATCATGCCTAAACACTTAAGCTTGACACATTGCACCACCCAATCTACTATCAAGGCAGCAATTAGACACATGCCTCCAATATCCTGTCTCCTTGTCGAAGGTCTCCCTGAGTAGCTGCAGGCTCTCCTGGTACAACATCCTCCACATAGATCTTCTGATCTTCACCTTCTCTGATCAGCAGGCCAATTCTACCTTGTGTTGTTCTTGTTAGGTTTAAAACTTCCACAACACCTGACTGAGTCGAGCCAACAAACTTCAAAGCAAACAAACAAAAAAGGTGTTACTAACTGTAGTTAGACAGGAGCTTCTTTACATAAGGACATCATTGGGCCTGGAAGAACCGTGTGTCTGTATTGGAAGTGTTAGCATATAATATTGAGGTAGAGATGAGTCTAAATCTAGCTTCTTTGAGACCAAGGGAATTGTCAATAATAGTCATGTCCATATCTTAGGAAAGACTTTCACTGCAATTTATTTGGATAGGGGATATGACAAAGAAACAAACAAACAAACTTAATTTAATTTAATTAATTGAATATAATGAATATTAAATGTAGAAATGATATCAACTCAGAAAAACATCTAAGTTCCAGATGGGATTTACACCCATGATCACATTATGTGGCTCACGTCAAAGACCCACATTTCACCCTTGCTCACCATAGAGTCTTCAGCAGCTCAGTGCATAGAGCTAGATCAGGGAGGGTTTTAGGTTCAAATCCCATCTGGAACTTAGATTTTCCGAGTTGACATCATTTATCTAATATAAGTTTCAAATTCAAATACATTGGGTGGTTTGTGAAAACATTATCAAACTTTGTTTCAGTGTTCAAATAAACTTGCAAAATTTGTACAAGTCATTAACAAACAAACAACAGGCAATGACATCATTGGAAAAAAAGTAAAATTATATATATATATGGCAGCTCACCCCTGTAGGTCTTCTAAGCACTACAAGCTTGACATGTTGCTTTGTGGCTCTTAGTACATTTACTGCTTCCATGTGCTTCATTGCTGAAATGTCTTGACCATCCACCTAGAAAAAAATGAAGAAACAGTCATATGCAGTCTAACCTGCTGATGTGAGGGTCGCAACCCATAACCACCCTAGAGTTGTAACTTCCATAAGCTCTTACGTCTTAATTGTTTCTAGCTCTAGACACTGTTGAGATCCTGTTCTATTTAACACTTGCTATTAAGAGCAAACTGCTATTACAACCACGATCCTACATGTAGAATAGTGTTCCACAAATACAATCAACTGCATCTGATTATGTATAAGTAGTCTGACCAAATGTTTTTAACAATTGTATTATTACTGGGAACCTAACTTGTTCAGCTTCTTATAGTTACTTAAGTTGCCCTGATTCCATTTTTCATCAGATATATTACTATACAGTTGACTCCCGATAACTCAAACCGTAACTAACTTACAACTCTCACTAACTCGAAGTAATTTTCATTTCCTTTTAGGCCATTTTCTACAAAATGTTAGTCTTGATAACTCGAATTTCGGATAACTTGAACCCTTTTCTATTTCCCCTGAAGGTTCAAATATGCTGGGAATCGACTGTATAAATTACTACTATTTTTTCATGAAGTACAAACAAAGTATTGATTTTGTTGTTGTTGTTGTTGTCAACCCCTTACTAGGAACTAATGAGTGTACAGTAAATATGTGAACCAGGAAAAAAACATCAATGTCTATGGTAAGAAAAGGTATCTTCATGAAGCAGGTGCCTATGAAGCTGAATTCATCTGTGTGTACAGTTTAAAGAAACTCAAGTACAAGATTTAAATTGGGCATCCAAAAGCTCATATAGGGCCTGCTTTAATTAATAATTTATAAGGCAACATATGAAAAATAAACAATTTTCTTTAATAACTGGCTGTCCACTGGACACCAAGACACCCATCTGGCTAAAAGCCTGAGTACAGGGATGTAGTACAGCTTAATTAAGGACGTTCGCGCTAATTGTTTCTGCCCATGCTTACTGCGCACGCAAATTCACATGCCATGTCATGCATGAGTGCGTGTGCTCAGTCATAAAATAAACAAATCATAGGGCAGATGGCCATTGCTAGAGCTTTGCCTGAATTTAACGATCTTGGACGTTTGGTGACCCCAGTTTTTGTTTTCATGGATCATTTTCTCTACTGATTTTCTACGTTTAGGGAAAAAATGAAGAAAACCTATCGACTAGAAGTTTGAATTTTTGGCAAAGTGCACCATCGAATTCCGTTCTTATTAGCTCTTCGTGCATCTGTGCGGCAGCTTCAAATGCCTCTTAAAGGGTTAAATTATGCGAAAATGTTAGTAACATTTGGAATTATTCATGCAACAGACCCACGTCTACAAAAGATGACTAAGATCATTTGCCTCCGTTGACTCACCTTTGATATTTTTAACTATAAACTCCCTATACTGTGCTCAATTATATGGGGCAATTTTTCGAAATCAGTATAGTTTACTACACGCTTTATCTCTGAAACAAAGATGGTGACCCAGGGTTTTCATTAAGCACAGACGGCCGACTCGTCACCCACTTCGTCCATAAAAGTCGGCTCTTTTCACCCAAAAATTAAAGTAATATAAGAGAAATGCATTTAAAACTGGTTGATACAGTCGGTTACTCTACTCAAACCAGCTGCCTACTTCAAATGTTATTGAAAGCCCTGGTGACCCCCAATTTTTTTGCATTTCTGGCACAAGTAACTCATTATCTGCCAGCAGTAAAAATTTAAAAAATGCTATACACTGGAAAATTTTCGCGCAAACGTCATATTCCTTTTTAATGAACACCTTCTTTCCCTGGCATATCCAGAACAGAGATTTAAACAATTAACAAAAAGAAAGTAGGCTGCAGAAAAAAGCCTTTGCAACATTTGAATAGTTTTCTTACCATCAGAATCTGATCTCCCTGTTGAAGACGACCATCCTCTTTAGCAGGACCACTAACAATGTCACGAACAAAGCATCCACCTACAGTGTTTGCTCCTCCTGACAGAGTGAAGCCAAGACCACCAGAACCTTTCACCAGCTCTATGTGTAATATCTAGGGTTGAATTATTAAAAAAAATTCACAATTCAATTTGGCATACAATATCAAAAACAAAACTAACAAAACAAAAGAAAACCAATGTCACATGAGTGTTATGGTACATAAACTCAACACCTTTAAACTGACTGGCCATGCACTAGTAACCCCCCAGGGGCCCTCTTCAATTGAGGATAAACTTAAATAAAACAACACAGTCCTCTCATTTACGCAGTTATTTCTAAGAGTTTTATTTACATACCACAAGACACCATAGGAACTAGATTTGTAGTTTCTTGTTTCAGTCAAAGTGCCTCAAATTCCTACAGATTTGCCACCTATGTGAAACTTAATTCTTGAACCTTTTTACTCAATTTCAAAATTTCTTAACTGGGAAATTTAGTCAAAACCAGAATAAGCTACACAGTCGATCACAGGTGTAGAAAAAACCAGCTGGGTTACCTCTTCCTGAGGAGTCATGCTGACAGGTTCTTCGTCATCCTCAACACCTGATGTGGAGGCCGACACTTGCTGCCTTTTGTCATTCATCAGTGCTTCTTCCACATCACTTTCTTCAGATGCTGACTCTGATGAGGAAGGAGAAAGAAAGGCTTCACCCTGCAAAGGTGGCTCACTGCTTACAACAGACACTTGTGCTGATTCTGTGAGTTCTGGTTCAACTGGTTCCTCCTCTGTGGATTCAATGGAGGACAGCTTTCCCATAAGCTCCTTCACGCTTTCCTCATCATAAATAGAATGACCACGAGGGATGATGTCAATAGAGGAAGACCTCCTTGAGTCTTCAACATCACTAGATTCATCTTCAGCTAATGGAGCATCACCAAGTGATGATTCATCAGCATCTTCATCTTCACTTTGTTGTATAGCAGCTTGTCGGTTGATTTTTGGACTTTCAGAGGGTTTGACTGATATAACATTAGGAAGAGAATTTGTTGGAGTCAGAGTGTGGTGTTCTTTCTTAACCTGCATGACTGGTTCAGAGAGTCTGTTGGTGAGGTTAGGGTGACTGGACTCTGATGAATGAGGATATTTTACCGGTTCATTGGTCATTAAACTAGACCTTAAACTAACAGGAGCTTCAGTGGCAGATGCTTCTTGCACCCTGACAACTTCTTCTCTGAGCAAAGGCGGTTCCCTAGTTGATGAAACAGAAGATCTCTCGCTCAATGATGGTGATTGATCAGTTTTGAGCTTGTTCTGGATGTCTGCCAGAATTTGTGCAGGGTCCACGTCGCTGGCATTAGAGCCTGATCTTTGTAGCAGGGAGGAAGGAATAGAGGACGGGTCTCGTTTGACAAGAAGCCTTACTTCTTGTGGACCCACGCGAATTTGATTGATGGCTTCTTGGTGAGTTACACCTTGCATGTCCTTTCTGTTAACTTCAAGAACAATATCACCGATCTGAAGTTTACCACAAGCTGCTGCTGGTTGCCCTGGAAACATCTTCTTGATTCTTAGGAAACCTATACATGAAACAGACATGCTACAATGAGTACCTCTACAGCAAAATTAGGCAAACTGAACTTGTCTGTAAAACAGTGACAATTAAATCACTCTATCATGACCTTGAAGTTTAAAGCAGGATTAACAGAGATTAATGTAGGAAATTGAAAATGAATAAAAATGAAAAAGAGTGAAAAATGAAATCAGAATCTACAGCTTTTGAATGGCCAGTTTTTTTCTGACATTTTGTTTTTATTTCTCTCCTGACAAATTTCCTACTCAGCCAAGTAAACCTTAAAGTTTGATACTTTTAAAATATGCAATGAAAGTTTACTGGATGTGTTTTCACCTCCAGCAAACACCAATATCTTTTTTTCTTATCTTCCAGTTACTAACAACTAACAAGTACAACAAAACACAGTAGCAGAAATAATATTTGAAACTTTTCCAACTTACCTCCATGCTCCTCCCCAGCTCCCTTGCCACCAACCAAACTAAGGCCCAGGCCTCCTACACCCTTTGACAGCTCCACCACAAAAGGCTTGTCGGGAGGATGAGACCTAGTTTTCTTCCCAGATGACTTAGGAACGTTAACAGCAACTGATCGATCTAGAATAAGTCTTGTCCTGCGAGGAGCCACTTTTATAGTCTCAACAGCTTGTTTATGTGTGACACCCACGAGACTGATACCATTCACCTGCAAGATACGGTCACCAATTTGTATCCTGCCATCCATATCAGCTGGGCCATTGGGGAGAAGAGACTTGACGTAGATTCCACCAAGCTTGACACTGGTGTTTATTCCACCCTAATAGGAGTGGAGAAAATAACCATCATATGAGAGTCAATTTGACATACACTCAGAAAAATAATAACCTCTTACTAACCGAGCGTGAGGGAAGAACCGGGGAATACTGGCCCGAGGTCGTGGCAGTACGGACCGAGAGCATACAAAAACGGCCGAGGGCCAATATTTTCCAATACGGTTTGAGCTAGCTAGGTTAGTAAGTAGTTTATTATATGGCACTCAGGCCATGCTTGTTTTGAATTTGCTGGCTTTTGAAAACGAAAAATACACAGCCGATGACCGTTTCCATGGAAACAGTCCATATGGTGAAATCCTGACCAAGAAAGAACCAAGCAGAACGCTAGGATTTACCTTCCCATATAATAATGGCTTGTTAAAATTTTACTGCATAGTCATCATTAATAGCAATGTGAGACTGAATTGGAAATACTGTTCTGGACAGCCAGAGGACAACACAAAACTGGGGACACGTGGCTGCATTTCTCTTGGAAAATCATCACTTGCATCATGTTGCGTCAAAGAAACCAAATAATCCACTATGGGCAATGATTCATTGATTCTTTGATTTCTTTGATGCATCATGATCTGAATGATCTTGGATTAATCTGTTTATTAAAGAAGTGGAAAATCCAGTTTAGGACTTAAGAATCCAGCATGAGATTTTCACAAAGAAACACACCCTATCATCAAACACAACCACACCAGTGGTACTTACACTGACGCTCAAACCCAGGCCTCCATCTCTCTTCTCCAAGTCAACTACAAAGGCTTTTTCCTAAACAGAAGAGCAAGGTACAAGTATTTGGTAAATGACAAAAATATTTCTGAGATATATTCAATTAATATTAAATCACAAAATCAATTAAAACTCACAGGCAAGGCATCTTCACTGTAGATGCCACTCTCATCTCCACTGAATGATTCCTGCCTTGCACCAGGGAAATCCCCCTGGGGACTAGCAACACTTGCAGAAAACAATGGGACAGCTGCTGACAATAGTGAAGTCTGAATGGCATTTGTCTCAAAAGGTGTACTGTGACCTCTTAGTGGAGTTTTAGGCTCTCTGATATCAGCTGATTCTAAACTGGAATTGTCTTGCAAAGCCTTCTGTGAATCAGCAAAATCTGTACATAAAAGCAACGGTAAACATTAAGACGTGAAATGGTACATTTCATGAATGAAAATTTTCATCTACAGTTACTTATTTTCTTGTTCACTGACAGATGTTGGGGCTTCAAACCTGCCAGCCAAAAAATTGGACAATTAATTGGCTATTTGCAGGTGGTGTGATATTTGTATATGTAAATGTAAGAAATAAAGATGTTGCTGTATATTGAATGCCCCTAACTGCATGGACCATGTATTTATGACTGTAATGTGATTGTTAGGGTCTTAAAATACATTTAACTGAAACAAATCAATTGAAGATGAGATAAACAGATGGCAATGGACTTGTATTTCACATAATACGGCTTGAAGAAAGATCCTGTGACTGCAACATGACACCAGAGCCTGGTAGAAGAGTAATAGGAAGACCTAAAAAGACCTGGAGGAGGACAGCAGAGGTACAAAGAGAGATGGTATGGCCAGATGGAATAACTGGAACATTGCAAGAGCGGTAGCCAGGGATAGGCCACATTAAAAACAGAATATTACAGCCTCATGTTCCTACTGGTGCATAGAGAAATGACGATGATGATGATAAACAAATCAAATTTATCCACCTTGTCTTTGCTGTCTGCCTTGTGAAGTTGAAGAAGAAGTTGACACTACAGATGGAGGAATTGATTTAGAGATCATTGTCACTGGTTCATCCTCTGAAAGAAATGCAAATGTTGAAGGGCGGGGCTCTGCAGAAGGGTCTTTTGGTGATCGGCTTTGCTGGTTCTCTTGTGCAGCTGTTGCAGTGTCAAGTGGTGTCAGAGGTTTGACTTCAAGGCTTGGAGGCTCCTCGTTGACTGAGCTTGCATTTGGAATATTGGAAAGATCTGCAAACAAGTAGGCCAGTAGTTTTAATGATACCCATGATTTAAAGATTTAGTAAACTCTGCAGGAGGATAACACATGATACATGAGCTAGCAAACAGCATCATATTTGGGGGGGGGGGCACGTAGGAAGCCTCCTAGTTACTTTCTGTGGTGTAAACTGGAAATAGGGACAAATACTCATGATATCCATTTGAAAATGCAAGTGTACAGGTTTGACTCTAAGTAACTGTCACATCTCAAACTGGTGAGACATTCTTCTCGCAACTTTATAGTAAACAAATTGTAGTGGAAGTGGTAAACTGTGTTGTTCTGTAAACATTGTAAGAAGTAGATTGTTCTGTATTATTGTAAGAAAAGTAATGTAACAATTGCAGTGTGAGTGACACTATCTTGTAAAAATAGTAATTCATTATTTTATGGACGCAGTAAAAAAATTCTTCTCACAATATTTTAAGAACTCACCAAATGAAGAGACTGGATATGAACTCTGTGACACTTTAAGTTCCACTGGGCTGGTGACGTTCTTAAGGATAGAGACAGCATACTCATGTGTAACTCTCTCTAAACTTTGACCATTCACAGCTAAAATTCTGTCCCCTAATAATGAGAAGGAGTGGATTCCAAATGGTCATAACATTAAACATGATCCTCTTTCCTTATAGAGCCTGCCTTGTAGGGTCTGTCGGATTGTGCTCGGAAAATAGAGTATTATGTTTTCGGACGTCATCCCTGAAACCAGGGTATTGTGCTCAAAATTATGCTCGGCTGGAGGTATTATGCTCAAATTATGCTGGACTAAAATGACACTTCCACCCCACCCCCACCCCCCATAGGCTTGTACCTATTAATAAACATTCCTAGTCTCTGAATTTTGAAGGAAATGTTAAACAATAACTATTCAGTTAAACTTTTCATGAGCAAGTGCCAATAATGCAAATCCAAGAACTATATACAAACTTGGAAGCCTGGCATAAAGAGGTAACCAAGTCTCAGGTATCAAGTTCCAAATTTATTCCCACTTTCATCAACTTTGTACATTCCAGAGCACTAGTTGCTGGCAAAATTTGCATACACTTCTTGCAGTTTTCAGAAACAATGGCATTATGCTGCAAAAATACTAGTATTATGCCAGCATTATGGCTGATGATCCAGATACATGAATAGTATTATGCTCAAAATTATGCCGGCATAATCTGACATACCCTACTGTCTTGACTCAATGACTCAAATATGAAAAAGACCCAATGTCTACAGAAAAGTTATGGTGTTAGAAGGATTTAGGTAATCTGGATCAGCAACAAGAACGTTAAAATATTTTAAGATCATTAACCACAACTTCTGTAAATTCGTGTCTTGATCAGTTTTCAATATGATTAATTTCAAACTTTACGTCAAACATAGCCTAAAATTAGCAGAGAAAATGTTATAAATTATAACAAATGATACCTTAAACAAATTAAGTTTGGAATGACAAAAGGATATAAAGCAAATACATGTATTTGGAATGCCCAAAGAAACATATTAGATAGATTGTCGAAACTGGACAAGATGTATAAACAGACCAAAAATTCAACATAATTCAATTTTACATGTTGTCATCTTACCAGCCTTCAGTCTGCCATCTTTCCAGGCAGCACCTCCTTCAGTAATGGACTTGACATAAATTCCAAGGTCCAGTCGCTTAGAATTTTCACCACCAAGAACAGTTATTCCTAAAACAGTAAAACAACAGCATTAATCTTTATGTCTTGAAAAAGATATAACTATGCCCAAAGTTGATAAAATTGTCAGATTAAATGAAAAATTAAATATTGACTGATAATTTTATCAACCTTTCTCTGGAAATTTGGGTTTATAGTCCATTATTTGAAAGTCATAATATTTCTTCTCTTATGATTCCCCTGCAGACTCTACCACAAGTGTCTTCTTAGCAAGAGCTATTGGAAAAAGGATTGATGAGGAGAAATGCTCAATCTTAATCATAACCTACTGTACTGTGCTGACAAACCTACATACCAATCACACAATTTGTGCGACATTTACCACCACATAACAATACTAAAACCGGTTGACTGAGTAATGCTTAAAATCCTTTCACCTATAAACCCTTAAAATGAATTCTCCAAATGTATATATACATATGTATTAAGTTCAAGAAAGTTGACGGAACAGCAAGACATATTGCCTAGCTCCAAATCACTTCTTTAGTTTCTTCATCTACCAAATTATCAATGTTAGAAGTGATGTTTCAACCACTAATCACTAAGAACATCCTTGATATTGCCAGAGTTTTTAATGCTTGATGTCAAACTATTTACTAATATGTGACCTTATTTGCAAAAACCTGGCATAAGAGATAAGTGGAATATGCATTGAAAATGCGTTGAAAAATGCATTGAAAATGCATTGCAACGTTTTTCAACCCGTTGGAAACGCTTTCCAATGCACTGTAATTATTTTCAAATGCGTTGGCAATGTTTCATAATGCGTTGGCAACGTTCGTCAAGACATTGAACAACGCATTGCAAACTTCATAAACGTGTTGCGTTTAACAATAGATCGATTTGATTGTCACGCAATTAAAAAAATAAATCGAAAACCATCCAGTGGAAAAAGTTAAGAAATTGTGATCTTATGAAAGATAAATAAGACACTTCTTCAGATATTTGTCAAAATGTTTCGCAAAAATTTACCAATCCCTGGTACACTGATATACAGGCAACCAGAAAATAGTGTTGACAAAAAAAAAAAACATGAAAACCATCTATAAAATTATTACAGTTGTAAACATTGCTGCTATTAGATTCCAGAACTTGTGAAAATGTTTTTACAATGCTATCTGCCTTCCTGCCTCTGTACAAAAGAATGAATGACTTGTTTGCACCACAGAGCAAGTATCTTTTCAAAAGAAACTGCATGAAGTATAAATGTTATTTTGCCGCATGATTCGGTACTAATTTACTTATAGTTGTGGAAAGATCAAAAGATATAAAGCATGTGAAACTTCTCCTAAGTTTAGTGGCGCAAATTTCGGACATTTGCAAAAGTAAACATGAATGGCGTGGATCATTCTGCATTCGTTTTGTCTAAACTAATTCTCAAGCTTTCCAAACAATTTGAAATTATTATTTTCAGTTAAACTGTTGACTCAAAACTTTTGCAGCTTAAAATGGCGAATTTCAGCCATCTGGTGGGTTTTGCGTTGACCGTTACTACACGTTATGAGAAGGAGTCAAGGGTGGAAAACTGTTTTTTGACCACTCCAGCGCCAAGCAGATTTTCACCCAGAAATTTGAATCACCTGGCTTTCGAATCAAACACCAAATAAACCGAAAGGTGGATGCTTCTTCTCGTGGCATTCAATCGAAGATCCATTAAAAATCCAAGTGCTAACCGCCAAATAATTTTCGTGAAATGCAGCTTTCAAATCAACCAGCATCCTTGGCTGGGATTTCGTATGTCATGCTGTATGCTCCATCCTGGTTGAATGCGCTCTTTACAATCATCCGAACAGCGTGAAGTAACCATGTGATAGCGGATAAGCTTTCAGAATGTCACAAACGGTATTTGACTTGCGAACACAACAAGCGAAAAACTATTTTCAAGGAGCACACACAAGCAGTTTCGTCACTTTAACAGAGGAGTGTTTCAGTGAACATCAATTAAAAACAGCATGGTACAAAATATCTTGTTGTAATAGATTAATCGTGACATGATGCAGTCGCGGTCAACAGCCGTGAATACTCGATGAAAGGTTTTTGCAAAGTTTTTGAGCCCATTAGCCTTTCGCAAAAGTAGCTCACGTTAACTATCTCTCTACAAAACTTCCTAAATGATATAAAAACGTCTTCCACGTAAACTTCACTCGCAGCACTTCACTTTTCAATGGAAACTACTAGTTACTACATTTTTTACCGAAACAGTTTAACTTTTCAGCCATCAGGAGCTTGAAGTGAATATTTGCGTGATGTAAATAGCCAGGGACGTTTTAGCGACTTTCACTCGCACTGCATGTAATTTGTTTTAAAATAATGAAATCAAAAGCTTAAAGAAAAGAAATGGGCTAACCACAAAACACAATGCGTTGACAGTGATCTACAACAGTGTGACAATGCAACACAATGCGTTGAGAGCCATCCACAACAGGTTGACAACAAAACACAACAGATTGACAACAAAACACAACGCATTGACAACAAGGCACAACGGATTGAAATTGTGAAACAATGCGTTGACAACGAAATTCAATGCATTTACAATGCATTGACAACGAGTTGCAACGCGTTTTCAAGGCACAACGCGTTTGCCTTGACTTTTCTTATGCCAGGTTTTCGCAAATAGGGTCACATATTTAATACAGTACAACCCAGTACAAAGTATAAATTGAAACTTTTGATTTAGTTCTTCTTCCTTCCCATAGAATCTCATTTGAAAAACTTTCTTTTCTGAATCAATAAAAGATATTGGTAAGTATTTTTGTCAGAATTTTTGCTTGCATGTGAAATGTTGAAAGACTGAAATATCCACCAGAGAATGGACCTTAAATCCAAGTGGATGTTTACAGTATAAACTTTGTGCAATACTAAAAGGTTTGTTTGAATGAAAGTCACTGTGCGTGTACTTGAAGAATATCTTTAAATTTTGTAAACAACATATTAGTTTACAATAATGTGCACGTCTAGAAAAGAAATGTTGCATCATGCCATCAACTTATTCAAATATATCTGCTATGTAATATATGTGAAATGGCAACAGACAAATAAACTTTTCAGTATTTATTGTGCAATGCAAGTAGACAAGTTCCAAACTTAAACAAACCCAGGCGGCTACTGAAGACAAATGCAAGACGTCTTGTATAAAGTCCATTTGGTGGCACTCTCAAGACATTCCATGAAAAATATAGATTTTTGGCTTAAACACATCAAGCGACAACATACTCTTCGTACTCAATTGTGTGCATCACACTGACTTGCATGACATCTCAAAAACATGTTTAAAGCTAAAATATGAGATCCCACTCTTTTACCTCACCCACATGTGGGTAACCAGTAAGCCTAATTTAAATTTTGGTGAAACTGGAATGACTACATATTAAAGGGACTTTGTAGCTCAGTGTTTTAAATCCTGTTAGTGACCTCCAAAATATTAGTTACAATAAAAGCATTTCTTCCAATTCCACTGAATTCTCTGTTATAACAAAGTGACCAGTGAAATAGTGACCTAAATGCTTCTGCATTCATGGCCAAGAAACTAAACATGGTTAGCATATATTAAATTTAAAGAACTATGAAACAGCAACTGTAAAATGAATGCAACACACTTAAGTTGGGCAAAAGCTAATAATATTTTTCACAGACTCTTGATCAGAAAAATAGACTTTCAGATTGTGCAGTGCCATCACTATATATGTAGCACATAAAAATTACTAACAACTTGTCCAAAGAACAGGAAATGAGGCTAAAATAGAAACAACTGTTCTCCACTTTTCTCACCTAATAATTTTCGTGGTTCTTTGTTGAACTTGATCACACGAATTTGCCGGTCAGGAGATGCAAATACCTCAGAACTTCTATTGTCTAGAGGAAAAATAAACAAAGTTAAAAGCAGCAAATAAAGTATTGCCTACTTGATAACTTTATCCTCATCACTTTTTTCACATCACATAAAACCCTGCAGTTCATTACCAAACCTAACACCCTGCGACATTTCAGTTATGAATACATTTCACAAGTTTAAAGTCGTGTCTTCACTCTTGAATTGCTGATCAGGCAAAATAAAAATCATTTTGGCATGGCATTTAAAATCATCCACACTGGCAAGTTACGAGTACCTTAAACAGGAATTCTGATGTAAATACAATGCCAGGATGCTTTGTGATATCTTGCATAAATTATTAATCTGTTCATCTTGACAAAAAGAGAATAAAAATGGGGAGCTGGATTCCTGCCATAATGGTCTGATCTCCTGCTATCTGATCTAAACAAGGGTTTTAGAGGTTATATTTTAAAATCCTCTTCTCAATAATCCTCCAAAAGGAGAGAACTTCTGGCATAATTGTGGCAAATTAGCATCAAATTTAACAGCAGAGTTCTTATGGCTATGTAAACATAGAAACCTGCTGTCCATATCTATGACAGTTTGAATACAATTAAAACAAAAAAGCACCTGTTCCAGACTAGCCAGTTCTTTGAGTGTCGCTCAGACACCTTGTTAAGATAAGACAAACTAAAGCTTGTAAGTGTCCCTTCAGTTCATGTTTTAAAAACAAGACAGATGTTCACTGCTATGCCACAATGAATAATTATTATATTTTTTTGTTATTATCTCAAAATATTCAGAGCTCAATTAATATTATTGTCACTGATCAGCAATAAAATTGTCTTGATCTGATCCTTTAGCAACATTTGACATGGTTCTAACTGCCTGCTCCTTGCAAACATATATTATTGGTGGTAAAATATTACTCAAACACAAAAAGGCATGACCAAAATACAAATTATGTTTTGCATTTCCTACTCTGATTAACAGTGAAGAATAACTCATTTTTCAATAATAGCAAATTCAATAGTTAGGGTTGAGTAAGTTTTCAATATTTTATTTTCTATTCCCAATGGTCCCAAAATTCTACAATACACTTTTTGTGGAGTATCCTTTGCAGTGTATGTGCAGGAAAATTAATTTAATTATTGTAATAAATGGAAACAATTTTAATTCATCTAAAGCACAACAGACACTACTACTGAAAATTGTGTAGCAATATTTTTAATTCCCAGGTTAAATTAAATATTGCCACATAAATCAGGAATAATTATCAACATAATGTTGAAATTAAAACGCATTACAAATATGGAAGCAAGTTAAGCATCACTAATAATATTTTGGTTTTTACGTCTTAATAATATAAATCCCGGTATACATGTATATGTGCTGTAAAACAGTTAAGTAGTTACCTAATTCCAGTTGCCCATACTTTCAGGTGCCAAACTGTTATCAGGAGATCTTAAATGCAGTATGCTATTTCTGAGTTGACGTTTGCTTATGTGTTAAAATGACTATAAGTGCAAAACTTTTGGTATGAAAATGTGTTTGGCCCAGTGCACAAGTTGTAAATCATACTCATTTCAAATTCAATGGTTTCACATGAAGATTCACTTGAAACAGAAGTAACAAGCAATGTGGAAATGACCTATTTTCTTTTCTTTATTCCTTCCTTTTTGTCTCTTTTGAGTTTATGGTCCCTCAAGCTTGTAGTCAAAACACAATGAGTTCAATCTTTCATGTTGTTGAGACCTACTAGGTTCTTGGAAATGATACAAATAATCATGTGTTTGTTTTTCTGTTTAACCCTTTACTGTCAAAGGGAGACCCCTTGGGCAGTAAAGGGTTAAGTCTCCCTTAACGCTTTACTGTCCAAGAGTGACTCATAGATTTTACTCTGCAGTAAAGGGTTAAGAAGTCTATTTTGATCTGTTGGAAAACTTCTGTTCACAATTAACTCTTCTTCTAGCTAATTAAACATCACAGGAAAAAACACCATAATAACATTATTTTTAATGTTACTTTTTCTCTATGTCTATCAGGTTATTCTGTACAGGTAGCATCTTTCATTGAGTGTTCTCATCGAAATAGCCCTATATATGAAAGGCAGTGGGCAAGAACATCCCCTAGATTTTTTGGCCATTTTCAAAGTGCTCAAAAGTAGCTGAATTCTGGCATGTGGGCTTCATTTTACCTGAGAACCATTGCTCTGAAGTTTGTTTCACAGGGTCTCTCTTCATTGTCTAGAAATAATGTATGCAAAACTGCCTCAACTGACTCAGTTTTCCAAGTGGCATCTTTCGGAGATCCATTGTAAAACGAAAAACAAAAGAAACCCTTTGTTTGGCTAAAGGATAAATGATTTCTCACTGTTGTTTCGTGAGCTCAAGTGGATAAGCCCTGAACAAAGCTGATTCAAATTTGGTTTGTCGTGACACTGGTTCGAGCCGATGCGAGGTCAATCAATTTTTTTTTTCCGTCTGTTTCTCTACTCCTTTCAAAAACCAACATATCTATTGAAATTGAATTGCCGTTTTAACTCGCTAGAATCTGGTATTGATTTGTTTTTAGCTGGAATTGTGATGTACGCTTTTGGCACACAAAGCGGTAACACAAATTCAGAGCTTACTTGATCATTAAGCATAGTTTGCTCATTATTTCCACCAATATTCAACGCTTGTTCAAGGAACATTTGTGCCCACCTGGTAGGAGATTTGGTATCATTAAGCCTTTGACCCTAGATGAGTCACCAGCATGCCTCAAAGAACCGAGGTGTGTTTTTGTTCCAAGATCATGGTTTTAAGTCAGCCATTAACTTAGCCATTGAGGAACAAGTGAGCCAGGCGGTATCTTTCAAACGTAAAGCGCTGTGACCATTGTGTGTGTGACTTATAACGTGACTCAAACACGGCCAGGAACTGGTGAGAAAGGCCAGGCAGCAGATTCAAAGCCGTTTCTACGGGCCAAAGAGAAATCGCAGGTCGGTTAACCCATTGACGCCTGTGCCGCCCGTAACCGCCCATGCGAAAAACCTCTCCATTTCCCTGTGCCGCCCGTAACCGCCCGAAAAAAATGCACATGGGACAATTGACTTTCCTACCCTCCCTGAAGACTCTTTGGTTCTCTTATTGTTCTATTGTTCTTTAGGACAAACAAACCAATCAGAATGGACCTACTGAGCATATTTTTAGAGGACTTTAGGGGTCCTAGAAAGACAGTTTTTCTTCTTAAAATCGTGCGCTCGAAAAGTGCAGTAAATCATGGCGCGTTGCGGGCCAAATCTTAAACTTCAAAGGTCTTGTTTTCATTCTTAACATGGAGAAATTACTGCTTTGGTTTTCAAAATAGAAAGGAAAAATACAAATCAATGTTTAGGTGGCCTCAGAATGGAAAATCACAGACTACAAAGTCCTCAAACCTTTCTGGTGAAGTAGTTTTTCTTCCTACTATCACCGCAAAACATGAAGATCGGAGCGCTTTCAAGTAAGTTCTGACAACAGATCACATATCTAAAGCAGCTTTTCGGATTTGAGAAACAAAAATGGTAATGTATATTATTACTTCGAAGTTGAATTCAACTTTTAGAACGATTGGTAAAGCCACGGGCGTTAAAATGACAGCAAATGCCGTCGGTAAAAACTCAAGCTCGCACTTTAGCGTGAAGAATTAATTTGAACATGTGCTCATGATCGAAGGCACGTTTACGAATTTGGAAGTTTTTTTTCCTTTTAAATAGGTTTCTTCGCCTCAGCTTGAATGAAAATTTATTGTTATTGATTTTCCTTTTGCATTTCTTTGATTTGGTCCCATGTATCTGCGAATTTTGGGTTTTAAAAGCGAACAGCAACTTTCACGCTGGATTTCTGCATATTTAATTTACGGCGACCATGAGGCGGTTTGTTTATTTCGTAAATCGCTTTGTTCAAATATGTTTTGGAGTCTTATTCAGCTACTACAAAACAAATGAGGAAAGAATTAAATGGGCACTAATTTAACACAGTTGAAATACGATTGATCTCAAAATAACTGGCTTGATTTTTTCGTCTTTTTGATTTACAAATTTTATTTCTCTTCGGCCGTAATGGAATTTCTTTACGCGGCGAAGAAATTATTCGATTTCTTGTTTTCGGATTGATTTTTTGATGAGTTCTTTGCTTTTATTTTCTGTTTTTTTCTCAAATGTCAGCCCAAATAGTACAAAGGAAGGAAATTCTGTTGTATTTGGTTTCGTTTTGTCGTCTGAAGTCAATAATTAAATCATTTTTGCATATTCAATTTTCTCGGCTTTCGCTGGACATTTTGTCGCGCGGTAAAGAAATATTATAATTTCTTGCTTTCTAATTAGTTTTACATATCAAGTTGAGGTCTTTTTGTTAATATTTTTGAATATTTTGGCCCTTCATTCATTCGACTCTAAATAAACGACATCTTGAAACCTGATCTTGTGTCTGTGGTTACTGCGCATATGGTTTATTTTTGTGCTTTCGCTCGCTCTGAAATACTCTAAAAAAACGCCAGGGAATAAGGGGTGGGTCGCGGGCAATTTCATTCAGGCGTCAATGGGTTAAATTAGCAAGCAAGAGTTCTGTGAGTGTGTATGGTGGATTTCCAAGCAGATGATTACTTTGAGTTGTGATAGGATCGAGCCTGCCGCGAAAGAAAAAAGACAAACAACGCCTGATCGCAGGTTAGGAAGAAGAAAATTTCAGCTCAAATGTAAGTTTTGCTTTGTATTTCAGCGTTCTTTTGCTGATAAATTTTCCGTTTCATGCGCTTTCTTTCGGCATGAGCAGCGTGTTAGCTTAAGGCTTCCTCTTTCTGTGTTGTCAGAAATAATCATTTCATGGAATGAGCAGTTTTGTACCAAAAAAATAACTTCACCTAGAAAAATTAAAATCACTGACGTAGCCGATTTGCAAAACGTTCAACCTGTCTCTCTAGGCACTACTCATTGACTTGATTTAGGTATTCGTGCAACAGATTTCTTAAGCGAGATTGTTTTCCTTGGTCTAACACTGCGCTAACTGTAACGTATCCTGACCTTAACTCTAACCTAATCCGAAGCACTAAACCTAACACTACGCGCTAGTGCTAACCCTAAGCAATAAACCTAACCCATAGCACTAGCCCTAACCCTAGGCAATACCCTAACCCTAAGCGTTAACTCTAACCTCGACCCGAAACCCTGACCCCAAACGCAAACCCTAACACTAAGCACTAGTGCTAACCCTAACCTTGTTCTGTAAACCTTCAATGCTAACCCTAGTTTCAAGCGGTAACAAATAAAAATAAAACTGGGAACTCTTAACCCAGTTAGTCATCAGATAGAAAACGGTAATTTAGCCAATCAAATTCACTGATTCACAATAGACTACGGTAAATTTATACTAACTGCTGATAATCAACAGTTATGCATCAGCACACATCGCACATCACGTTTGAACCTGATGTAATGTAATAAAACAGTTCCTTTCTACGCGTTACTTGACATTTTTTTGCTTTTTATGCAATGAGACTACAGTGAATTTATACTAAAACAATTAGACTACTTCAGAGTTAAAACATGTGCTTGACACTGACTTTTTAACGTTTGAAACGACGTTAATAAACTTCATTAGACTACTTGCCCTTGTTATCCACGAGCAATAGTCAACTCTGCTGAGCCTCGTTGACTATCTACTCATAGAAAACTTGGGCTCGTAGTCTAATAGTTAATTATGACACTGACTGCATCCTAAATTGACATCATCACGGGCATAGCCAGGGGGGTCCTGGGGTGCCCATAACCCCCCTTTTGTAAATCTTTTTTAGCAAATAACCTACAACAGGTGGCAAAAAACGCCATGACAATCTGGTGAGTGCCCATGACACCATTTCAGAGTCTTATTTTCTCAGAAAGAATCAAAAGTGACATAATTTGAATATGAAACATTGTCTCATACAACAAAGTTTTCCCTGTTGTATATTAACTAAAAGTAAAGTTTACAATACAGCAGCACATTAAATGAACTGTAAAGTGTTACAGGGATTAAAAAAGTATCAAAAGTATCATTCCTTTTTATTTTGGCATTTCATTTTAACAACACTCAGGAGAAAAATAAATAAACTAGAATAAACTAAAATAAATAAACTGGTATTGACTTGTTGCACTTCTCTCCCACTGCGATGAAACAATAAATTAAGAAACACAGCACAATTGCGAATGATATTAGACAGTTACAAAGCTTATTGGCAACCAGTAGAAAGATACTTCAATTGTTATTTAGAAATTTTTTTTAAAAAACTAGGGAATAGAGACATGAAATTCAAAGTCTGACTGACTGAAAAAGCCCAAATCCTTGCTAATTTATACTGTGTTTTGTCATAAACCTCACAAAGGCTTTGCATGCAATATCTTCACCTCTAAGAAACTTTTTAATTCATCCATTATAATTCACCATCTTTTCTGTCAAAAATGTTACAGCCTTGATTGAAATTTTTGAAATTTTGTACCATCTGTAAATTCTTAAAGTCCATTTTAAAGGATTAAAACAATAAATGCATGTTACCTAAGACAGAAATGCTGGTAGAGTCTCATGCGATGTAACGAACACCAATGAAAATTTACAGGACTATTGACGAACGAGATAGAGTGGATATGACACTTAAAAGAGTTCTGTAAACAGATGCAAATTTCGTGAATATCACTTACCCTTGCCTTGAGATTCAACAATCAAATCTGTGTTCTTCACTTGCTGCAGCTTTTGGGAGTTAAGTGTGGAATCTAGAATTTGAAGAAGAAAATAAAACTCAATCAACACACAAGGGCCAACAATATAAACTCTAGTTACAAAATAGTAAAGCAGGATTCATGATTACAAATGGGACAGATTTAGGACTCAGGAAATAGACGTCTCCCAGCTTGAGAAATAGCAGGTGTTTCCTCATTGAATTTTTAATTAAAAGACCTGATCAAATCACAAGATATCACTAATGGATCCAAAGAGAACAATACAAAAGGTTACGAGAATTTCAGCACTTATCAATAAAATCCAACAACATTTTAAAGTATAAAAAGCAATATGTAACAAAACTGAGCAAATTACAGTGTAAACCAAAGGGAAAACAATATTACAAAAATGGTACAATCTACGGTAAAATGATTAAAATGTTACAGTTTTCGTAGTGATCTCAAGATGAAAAAATTGAAGTTTTTATGCTGCACCTCTGTCTCGTTTCTATTTGTAAATTCATAAACCCTAGTATAAAAAGGAATTTACAGCCTCTAAATAATTCATGTTGTCTTCATTATAATGTTACACAGCGTGACAACCTGTCTTGCAAATGAATTAATGACAAAAGTCCTCAATACGATATGAACAAGTTTCCACAAAACAAAAACATTGAAATTTCCCTCCATCACTTAGAAGCACACATATTTTTATTTAAATGTTAAAGTTTGTAATAAGGTTTCCTTGATCCACCCCTAAATAATAATAAAAAAGATTTGGAGTACATTGAAATTAACAAGAAGATTACAGTGCTGTCTTTGAGAAATAAACTACACAAAATCTACAACGACTATTCTGATAAGAATCAAAATGATATTGAATTTGAATTTCTATTTCACAATATTTAAATGTACCTCTGTCTTGAAGACCTGTTTTTTTGCTTTGAACAGGCTTAAAACGTACTACTTTTCTTCTGGACACAATCATTTTGGCCAGCAAAATTTAGACTGTTTTCTTCTCTAGAGCCTGCATCAACTTGATAATAATTATTTCAACTGTCGCATTTATCACACTCACCAAACGTCATCAGAAGATAAAATTTGATTTTATTTATGTCAATGGGTTTTAATGATCTTGATTTTATGAAAATTCAACTTGAAAAGAAAAACAATTAATTAACAGCTTTGCCTCAAAGTTAAAAATTGATTTGCATTCTAAGAAAAAAATCTTAGTACTAGTTAAATATGTGCTAACTAGATTTTAGTTGAGGAATTGTGCTGAAAAGGCATTAACACGAAAAATTCTCCATGTACCTAAACATGCAGCAATTTACAGCCACACAAAAAGGAGTCACAGTATGCCAGAAAATTAATCTCTAAGTTTAAAAAAAGGAGCATGAACTTATCCAGTTGAGTCTTTACAGAAAAAATAGAAATTAACGCCACAAAATATTATTGTTGATGATTTATCCCCCACCAAGGTCTTCATTTCAATCTGAAGACAATTAAATCATAGACATATTAATTAGCAAAAATATTAAATCATAGCCATCACAAACATGAAAGAACAAGATCCTTTGCCTTGCTTTGATTCTGTTTTGCTACAAAAATTTCCAGATGAAATAAAGGCAAGGCATACAAGACAAAAGGCAAATGATTCGCTATATAATTATTTTAAGACAGTAAAAATGAACCTTGTCATCTGGATTCAAGCATGAGAACTAATTTTGCGTGCATTCCTCTGGGATGATCTGTATCAAGATCAATGATTAAAGATAACTCAGATCATGGTCCATCAAAAGAACCCATGAATACTTAAAGGGAATTCATAGGTTCCTTTGTTGTACTGTGATCCAAGTGATCTTGGATCATTGATCCTAATCTGGATCAACCCAGGGAATGTACACTCCAAACAAACTTTTTTGGGAAAACACTTCAGCAAAATGATGAGGACAGGACATGACTCCAATACCCGGAACATTTTGATTTTTACCCTTCACTTTCATCTACAACCGCAGTTCAAATATGAATTATTTCATATATATCTCACATCATTTCACTGCACGGGAAGATATAAACTCAATAAATTGACCTTGCTCCCAATGTGTGACTTCGTAGCTCAGTTAGTAGAGCATACCACTGGTATTCGTGGAGGACATGGGTTCGAATCCCGTTGAAGCCCTGCCCTGATTTTTTTCAGGCTTCTTCTCTCCAATTGCTTAAATTGGAAAATTTACTGTGATGATCACACTTCACTTTCATCTACAACCGCAGTTCAAATATGAATTATTTCATATATATCTCACATCATTTCACTGCATGGGAAGATATAAACTCTATAAATTGACCTTGCTCCCAATGCGTGACTTCATAGCTCAGTTGGTAGAGCACCGCACCGGTATTCGCGGAGGACACGGGTTAGAATCCCGTTGAAGCCCTGATTTTTTTCAGGCTTCTTCTCTCCAATTTCTTAAATTGGAAAATTTACTGCGATGATCACTCTTCTTTTTCATGACTACACAAATCAACAAGGTAGCATTTTAAGAGGGTTCTGCAGGGCCCTTCCGAAATCACAGAATATTTATAAGGCAAAGTTTGCCTCAATGATGCTTCATGTATTTGTGTCCACAATGGCAAGGATTAGATGATATGTGAGTTTGTGTATGTATGTATACGTAATTGGCCACTCCCCATTGGGACTTTTCAGGGCCAATGTAAACATCTAATGATAAACAAATATTCAAATAAACATAACTACATTAAGAATCCCAACTGGCAAGAGGCAGACCAGTTGGCTATTTACAAGCGTAGACGAGAAGTTGAACTCTGGGCCACCAAGAACAACATCAGCTAGCAGGCAGAGCAGGATTTGAACCTGCATTTCAAATGCAGCACTCTAACCACTCAATGACCTATTCACAAATGGATAATATATCTTCTAATAGCAACTTTTCTAGACACCCTTATGCACTTCGGCAGAGAGCCTGGGTTGCACTCAACACATGACAGGAGAACAATGGAAGATAGATAATAGAGGTAAGTTCAAAAGGGATGTCACTGCTTGCACTGACACTGCTTGTTCATTTTTGCAGCATATCATTGAAAATGGTGTAATTATTTCAAATGGTAAACTTGCACCTGATATAACCATGTTCTCTTACAGCAAATGAATATGAAAACATTCCAGGACCAAGACAAAGAAAAGCAGTGTTTATAAAGTATACACAGAAGAGAAGACAACAAAGTTTATGGTCACAGAATATGTTTAATGTAGAGAAAGACAGGAAAGGTGACAAATGTCAAAACACACACAAAAGGCAGCCAAAGGACACTGTAGTTTTCATTATATACAATGCCACAAGTACTGGTTTCTACATTGAAACCAGAGGTTTAATTGAGAGAGAATGTATCTATCCAGATGCTAATACCACTGATGCTACAGAAAGACAAAGAGACATAGTATTTTATTAAGAAAGTATGAAAAGAAAATAAGTCAAACACAACTCACACTTATTAAAGTACTGTTAATACTGGTGTATAAGCCACACATTTTTTTTCAAAATTTTCATATCAAGTTGGAAATGTGGCTTATCTGTGAAAACATCTGGACACTATGCTGTAAATTTGCATAAATTAACACTTTTCAGCAAAAATTTTAGTCTGAGTGTATAGACCTGTGTAGCAGAATAATAAGAATGACATAAAATTATACCACAGTATATACTGACCATTTCTTTTGCGAGTTTTGTGAGTTTCTCATATTAAGCATAAGCTGACATGAAACCTTTTTCATTAAAAGAGCTTTAAACCAGTTTAATGTTGCCTTTCTTGAGCAGCTGAATGCCAGTCCGCAGGGAATCTCCATTCTGCCACAAAGTTGCCTACAGTGTCACCTCCACTCACTTCGACAAAACTCATCCACCACGAGCAAGGTTACGAAATCAACTCGTTTCCAGTAGTTCATCTTCTGATCAAATGCCTGGTTTCTAAGCTACAGATTTTCATACTATTACAGAGCTTAAATTATAGGTAGGCATTTTAGAATTCTCAGTTGTTAGTGAGTTAATATGCGGGTTGACGCATTCATGAAACGTGAAGAAACAATGCATGTACATGTAAGACATCTTTCTCAAGACCCCACTCTTGATTTCTTTTAGTTTTTTCTATTTTTCTCTCTCCAAAGTTTGGGGTGTGGCTTATCTGTTAGTGCGGATTATAGACTGGTGTTTATGGCAGTCTCTACAAAGATATGTTCTGCTCGAGAGAGGACAAGAGCATGATAAGAGAGCAGCAAGTTGACCAACAGAAGTTCATCATGGTTACTTGTCAGCTGTTAGTTGTGAGGTCAGTATAACACTTTGATCCCATGTGAGATAAAGGAAGAGAAAAGATCACTGTAATGTAGCTAGCATTTTATAATGACAGCTCCGGTGAGTGAAGTTAGACAGCAGGTTAGAGAAGGGAAAAGACCAAATGAATTTTCTAACAAGGAAGAAAGGAATGATAAATGTTTTTCACTGTAATAAAGTCATTTTTTCTCAGAAATATTTCTGCAGCTAAGACAACACTTAAAGAGTATTTAAACATGCATGGTGACAGCAGCTTTCTCAAATTAGGAAGATTGGCTCACATTCAACAGTCCACAGTTATGAGTTAAAGATCCATTCTGTTTTCTTCACTAATCAAAGGTATCAGTATGATTGGTATCTGGCAGCTTCAACATAGAATGTATGAAAGTGTGTCTGAATGTTCTACGAGTCCAGACAAAATGAACTGGTCTATCAAAAAAAGACAATTAAATTAATTATTACAGCACTATTTCTTCGTAAATAACAGAACGTGGGTTGTCAGATAGAGAACGTTTTAAGCTGATTTTAGGAGAATATGAAATGGCCCTTTTAAGATTTGACTTTTTGGGCAACTGAAGCAAACTGCCATGATTCTCTACACAAAATGTGGAAGCCCCGTTAAGAAAGAATGGTTTACGGTAAAGCTTGTTTTCCAAGTTAAACTGACCAATGACATAAGGCATATCAACATCTCTCTCATCATCCATGTCTCGTGACAGCTGCCGTGGTGATGATTCAGACAGTCCCTCCACTGCAAAGTCTTTATGCATGTGGTACACTGTGCTATCTTCTGACTCATCACTTGCCGAGTACCGCCTCCTGCTTTCAGTTTCATAATCTCTAGACAGCCGTCGTAAAATATTATTTGGTAACTGGTCACTTTCCAAGCTTCTTTGTCGTGGAAGATCCTTTTCAGCGAACGATGTTGGCTGTTCTTTGGAAGAGTCTCTAATGTATGGTGACTGTGCGTAAGGCTGTTCCACTGAGCCATTTGACACCCTGTGTTCGGGCTCATCTAAGTAAGAACAATGCAAACTCAATGGAACAAGAAATCTAAAGTTCAGATTATTAACCAGGGCTTCTACAGTGTACCTACTGAAAGTTACATGATACAAATTTCCACTTCAAAAAAATACAAAAATAAAAAATGAGCAGTACCACAGGAATCTTTTAGCAATTCATAAATTAGATAACAAAATATTGATCTTTTCCTGATGAGGTACTGTTCTACAAAATAAAAACAGTATTGCTGGTTTCCTAAGACCCTGAAAGCATGTTTTCATAGTTTCTTGAAGTCATCTTTAATATACTCAAGTGTAAGAGTGTCTCTTGAATAGTCCTTGTTCTCAAAGTACTGTTGTGAGAGGCACAGTGGCCTTATGCATATGGTTAGTGAGCTCATCTCCAGTTGAAGCTCGTGCTTAAAGCCCTGGCTGGGGACATTGTGTTGTGTTCTTGGGCAAGACACTTTGCTCTCCACCCAGGGGTATAAATGGGTACCAGTGAACTTAATGCTAGGAGTAACCCAGCAATGGACTAGCATCCCGTCCAAGGGGAGTAAAGATACTTCTTGTCACTTCATGCTACAGAAACCAGGGTAAGCTCCAGCCTGATGGGCCACTTGGCGTGTATCCAGACTTTACAGAGGCAGACCAACCCAAAGTACAGGAATCTGCAGCCACAAGAAATCAACACACAAAACATGTATTTTTCATACATACCAACTGCACTTTGTGACAGTTCTTGATCTAGGATGGTCATTTTGGTCTTCATTTTCATCTGAAACCTGTGAAATGCCTGACTCATTTGAAGAAGATATCTGGACCTAAAAAAGAAGTTTGAACAGTTTAAATAGAAACTTTTCCACTACAATATGAACAATACAATTATTATACAGCAATACAGTAACTTTTATTATTGAGTCAAAATTTTGCCAGCTGATAGAAACACCCCTCTTCTAATTGGGAACACTTAGTAGAATTAGAAGAATACTTAACAACTGTTCAACGAAGTGGAGGTGGCTAGCGGTGGATATTTACTGGGCCAAGAAGTGGTGAGGTAAATATCCACCGGACACTGAGGTGAATAGTTGTTTTAGTATAAAAAACAGTGAGATTATATACACCACAAAAAATTGATTTTGATTCATGTATTCCAGCAATGATAGCAATATTTTCTCACGCACAAAAGACTGATTGAAACAACAAGCCACCCAAAAAGTCACATGATACATCAGGTGGTCAAAGGAGTGATAAATTTACAATGGGAAAGCTAAGCGTTGCTTGTGTTTTCAGGGACTGCTTTGTCATTAATTTGGATGATTCCTTCGCTTGTCATGGATGGAAACCAGGAAGCCATTTTTTCCCGAGTTGCTCGGAGGTAAATAGCAAAGAATATTTGGAGTTTGACTAGCCAATCAGAGAGTGCCTTCAACGCTATCCACTGTTTTAGTATATACTAATAGCTATTATCTAACTTCTGCTTAATTCTCCACAACAAGTTTAATATGGATTTACTCATTTTTAATCAGAAATACCACATAACAAATCTCTAAGACTAACAAGATCACCCACTTTTTATAATGATTTGTGTAGAATGTCATCTTCGGTGGATCAGGATTTCCTCTTGGTTCAATGAAAAACTTCTTTTTCTGTGCAAAGAGAATAAAAACAACACGTCAGCTGATGTAACACTGTAAGAACCTTACATGTAACAAAAAGAGTAGAACCCTTGCTTAAAACCAACCCGTCAATACAGTCACTTTATTCTGGCCTTGTCTTATTTAGTCATTGTCTTATTTACAAAACCCCTTTATTATGGCTACGCTGTAAATAAATCCAAATGATTGTGGCCCATTGGTGCACTTATGTCCAGGATTGAGTGCAAGTATTGTTTAACTAGTACTTCATATTTGGCAGGGTTATTTGTCATTTTCATATTACTTCATATTTGACAGAATTGTGTGTGTTTTGGTGACTTTTCATCACTGGGGACACTTTGTGATGATTATCATAAGGGATTTGAATCTCATCAGCATTCAATCCTGGACACATCTGGTACTTTGGTACAAAATTTCACCCATTAAAAGAAAGTAAAATACAAACACATTTCAATTAGGAATGTGACAAATTAATAAACATAGGCAGGCATGGCGTGTAAGAGTTATTTTTTTGTGAACTGAAAGGTTTCGGAGATAGCAGAATTAAATCGATGACATGTAAAATGTTTTACCAAACAAACTACAGTAATCTGAAACGTCTCCAAATTAATATAGATATCACCTTATTTTCTAACAGGCAATTTAATTCGTTCTTTGATTAAACCCGCACTGTGATTGGTGTGACATGCGCACACGCATAACTCTCCATCACCAAGAGGAATCTTTGTTCAAAAATACTCAAATGAAGAGAACTATTCGCATTTTGTAGGAGTTGCAAGTCTACCCTTTTTACAAAACAACACTACTTCACCAAAAAAAGAAAGAAAGAGAAAAAACTTTCTGAAACGTTGAAAGTCTGATTTAAACAAGAGGCCATAACTTGTTAGCTCTAACTGAATTAAGTTGCCATTTGTAACTAAAAATAGCAATGTCTCGTTTTGTTTGTTCAAACATTTCATGGGAACAAGTGGTGACGATTCGTCAGCTCTAATTGAATTTACTCCCTTGTGAAAAACAGAAGTGTCAAGTTACCAATTCTAACTAAAAATAGCAAACATCCTGGGGAAACAAGGGGTGCTTTCCATTATGCCAAACTGACCGGTATGAGATCAGTGGGAATACCTGAGGAAAATGGAATTACATTTTCTGATTAAACCAGGGCAACCAATAGAAATGGCTCTTGCCATTTTAAATTCTTTTACCGAATTCCCTAATGAGGGCAAAGAACCGGTTTGTCAAAAATGGAACGGCGAATTTTGGTCGGAATATTCCGACCGAAATATGTGGACCACCTCCAGAGGTGATCCCGAATATTCCGGTCAGAAGAAATCGCAACGGACCTTTCCATTTGAATTCCGACCGAAATTTCCGGAATCTTTGGCATAATGGAAAGCACCCTAGTGCTCACCACTCATCGCCTCTAATTTAATTTACTCCTTTGTGAAAAACAAGGGTGTCAAATTACCCTTTGTAACTAAAAATAAAAATATCTTGTTACATTTGTATACAAGAGCAAAACAGTTGTCACTTCCACTTAATTTGTAAACGTTAAAACTGTTTCAAATCTAAATAGTCTCGTCTCCTCTAGAATGTCTTTTGAACTGAAAGCCACAATTCGTGACCTCGAATTGAATATACTCGTGAAAAACAAAAGTATCAAGTTACCCTTTGTAACCTGGAATAAAATATCTCTTCCCATTTGTTTACTACTGACTCATGAACTACTTCAAAATGCAAAACTTGTCTCATAAACTTGCCACCATTACACTGAAGCAACCCAACGTATATTTTGTAACTGTTGCAATCCCCTCCAAACCAGACTAAAAACCACAAACCGGCAACATACACATCAGTCTTAATTATTCAATCACCAAAGTCCTTGTACTTGATACAATCATAGAACTCCCATTACTTCACATACCTCACTTAAGTTATCTTAAACAAGAAATTTTCTTTTTCTTCTACTACAATTCGTGCTTGCTATTAATGTGATAAAGTGAAAACCCTGATAACATTTACGAGAAAAGATTAAGTTTCATTTATAATGTATCTTCTCATCACAGTAGTAAACAAGAACCATTATAAATGTAAAATCGTCGCAGAATAATTTCTTTTTGTTCTGTTGACGAAATTAATCATAGTCTCTTCGTGTTTCTCATTGAAACTTATCACTGAAACTGATCAATGGAAGCTGAAATTAACGACTCGCCCTCGACTCTGCAGCATATTTAGGTTTCACTACAACACGCAAACGAACCTGGTCACAACCTCTTCACATTCCCACTAGTGCATTCCGCCCCCTTAAATACAATTGTTCCTATCATAGCAACCACATCAACATTAGTAGTAGAGCAAGTAACACTCACTTAATTCAAAACCTTTAATAATGGGAAAATCTCACCCTTCATAGCATGCTCGCAGATATATCCTAAACACTGTTTCTTTGACTGATTATTCAATTGCTAATTGTTAAGAAGACAGTTCCGAAATGGCGTGATTCGCGCGCACAGAAACATTTTGAATTTTAAGTTACGCATACTTTTATTGCGTATACGAATTGGGAGAGAATAATGTTTTTATCGAGAGTTTCGGACAATTTCGAGAGAGCAGTTGTTGTGCTTTTAGAAAATTTTGTACCATTTTTGAGGTTACCGTTTTACAGAGTTTGGAGTGTTTCAAGAAGAGTACCGTACCGCTTTACCGCTCACGAACACTAACGACTATCAAACCCGCCCACAAAATCCCCAACCTAAACCACAGAAAATGTTGAGGTAAATCCAATATATGAATACTTCCTCCTCTTTTACAGAAGCCTAAATATGGCCATCCTCAACTGTATCAGGATCAAATCTTCTCACATACCATTTACCTTTACATCAGGAAATTTGATTGGTGTTCAATGGTAGATCCAATCTGATTGGTGTGACATACATACATCTCTCACTGATCCACCCGTCCGTAACATATCCGAAGCGCCGACTAAGAGGTATTTTTTTTTACAAAAAAATAACTCAAAAATGGCGAATTTTAAGCTTGGTAATGAAATGTGAAAAGTGAATTGATCAACATGACACGAGTGCGTGACAAAGAAAAAATCTAAGCCTGACAGGAATAAAACCAATGACCTCCTGAACACCGGGCGGGCACTCCACCCACTGAGCCAGTAGGCACTCTATCCACTGAGCTAGCAGGCACTCTACCCACTGAGCTAGCCGGCACTCTACCCACTGAGCTAGCAGGCACTCTACCCACTGAGCCAGCAGGCACTCTACCCACTGAGCCAGCAGGCACTCTACCCACTGAGCCAGCAGGCACTCTACCCACTGAACTAGCAGGCACTCTACCCACTGAGCTAGCAGGCACTCTACCCACTGAGCTAAAACAACTCATTGTCATGTTGATCAATTCACTGTTCGCATATTTCTTCAAGTTTCTCAAACAACGTGCACTGATAAATGTCTAACAAAAGTAATACCCTACATACATATCAAGAAAAATTCACCTTAAAATTTGTTTTGAAAATAATTGTACGAAAGAATCTTACAAGACACATACCTTAAATGAGAGCTTTTTTGTCATTGGCCAAGAATGTCTATCAGTGGCGAATTTCATATGTCCACGGGCCTAGAGTAATCAAATAAAGAAACTAAAAGACAAATTCTCACAACCCAGTTCAAACATAACAACTGAGTCTACAGTGTAATCGTATAAGCCCTCTTTGCACAGAAAATGATAATCAGAAATATAGACAAACATAAAATATCATAGCAAAGCTCTAGTGGCCCACAGGGCTGCCAAGCAAGGGGAGCACTATAACTACATGGCTAGAACCATGTGCATACATACATGTAGAAATGTAAAACCATGCAACTCTTTTTTCATGGTCAATATGGCTTCTCACACTGATCGTGACCGCATGCACCCGTTAAGCAACATGGTGGCCATAGTTCAGCTAATAGATTGAATGAGTCATGAATGCAGCCTTCATTAAGAATGTACATCTTTGACATTGGACATTCATGTTATGGTCAATTGCAACCTGTCAAAACAGGGTATTCTGTGACCTGTATCACATGACCACATCACAAGTCAGGTTCAGACTTCATCAAGGCCCTGTTTTTTTAAAGTTGATCACTTCCAAGATACTGGTTTTTGATTAACTTATTGTAATCGGGAGCTCCACTGTTAGGCTTGGCTAAATCTTTCTCTCTATATATTACTTTTTAACAATGTATGTGTTGCAGGTCAAAATGAAATTCTGGTTAAAATGATTTTGACCAAGTCTGAATCTCAGTTTCCTTTGTCTTCTAATGCTAATTATTCATGATCCATGAACAAGGGTTTAGAGTGAAAGGAATTTTATTTAAACCTAAATTTTATACAACACACATTTTACTCTGATGAATTATAATGGATTTTGGCAAACAATACACAGTTATGTACACGGTTATAAACAAAGTACCAGAAAGAAAGACAGTGGTGCTTGTAAATAGAAACAAAATTATTTAACCCATTGACTCCAAGCTTTTCACCAAAAACACATTCTTTTGGACATTTTGGAGCCTGGAAATGGGCCAAATTAGCTCCAGTCTACTTGAAAAGGCATTTGCAGCATGGCAGTAAGCCGTTCTTTAAACTAGCACCATGTTTTACAACATTTTTGCTCAGGTATGCACAGAAATCAAAATTTCAAAAGTGAACTAAGCTTTTTAAAAATATTTTGCATGTTGACTGACCTTCTGCAGCGCTTGCTTCCAGTTCAAACAATTCTGAGAAAGTGTCATCGAAACAGGCAAATTTTACCATGAAGTAGCCACGTGTGGTGGAAGGCACTTTAGCTTTGAGTTTTTCAGTCAAATTTCTGAGCATTCTCATACATATTTCAGGCTCTACTGAGCCAATCACTCTGATCTGGGTATAACTAGAAAGAACTTTTCCTCCTGCAGAACTTGAGTACATATAATGCCAATTTTGGTCAAAGGTGATGACGACAGAAGAGAAACAAAGGCCAACGCTCGTCACACAGGAGTCAAGGAGTTAAATATTTGGTAGTAATTATATCATAACGTAAACATGTATACCTCATAGACAGTCACTCCACGGATGCATATTCCAAGCCAAACTGTTTCCTTATCACTCTTCTTAGGCTATACATAAAAATAGAAACAGTGTGTAATAGGCATGTGTTGCAATAATACATGTACTTATTAATATTGTACATTATTCTAAATCAATAATAATTTTCATAGATCAGAACTCATTAAAGGGGTGTTCACCTTTGTTCCTCCTGTGTGTGTCATACGTCTTTGTACTTTGTAAAAGTGGATTCCATATTCTTGAAGTTTCTGAGCTTCTTTTATAAATTCCCGCTCTGCCTCTTCATCTGACAGACCATGCAAAGTTTTGTGGACATGTGGCAGCTCTTGCATAGCATGATCAACTGAAAACTTGTCTATTATCTGAACACAATTAAATAAATCAATATACAGTGTTGGTGTAACCTACTGGATGTGCTATAGGACCTGATCAAATAAGCAATTATTTAAAAGGCAAGAATTGAAAAATTAAACAATTTTCTTTAAAAAAAGTGGTCCTCCACAGGATACCTAAACACAACTCTGGCCAAAAGCCATAATGGTAATCTATCACTAATGCAGTTCTCTTATTGGTTATGCTACTTACAAAGTGTCTGTGAAAAGGTTTCAGGTACAGTTCTGCATGACTAGCAGATTAAATGTACTAATATACAGAGCCTGATGGAAGTCTGGAGCAAAAAATCCAACTTTCATCAAGTATACATGTATTTCTGCTGTATACACAAAGCTAATAAAAGTAAAATAAAGTACTGATAGCCCTCCTGTGCATACAAGTACAGCAAGGATCATGAAACTTGGGAAAAATCTAGAATTACACCTTTCAAACATGTATAAAGTTCCATGACTGTAGTACTGTTATGATCACATTAAGCAGTTTTAACATGTGTACATACCCGTCTTGGAATGTAATGTTCTGGAAGGAAGTACTCATCACCAAGTGTGTCATTGTAATCTCCTGTTTCTGCTTGAAGTGCTAGTCCTCCAAGATTAAAGGATGCTTCCTCATGACAGTAGAGCTGCCCAGTCAATAAGTCATCACGCAGCTGCAGGTAAAACTGGTGAATAGTCTTTTGATAGCTGTTGCAGGAAGGAAATGCCATCAGATACAACAAGTAAATCATTTTACACATCTGCATACAGAGGAAGTTAAGAAACACACTTCTTATCTTTGCTTAAACTTATTGTCAATATACATGCTTGGGAACTGGTGCCCTACAAGGTTAGTGGGATGTCTGATCCACTAAACTAACACAGCACAGAGGTATCAATGGCATCACTAGAAGCACTTGGAAAATAACTACTACTGTAATACTGTCCCATATATCTGTAGATGCCCATAAGCATGCAATGCATGCAAATAGTTTGCTCACACTGGGTGCACATGATGTTGCTAGACATTACACTGATGTAAAGAAGTCACAAAGTGGTCTACTTTTATAAAATAACAACTTTGCACTGTATACAAATATACCTTATGAGAGCGATGTTCTCCACATAAAACTTGACCCTAAAGTACAGAACAAACTTTTCTGTGGGTTCTTTTCCCTACAAATAAACAATTATGAGGAAAATTTGTCAAAGAAAAAAAAAAAAAACAATGGGAGTAACTTTGTTAATAATAATAATCCATGCTACATATCAAATGTATCAAACTTTAATTTATAACAAACGAAATGAAATTTTATTAATGAGGTTAAATATACTTATTTAACTTAGTTAACGACTAGAAGCATGTTGCGTAGTAGTTAGCATGGCGTTGGCGTTTACTAGCTTTTTTGGGGGCTTGCTGTGGCGTTTCCTGTTAGGGTTTAGCGTTAACTTTGTAGGCCTGGTGCCGAGCAGTTTCCTAGGAGCCCGGGTCAACGGTTATTGTTGTAATTTATGTGTGTGCCGTTACATGTGGTTGGAGTTTTACTGTGCTTAGTGTTTGGGGAGTCTTGATCAGTTTTTGGAGTGTTACATTCCAGCTTGTTTAGTTCTTACTATTCTGAGTAGTTTTTTGCTTATTTAAGTTTAAGTTATTTTTTTCTTGCTGTATATTATTTTTATGTACAAAGCAGAATAAACGGTTGTTGTTGTTGTTGTTGTTGTTTTAGTGTTTTCTCCCACCCTCCTCTCCCTTTTATTATTACTACATTATTATTGCGCTCGACGAAGTGGAACGCAATCCTAATTTTGGCCTGTGACTCTGCAGAGTTGGTTGTCCTGTGTAAGGTTATTGTCTGGAAAACCCACATTCCTGTAAGAGCATGAAAATGGCCTCCCCGCTTAATTTTTGCAGGGGCATGTCACAACATAGTTATTAACTATGTCACGGCACAGTTATTAACTAGGGTCACAGCCAGTAAACTGGTACCGTAACTGAGACATGTGGTAATACATGTGAGCACGCAAGCAGGCCATGTATACTTTCGATCACAGAGGTAGCATTGGATACTTTTGCCGTGGGATTTTGAGGCTGAGTAGTATTATAT
Source organism: Catalaphyllia jardinei (assembly GCA_022496165.2). Lineage (NCBI taxonomy): Eukaryota > Metazoa > Cnidaria > Anthozoa > Scleractinia > Caryophylliidae > Catalaphyllia > Catalaphyllia jardinei. The sequence goes on along the minus strand of CM042747.1, from coordinate 15,663,483 downwards.
TCAATAATATGATGTTATTTAAACGTTTGTTCGGGCTCACAAGGAACTTGTTTATTTTATAAGATGCGTAAGAGTGAACCTGAGCCAGGGAACAGAAATGTAAATACTGTATACTTTGTATCAGGCCAGCGGAAATACTCGAATCAGTCGCGCTCAGTTTGTTTACGATGAATGAGCACGCGATTGAAAATGTGTACTTATATTTGAGCTTCCTGCTTAGAATAATATTCGTAAAAAATATACTTTTACAAATTACAAATTAATAATGTGAGAATATTTAGCATGAAATCTGAAGGCTGATATTTCAGTCCTATTAAACTTGTGAGTGGGAACCTGGCACTGTCACGCAACGTAGTTTGTACCGAGACCTGTTCAATCAGAATGGCATGGAATTTGTCACTGAAATATCATTCTTTAAAACTCCGGTTGTCAATGAAAAAGGTTGGTTTTTAGAGGTTGAAAGTCAGCTAGGGAAATCATTTAAGGTATCTGTATAAAAGTTTATGCAGCGTCAAACACGCTCTCATAATTTTTGATTACTGCTAGTTATCGTCTTTATTGTTGTTACTTTTATTGGTTATTACTGTTATTATTATTTCCACAGAGCTCCTTTGCTCTGTGTGACAGGTGCTTGGGCTGGGGCTCGTGGCTGGGTTGAAGGTAGGGCAGGCTTGTGGGGTGCTCTTGCTACCTGGGTTTGGGGTCAGCAGCTTCAGCCCCCAGGTCCCTGGGCACCTAACCTCCATATGCGACGCAGGCGTTAACATCTATTTAATATTCAAAATTAACTATTACCTCATCTTTCCACTTTGGAGGGGCATATTTTGCAAGTTTCATATCCAAATCTAAAAAGACATGTTCCCCATCTGAAACAATTGATCAGAAAACATGAGCAATGAAAATCAACTGCATTCATGGAAATCTTCTGAGTGATTTCTACCACAGTATGTGTAAAAGCTGATGATAATAACTGGTGCACTCATGACTTTCATTTTCCTTTACAAATAATTTAATTTTGTGATTATCTAAAACCAATTTTCATCGCAATGGGCTCTACAAGTCTTACAAGCGGTGGTGGAACATTAGAAGGCTCTGGCCTGTGCATTGTTACTGTTAATTTGTAATCCAATCAGTCCAGATATGTCCAGAATTGAATGCTAATAAGATTCAAATTTCCTATGATGAGCATCACAAAATGTCCTCATTGGTAAAAACTCACCTAAACACACACAATTCAGCCAAATATGAAGTAGTATGAAAATTTCAAATAACCCTGTCAAATATGAAGTACTAATTAATCAATACTTGCATCCAATCCTGGACATAAGTGAATCAGCCAACACTCCACAGTTTTGCTGTTTATAAGTATGACTTTTTCTACTGGAATTTTGAAATGCATCCTACCTTGTAGCTGAGTCAGACCAAAGAAAAACTTCTCTGTTAATTCCAAGTACTTGATGACTTGATCAAACAAAGCTTGAGTGGTAGTGGTAGCCTGAAAATCCACATGACAAAAACTCATTCTTAAAGTTACAAAAGACAAGATTTAGTTTGAAAAGAAAACAAACTTCAGTGAAGTTCTACCCTACCTCAATCATCATCTGCAGTTTTTGCCTGTTCAGCACTACGACAGTCACCAACCTTCTGCCACGAGGTAAAGAACCAGCTTTCCTCTGATAAAAGCATGCAATAGTATTACAAATGATTGTAAGTAAGATGTACAAGTAAATAAAGCAGGTAACGAAATGGAAAACATGAGCAAAATATAAAGAACACTTCAGTTATCCATAAGTCAATTTCTGCCCTAAACACAAGGTTGTTTTAAGTTTGGAATTAAACCAGATGAATAAAAGCTGAAAAAAATGGCCGTAACAAGTTAGGAACTTTTTAGAATTTGATAGCAATGCACTGTTCATAAAAGACACCTACCTGTACATGCAAAATGTGGCAGATTCTTGAAGATTTTAACATTGGTGAATTTTCAATTAATCAATCAATGAATAATCAATCTTTTTTTTCATCTACACTGTAACAAAGTACAAATGACTCAGAACTACTGACTCCAATATCATTTTTCACAAGACACACAAATTATTTCTCACTCATCATGATTTACATTGTCTTTATTAACTGCCAGGTCTTCATCAGTTCTTGTAACTTTGAGGCTAAACCTCAAACTTACCGGTGAAATGTTAACAACTGACAGGTTTGGGTCTTTTTCAACCAGGACAAACTCAGGACCAAAGAAATTCTGCAGTTCCAAATGAAACAATAAACACCCTGGTTAGTGTTTGCACTTTTTAACACAAGACTTGTTAAAGATTTCCCTTGGAAGAACAATTTACCAAGGCAGCTGTCACAAACAGACTGTCTCTCCAATAACTGAGAAATTAAATTGAAGATGAAACCAAAGAAGACATGCGTTTACTGCCAAGAATTTTCCTTTAAAGTGTCATCTTCAATGATTCAAAAGATTTTTCATGCATCTAAAAACCATATGACTTGTATATTGTTATTGTTGTGGTTGTTATTGTTATCGTCTTCTTCTGAGAGAAAAAAAGACAAATTCGAAAAATAAAGATATGTGTCTCCGACAAGAAGCCTTTCTTTCCAGCTACCCTCCAACACCTTCAAAAGCTGGGATGAAAAAGGCATTTTCGCTACATATTGTAAAAAAATATATATTGTTAGATTTTAGTAGCTAGCACTCTATACAAGCTCATCTACTCACTCCCAGTTTAGTTTTTGATCCAGCTCTGCCTTTGATATCTTTTGCAGCACCATTGCTAACATGGATGTCAGGTACAGAGAGAAAACGCTGTGGCATATGGTGTGCATGATCCACTTCATCAGTCCCTGGAAAACTCCTCTGGTTCAGCACTTGTTTTCTTAAGTCCACTGCTGAAGAATACTGACGATCACTGGACAATATTGCATAAATAATATGAAAATAATTAGCAATTTACTACTGAAACCTGGAGATCGATGGACTATCATCCCATCCACCGGAGTAGAACCTCGTCACCTCTTGCTACTGATGAACCTCTAGGCTCATAACAGATTTTACCTTTATCCTACCTCAAAGAGGTCATCAGAAACTCTTAAAGCTCAGTATCAAGTTAAAATGGAATTCAATTCCAATTCCAGACATATGGGAATAGGGATAAAATGAAAACAAACATTCCTTGGATGGGGTGGGGCTGGGGCAGTTTGGCGTTGGAAGTAGAGATATTTTTCAGGGTCCGTGCTGGTTTGTGGACATAAAATTCAAGGAGTATTTAAGGAGTATTCAAGCACCAAAAAACGAGTTTTCAAGGGGAATTCGAAGCAAGTTTACTTGTCTTGAACTACGTTTTGAATTTTGCTCTTTGTTATTACCGACTTAAAAGAGATACCCCAGAGATGAAATGCATTTTAATTTAATTTACCCCAGCATGCAAAGGTTCAGGTTGGGCCAAAAATTTTTTATGCAAAATCTTGTCGCAAGTTTGAAATGTGCACTCAATTCTTAAATTACTGTAATGCAACCCTCACTGTTTCCCATTCCAAAAAAAATTCAAGGAGTTGCCATTATTTTTAAGCACCTTTACCACAAATACTTCTTTTTACGGGCTTTTCAAGCGCCCGTTGAAATCTAATTTTAAATTCCAGGGCTTTTCAAGTACTTCAAGGAGTAGCACGAACCATGATTTTTGTACCATGCGCAAAGTGCGAGTTAAACTTGTCCTGGGGAAGGATCCACAGAAAACTGTCCAGATTAGAGTTTGGCAGAGAAGCACAATCATGGACATCTCTGCTCAACTGTGAACAAACCCAAACTTCATTTTCCTAGCCTAGAGGCATGCCATAAATTGGGCTAGGGAAATTAGCAAACAGCAGAAGAAGCCCTATTGAGTTTACATCTTACTTTGATATACGTGGATCTTTTCCAGCTCTAAATGCTGCTCTTGAAGCAGAACTGCCTATACTGGTAAGGTAAGGCTCACTTTCATAGCCGTCTGTCATGTATGACTCTGGTGCATAGCTCCCTTGCATAATGGACATCATGGATGAACGGCCATCAGACAACATGGACGACTGTGGACCTGACACCACAGAAGAAGTGTCTGTGATTGATGCATCACTGTCATAACGACGCAGCATTGAACTCCCTGGAGATTGATTAAAAAGATCGGTTGTATTAAAAAAAAAAATAATGTGCATTGTTCTGCATACAGGGTTAGAGCTATTAAAAGCTGTGATTCTCATTTCATAAAAGAAATGATTTAGAAATACATGAAACAAGAAATATAAGTGATAGGAACCGACGTTTCGGTGCATCTTGCGCCATTATCAAGGTTACATAATTAATGATAATAAGCGGTTTGTAAAAAGGGCTAAGTTGAAGCGAATTTGCATAACATAGCGGCAAGCTAATTACTTAAATACTTTAGCACGAAGAGAATCGGACTGCACATTCAATGTTGGTTTAAGCTCTTGAACATACAGCATATCATTAACAAGGCAGTCAAATTTGTTCATGCATTTCTTGATTACATTGAAGCGTGCTAAGAAATTGTTCGGAACAGCAGTGTTATGTTCTTTGTAGTAATGCTTGCAGATTGATGACGCCTTTTGACGGTGTCCCTCAACGCGCGTGTGAAGGTGGCCCTTTGTATACCCAACATAACCTGCATCACACAGGTCACACTTGAATAAATAAACAACGCATTGCTGGGTTACAATGTTGGGCTTGGGCTCACGCAGGCTTAGATCTTGATTAAGCTTACGG
>CM042747.1:15626266-15649974 GCA_022496165.2 Catalaphyllia jardinei | reverse complement strand
AAAAGACTGACTTTAATTTTAATTTTTATATCGTCCACTTTGGAGATAGATTCTGGCGAGAAAAAAACGCCCGCTTGGCGAGCGATTTCAATTCTTTAGCATCGTTTTCATAAATCCAGACATATATATATATGTGTGTGTGATAAATCCTTCAGAAAAGATCATAAAATAATAAAATATTGACTAATTATCCCTAACTAAACTAACTAACCTAAACTACATACTAAAAGCTGCTTTACAAGGGAAGCCTTGTTAAAGCTCATTCAAAACTGTGGTGATATGTGTTTAGTTTAAAATCACGTAAAGATGTTGCTACACAAAGGTAATTGGATAGGCTGTTCCACAACCTGGCTTTGCTGTAAGAGAAACTCTTCTTCAAATAACTGGCGCAGGGTGTAGAAGAGCCAATTTACTTTCAGTATTCCTTATAATTAACTTTGTTACATTCAAAGATAGCGTCAGTTGTGGTGTTCAGACAGTTGTGGTTATCAAACACTGATAAAGAGAAAGTCAACTTACATCTGGTATATCATCTCCCAAAACAGCAGTAACCATGGATGCAATGATGTCACCAAAACGTCGCCTTCTAAGATGTCCATGGCACATCTATGCACAAAGACAAAAATCTTGATAAAAATAGAGTTTGTAAAAGAGTCTGGTTCCTGGACCTCTGGTACACAAATATACACTGTATTACCAACATAAGTTTACATTGCAAATTGCCTAAATTAATATTGTAATAATTTAAAGACATGTAGAGTAATGCAGATAACTTACCTCCAGCACTTTTGTAAGGGAGATCCGTAACTGAGAACTTTCTTCGCACATAGAAAGGAGTACATTCTCTAGATTTTCACTCAAATTAACTGGCTGTAAATTTAAAGAAGTTTAAAATCAACATAATGCGACATGGACTCAAACTGCAAAGGCTGAATTATCGTACTACACAGGTACGTAGAACTGTAAGGGGTAAAAAAGCATGGTGGCCAAATTATGTCTCTTGAAATAAAGGTAATGCTATGGTACATTTACAAATATTTCTCACCTTTCCAACAGGGATTTCATACTCTGCTGCATGATATAGTGTCATTCCCAGTGAATATATACAGATCTGCCAAACATAACAACCAATTTTAGAACAGTACATGCTGCATGGTTTCCATGTACATGATTTATTGTAAAAACAGTAGTGCATTTGAAGCAGGAGTTTGAGGTACATTTAACAATCTTGCACACATACAATGAGCTCAAGCCCAGAATTCAACTCACAAGCACAGGCCTTAACTCAGGTTCTTCTGGACTTGATTGTTACATGTAACTGACTTTCCTTTGTCACATAACTGTAGGCTGCCAGACCGCTGCCTGCCAGCACATTTTTAACAGGGCTGATTATGACGAGCCACAACAAAACAAGTTACAGTTGCAGTTCCTGTTACGCAGTAACAGCTGTGGAATCTCTGGTTTCGACCACCTCTCGTAAGCCAAAAAATTTCCAAGTCAAATCACTGCACCTGGAAGCTCATGTAAGCGACCACCTCTCATAAGTGACCACAACCACTTTCAGAAATAAAAGTTTGCAATTTTCAAGTTTGTTTTTAACCTCCATAAATGATTACTTTAAAGATATTTTACAGAGCAAAAATTGAATAATAATGCGTTGTAACATTACTACATTCCTGGGTAGTAAAACAGACGGAAATTCCTCAATGAGAAGTGCCATATTTTTTCTTGAAAATGAATTTTTACATAAACAAAACATTTTGCAATTGAAAGAAAATATATACACACACTGTACACAATCAGTCTTAAAAGAAACAACCCTAAATGTCTTAAAATTATCATATGCAAATGACGCAAAATTTAAAGCTCTCGAAAGCGACCACCTCCCATAAGCGGCCACCTTAGCTTAACATTTAGGGTGATCACTTACGGGAGGTTTGACAGGCATCACAAATTAAAAACCTTTGTTACATTAAGTATATTCAAGTGAAGTATGATCCTCGCAGTAAATTTTCCAATTTAAGCAACTGGAAAGAAGCCTGAAAAAAATCAGGGCTTCAACGGGATTCGAACCCATGACCTCCGCGATACCGGTGCGATGCTCTACCAACTGAGCTATGAAGCCAGACAATTGGAGCAAGGTCAAATTATCGAGTTCATATTTTCCCGTGCAGTGAAGTTATGTGATGTATATATGAAATAATTCATATTTGAACTGCGGTTATAGATGCAAGTGAAGTATGTTGGTAGAGCATCGCACCGGTATCGCGGAGGTTATGGGTTCGAATCCCGTTGAAGCCCTGATTTTTTTTCCCCGCAGTTCAAATATGAATTATTTCATATATACATCACATTAAGTACATTAATAGAACTAACACAAGCAAAACTTTTCATTTTTGTTGCAACAAACAAAAACAGGTTGAAGAAAAACTCAGCTCTAGTTATTATACAAGGATTTATTTATTTATTTAACTTTATTTATACAAGGATAAAACATCAGGGCGTAAAGTAAATACTTAAATGCCTTAAATTACATTGCTAATATACTAATCTACTACTAATTAAATCTGATAACAACAAAATAAAAAAAAATCAAGTACATGTATGTATCTTTATGTGTACACAAATAAATCATAAACAGTAAAAAACCATATTTGGTTAGAGTAACAATCATACAGTACCGCCTGATCTATTTACCCTTTTACCGAGGTTTTGCCACGGCTGATTCGCAGATTAACACTGCATTCTGGCCTCGGCAATGACGCGGCATGCCAAAATTTTACTGAGGTTTTACCTAGGTTCGCCGCAACATAAAATACTGCAGTAAACAGCAAGATACAGTAGAGTTGAATAGGCTATCAGGCCTTTTGTTTTGACTCGTTAACTAAACTTTACAATGCCATCTTCATGCTCCTTTGACAAATCATGTATTCGTCATATTGCTAAAAGACCCTACTGTAGCTTGTTAACTTCACAGGAATCCATTACCACAGTTTCGCTACATTTAATGATTTTCTTGTCGTGTAAACGGGAAGTGAAATATAGGTGTTTTCGGTTAAAGATATGTTGTTATCAAGATAAATCATTTGCTGTCTTGTTGGCGGCACGGTGCGAAATTCTTAGCTTCAATGCCACTCTTGTTTGGTTTGAGTATTTTCATCTTTAATGCAAAAGTACTTCCAGGGATAAAGGTTTCTTCCAAATAAATAATTTTCCTTAGAGTCCGGAAAAAAGCAGTCAATAAGCGACAAGCCACATTACAGTTACAGCAAGTTTTTAATTCACATGTTTGAAGTCATTTCGTATGACAAATCACATTTTTGTAGTCACGTGCACACGTGTCGGTGAATTGTGAAGCTTGTGGAAGTTTGCATCCATCAACAAGAATATGTCGAACATCAGAATACGTACAGCTGAGATTGCTCTCTAAAAATTGCTAATACTGTTCGGGAATTGCCATGGCCAAATAATATAAGCGGTTTCACCGGGACGGCTTCCTCTCGGTGACTTGCCTCGTAGCAGCCGACCACCAACACTGCAGCTGCATAGAGGAAAGGAGACATTTTGATTTCATTGATCAGAAGTTAAGCTGGAACAAAATGATGAGTTAATATTGATGCCTATGTTTGCAATTTGTAAATAGAGTTAAGATGAAACGAATTATTATGTACATGAGAAATTGTGAATCGGCATTTTGAAAGAAAGGAATGTTTTGCGATGGCCATGGAGTAATTATTAAGGTCTGTGAGAATTTCTCATGGGTGAAAACTTTGGTTTTCGTTGTTGTGCGACACTAGTAATTATAACATCGATGCCTATGTCTGCAACGTATAGAGTTATGTCCAAATAAATTATTGTGTTCATGAAAATCATGAATCAGTAAAAGTTTTTCGGTGGCACCAGTTCCGAGGTTTTGACAGCCGTTCTGTGAGAATCAAGGACGCAAAAACTTTGTCAGTTGTTCATTCAAAGCATACTGCAAGCTACACAGGCTAGCATTTACTTGACTTGATGCGATGATATATATTTAATAGAGTATCTGGCTAATGAAAAAATTTGTTTTGGCTAATATACAGCTATGTAGCTAGTGAATCAAACCTGTCAATAGCCACTGCACTAGCAAGCTGAAAAGTTAGTCGCGAGCCCTGTAAACAAGTTACGAGCATGGAAATTTCATGTATAAGAGAAATCAATAAGGAAACACTTTTTAACAAAAGAAATTAGCTGGTATTGTTTCTTCACTGTGGTATACCGCGTCTTGTCTGCCGTAGCGTTCGGTTGCATCCGTCCAAGACGAGGTTGAGGAATTCGTCCCACCCCAGTGAATTCACGGCAGAACCCTTCGGCAAGGACGAGGTTTTACCACATGCTAATTAAAGGGTAAATACTTTCAGGTGGTACTGTATAATAAATTATATATTTAATACCTTTTCTAGGGTTCCCTCACTTCCAAGGGGTTTGTTGTGTCTTGAGTACAACTCTGGAGCTGTGTAAGAGCGATTCCTTGATGAAACTGAAACACAATTTTGCACAATGTTAAACAAATGACCAACTTTGACGTTACCACAAACAGCTCTCTGAACATTTACAGATTCACAGGTCTCTGATTCTTGGGAGTTGAGCTCAGACTTAAGAGGTGATTATTTATGACATCATGTGCAATATTATCAGTGCATAAGTGGGAGAAACAGTCATCATTGTCAACTATCCAACATGTCCAGCTGTGATAGGATCCAGCAGAGTGTACATCATGCACATTATGGAGAGTTCAAAGGCACTTACTACCATAATGTTCATAATAGGTAGGTACTGACTTATTTCCCCCCAGTGGATTTATTTCTTTACCAGCAATACACTATATTTATTTTATTTATTTAAAACATCACTTTCTTGTCCTATCAGAAAACTAAAAGCACATGTACTGCAAAATCATCTATGTTTTCTTGGACATTTGGACTGGCATTGTGCACTTTCTTTTAACCCAAGTGGTTCACTGGATTGTCAGTGTTCTTTGACTTTCTGTTCTGGTTGACTAGAATAGTACTGTTATTCACTACTACTGATAATACAAGTTGAATGAGCACTATTCAACCAACATACCCAAAAGAGAGATTTGATTGCACAATATTTGAACATAGATCTGTGTTTTCAATTAACCTCTACAGCTTCAGTTACAAGCTGTTAAATGCAATTTAACAAAGTTAACAACAAAAAGTAGCTGGTACTTCTGGTCGGCAGTATTTGTATGGTATTACAGGCTCAGTGCGCTTCATCACTGTACTAGAGTGTTCCAGAGTGGCAGTCCCTCGAATGTTTTGGACGAAGGTTTGAGCAGTTTCCTGCATATCTCTAGTCTATTCATCAACGTCTTTCTGCCTCCCCACCTCCCTTTCCCTTTCCGTCTCCACTGTTTACTCAGTGTGATGGGTGCCTGGAAGACTGTGTGATGGATCATGGTTGAGTTGTGGGGAATGCCAGCCATGGGAGTGTTATACTGTATAGGGGCCGGCTAGTCACAGTGGGGACCCCTGAATATCCCTGGCACTCATCTTCTACATATACAACAGGATGCAGTTGTTCATGTAGACTTGTAAATCTGGAAAATGACTGGAAGGGACTAAAAATGTTTACTCCTGCATCTATACTGTTAGTGCCCTTTGTATGTAATGTACAGCTATATCAGGATTTGACAGACTTTTCTTACCTGTGTGCAGTGAGAACTTAACCTTGCCATTATGGCAAAGTAGTAAACTTTCTGGCGTAATTGTGTAGGTAAGAAGACCCTTGCTTTTTGCTTTACCTGGTTGATAAATCAAGCACAGACTGGTGAATGTCATTACAACTAAACAAGTGTGTGAAGGTTGCCCAGACTAGTACAAAATAAGGCTGTATTGTATCATTCATTGTTTTCCTGTCTGAACAAGACACAATAATTAAGGGTCAACACAGTGTTAGTTTAGTGTATCTTTATCATAAACTGCAAAGTAACATTTATTGTTAATCTGAGATAAACCATCTCTCTGCCAGGTTGAGATAAGGTTAAGGTTAAGTCTTGAAAAGACCCTATTGGGTTTGTTGTGTTTTGAGTACAATTCTGGGGCTTTGTAAGAACAATTCATTGTTGGAAGTGAAACAAATGTTCCAACGCAATCATGAACAACAAATGAAAAAATATTATGTTTAATACTAACAGCTTATTAACATTCACAGATTTACAGGTATACTCTTGGGCGTCGAACTTGAACTTGAGAGGTGTTAATATTACACAGGGCTCGAAATTGCAAACCAATATGGTCGCTGATGCGACTAACTTTTTCTCCTGGGCAACTAAAATTTTTGTATAGTCGCCAGTTTGGCGACCTGAATTTTGTATGATTTAGAAGTACAATAAAGCATTAAAGTTAAAATAAACATCTTGTACTGCTTTGCGTTTGTCGTAAAAGAATGGGCCAAATCGCATAAAAATGCCACATTCCCGCTAACTTTACGGACTCCTGTTCGCATTATTTTCTGCAACGCCATTAGAGTTTCTCTCCCTGAAACCACACAGGAGCCGCATAATTTTGCAAAAAGACCGCTGAACGATAACATTTAGCTACAATTTTGAGAAGAGAATGTAAGCTTTATGCTTAAAGGTAATCAAGTGTTTAGATGAAGCTTGGCTAAAATTACAATTTATAGCGTTGTTTTGTGGATTGCGTGACGTATGCTCATGGCTCAGAAGTGGTTGCCTAGCACATGATCAAAATCTGCCCCGATCAAATTTCTTTCCAGGATAAAAATAGCCGCGTTGGGAACAAAAACGCTGTGTTTATTTTGTAAGGTTAGCAAATTTCTGCGAGCATTTTTTAGTTTCTTTGTACAAAGCTTAACTCAGCAACGATATATTTATTATAACCGTAGAACTTGTACGCGAAAACTGAGAAGTCGTTTATTTCTACTGTGAAAATGAAGCCAGCATTTTTTATGCTAAAATACAGGTAAATCTCTGTTTTCGGGGAAACATGCAAGTTGGGCGCCGCCGCGCGAAATGAAAAGTGTTACATTATCAAAAAGAAATGGATATTAAGTCGAAAAAATACTTATTGTATGAATGTGTCCCAAGCCATACCAGACAACACTTTCAACAAACACTTTCAACAAGCGGAACCCGAACATTATTTTGATTTATATACAAACTGGCAACTTAAAAATTGCATCTGGTGACTATATTTTAAAATTTGGCCTTTGCTCAAATTGCTCTCAAAAATTAGATGAGTGCTTGCTTGCTCGTGCTCGCAAATTTTTTGCAAGTGCTCGCATGGTCGGATTTTTGTTAAAATTCTCTGCCGTGTAGCGTAGACATAACTTGTATCTTGAAAACAAAAACTGACACAACAAACAATGTTTCCTGTGTGGAAAGGAAAACATGCTCGCACCATGAATGTTTCTGGAAAAATGCTTTCTCGTTTTGTTGACATTTATTGAAACTGACCGGCCTGGGTTCAGTCCCAGGTAGCAGGATAGCCCTACCTGAAACATTTCGCTTGCAAAGGCAGGCTATCTTTAACCCTCTTATGAGGCCAGAACCTACTTCCTTGTAAACAGGGCCTTACAAAGCTTCAAATTCCGTTTAGCGTCCACCCAATGACTCCCGTGAAGTGTGAAGTGAAGTAATTTTGCAGCAAACGGCATATTAAACAAGGCATAATTGGCTGTAAGCTACTGGGAATGGTTGAACTGCGATAAGACCTCATCAAATTGCCTAGCTTTGCCCCTGTTGTGCTGTTTTGAAAGTGTTAGCCAGATTACTTGGCGCAAAACATTTTAATAAAGAGAGAATCCAGCTGGCGGAAAATTTACGAAGTGCTCGCTGCTCGCCATTTGTCATTTCTAAAGTGCTCACTGCTCGCAAATGCTCGCAAAGACCATTCGATACCCCTTATAGTACTTTCACATTCACACCATGGAGAGTTCAAGAGCATGAAGAAACTCAATTTTATTTTTTTCGAGTATAGGTTATGCTTGAGAAAGGCTCTCCCATAGTTTAGAATGTGGATTGTATGGGAATCCAGGACTGTGCTCTTGAAGCACCTGTGTGCTACAGGCCACCAACTTTTGTCTTTGGGCGACTGGAAAAAACTTACTTACTTTTCAAATGATATTAAGTAGTGGATACCCAGGATTTCATGGTTAGGAATTTATTGGACCACAGCCTTGCATTGTTTTTCATACAAACTTAAATTTTACCTTTTACAAATACATCCTGCAATGCTACACTTGATTGGGACAGCAATGCCCAAAGCTCTTCATCACTAAGGGGGCCTGCACGCACCTCAAGAATCTCATCTAGTGTGACAGAATTGGCTGTCAGGGCGGGCATGGTTTCAGACTATCCTGGAACACTGAACAAACAAAAGCAGTGTTTTAAGTCACTTTTCTAAAAATGGATTTTTGACCCATTCATGCACGTGGGCATTCAAAAATTGTAAAAAAAACTTACTAACTTCAAGAGAAATGCATATTAACTCTTTCCCTGCGTGCGTGCCGATTTACCGGTCGGATCCGACCGGTAACGCAATCTTTTATAGAAAATCTGCGTTACATCCGATTTCTACCAAATATGGACAGTAAAATGACCTCATAATTAGCCAATTGCAGGCCAATTGCAGCTCTTTTCCTCCGATCCCCCCCTCGGGAGAAGTTTGTCAAGTTGAAAAATTAGTATGCGTGGAAGCCTAATGGCGGACAACGCGAGGAACTGTTTTATTTGCCGAAAATTGGGGTCAAATCTTCCGGAATTGGAATCCAGAACATTTGTAAGTTTAGTGTAAGTAATTTTGGAACCATTCACTGGCTGCTGAGGCTGAAAATTATCTAGAAACAAGAGTTTGTTTACGTACGTGCAGACTCGCATTTTCGAATAAATCATCGGCTTGTCATTGCCTTGTCATGCTTGCCTGCTTTGTTTTTTGTTTCGCTCTCTTATGTAGCACTGAGAGGTAGTTTTTTCGTCTAAATCTCCAAAGAAAAGTTCGAAAAAGACGTTCCCAGTCAACTTTCAGCGATATTTGTGGATTTTTTGGACAAAACTGGCATTTTGTGTCGAGTTTGTGTCGACCCGTGTTTTTCGGTTGCTATGGGTTACCGCCCTTCTCATGTTTTCTCAAGCACTTGAGCGAGATACAAAAGATAAAATCTAATTTCGTCTGGTTTTGTTCGATGCTACCTTAACATGATAAAGCTGGATTGATAAGGAATAGATTTTACTACTGCCGATGTGTGGTATTTGTCAATGCAAAAGAGATATTTTGCTTCGAAGCCAGAGTTTGAAGGGAGTTTTGCGTAACGGGCGGGTTCAATGTGACATCGTAATCCGAGATTTATTTTTATCTCGAAGAAAAAATGGCCGGGAAAGGTCATATTCTTGGCCTTTCAAATGAATATAAATTTACATGTGTGTCGTAATGAACTTTTAGTGAAAAAACATGATTTTTGACGAGCGGTGCTTCTCAAATTTTTTTCGCGGGAAAGATTCGGCCGGGAATGAGTTTTAAGGTTTTTTCAAATTTCAGGCTACAAAAATTTTAGAGAATAGTTAAAAACATCTTATAGTATGTGGTATATATTACCTGATATAAAATTGCCTGGAAATCAAAATAAAACAAGGAAGTTTTCTCCGCTTCATCCTTTGCTAACAGTCTTGCTGTTCTTCAAAACCATGCATGCCACATTTCTGCCACTAAAATGGAAAGATGACAAGTTACTATAAATATGCACAGCTGAGTAAAAACATTATCACACAATCTACAATTTAGTCTGTTTTAATTAACATCAACTTGCTTTAATTCTGCATGTACACTGACTTGTACAGTGTCCTGTGAAATTTACCAACAATGCAGAGTGTAAGTGCTTGCATTAATCCAATTTAAAAGCTATGGTAACAGAGGTATACAATAAAGAACTGTCTCAGTGTTCACTTGACTAAAGAACCCACCCACACACACACACACACACACACACACACACACACACACAGCAATGTGAGTTACATCTACAAACAAAACTTTTTGTCCCTTAAAAACCAGTAGCCACTAGCCTAGTAGCCTAGTAGCTGTAATGAGGGTAATGATGTCAACTTCGTGCGATTCGTACTGCTTGCCGTCAGTGAAGAAGTGCAAGCATGACTTCGACATTTTTGCGTTCAATGTATAATAAAACAATTATTAGATTCGGTTTTTGCGATCTTTAGAATAATCAAGGTCTTGGTAAGGGTTATCAGCCTCAGCCTTCGGCTGATGACCACTACCTCGACCTTGATTATTCTGGATATCACAAAAACCTCATCCAATAATTGTTTAATATTTAACACTGATAACATTTATTTCTTAAAGCCATTTCATTTCAGTAACAAAGTGACATATGGCCAGCTGGGTGTTGAGCTCAGACTTGAGAGGTGATAATATTACATCACATGTAATGTTATCAGAGTGTAAAGTGGGAGAAGAAGTCATCATTGTCAACTACCCAACATATACACTGTACAGTCACTTGTCCACCCATGCATTCATATAGCTGTGATGGGCTTAAGGTAGATGCCATCCAGGAGAGTACATGTATTTTAAAATCGAACACCACTTTCTTGTCCAAACAAAACACAAAACTAACTGCATAGATATACAGACTGTTTGTTTTCCTGTACTTTGTCCTGGCTATGCAAAACATTATTAAATTGTGTTGGATGGCTACCTATTAACCACATCTGTATTGAAAGAGGTCTAATTTTGTTTAAAAAAATCTTGGATGGACGTGCTCCTGACTACCTCTCTGAGAAACTATTATCATTGAATTACTGCAAGTCTCATGATACAAGATCTTGGATGCCTTATCGTCTTAATCCTATTCCATGTACCAACAGTAGGAAGCGAATGTTCTTTTTTAATGTTCTTCAATTGTGGAAGAATATTAGCGATGATGACTTTGTTTATTCCACTGATCTAAAGAAGTTTACAAGAAACTACTTTGACTGCATTATGCATAAGTTCACACCTGATAGCTTCAAAACTGACAGAATATTTTAGTTTTTTTTTTATTAATGTGATCTTAAGTTTTATGTAATCTCTACTTTTATAACACTTTCGTACATGTATTTTGTTATTTTAGTATTTTAATGTCTATAACTAGAAATGTTGTAACTTAGTTTCATAGGGCCATAAGGGAGACTACAGTCTTGACTGTAATTATGCACCCTATTGATAGAAATAAAGAGTCATTATCATTATCATTATCATTACAGACTGTATTGCAAAACCTCAACTCTCTAATAACACCCCTCAGTAGACAGAGCTGACAGTTGTTTTCCTAAGTCAAAAAAGCTGTGGAAACATTCTCCTGCAGCTCATATTCCCACAACATTTCTTGTTTTCCAAAACTACCACTCATGTTTCTATGAAACAACTAGATTATGAGCTTGAGATTTCTATCATGTGATAGTTGACGAGGGCACAGCCTGAGCCTACTATTCATTTAAAACTTTATTTACATCCTCTTCACAGACACTTTGAAAGAAGAAGCGGCCGTCATTTTGTTAACAAGGGCACACTGCTATGCTACTCACTATCTACCACAAAACAGATAGTGAGTAGCATAGCCAATCAGAGAATGGCAATTGTGATAGAATGCTAGTAGATTTATACTAAAACTCAATAGAAACACAGTGCATGTTTTCTTTTTCTTAAATAGATTATAATCATGCACTGAGCAAACAATAAGATGACAAAATTGCATCAAGTACAATGACTCACTGACAAGAAGCTTTGCAAAAATACTTCAGATAAGAGAAATCATTAAAATTTCAAGTTAACCCCTTACACAAGTTAACGTTTACATTGTATTAAGTGCCTCTTGTACATGAACATTACGTTCTCAGACCAAAAAACTAATCTCAAGGTTTTTTTCGCTTTAGAGAAAGCCACCAAAATTAAGATACAGGTAAAAAAACCCAAGACATTCAAGTACATTTGCAGAGAGACATAAAAATAATATTAATATGGCTCATCTTAATTAATCTGGTTGATAAAAGGTTTTAAAAGCAGACTGTCCTTGTCTATATTGTGCATCATTCTATTGAAGATTCTCAAGTGATTCAATTAAAAAGACCTTTAACTTTTAAGTTAGTAACACGATACAAAAAAGAATAAAACTATTGTGAAATAATTTAGATAGAGATTAGAGAAACTTGTGTTTCATATCTGATTTAATATTTAACATATCTGATTTTAAAAGTAAATTTTTGGAATGATGCTGAGTAACCGTTATATAATTTCTTCTTTTATCTGCCTTTTTTAGTTTTAGAACATATTTCATTCCTTTATTTATGCGACTAATGATATCTTTAGAACAGGACCTCTCTGTACAATACCAGTACTGGCGAGAGAGCTTCTTGTAATAAATACTATTACTATTTTATCTCAGAGTACATAGAATTCACTTTTGACTTAAAAGGTAAACTACACTGTTGGAACTATTGGGAGTCTGCAAAATGCAGTTTGATTATGATGATCTCAACTGTTTTTATAAGTTATGAGAAGTAGCCACCATCAACCTTAATAAAACCTACTTCTCTACAACAACACAATGTAGATACCATCTATATCTACAAGAAACATTTGATTAATACAGTTGAAATATTGGTTCAACCACAAAACATATTTTAAGGAAATGCATGTAAATACTCAGTATGAACAGGTAGTCAAAGCTTACTATTGTGATGGTTAATAAGATTGTGGTGTCTAATATAGTCTATGGTGTGTTTTATTTTTAAATACTTCAATGAAGTGTTCCTGTGTTCTAATCCTGGAACTAATGTTTTACAATTACTCATAATTTACTACTAATATTAAAATATTGCACACTACATGCCTCACATCTTATCTCTTGAACACCTCAGATTCAAGACATGGCGGGAGGTAGCAGCTTAAGACTGCGCTGATTGGAGAAGAAGGATTGATGGCCCTATTCTATACCATGAGAGAAGGGAAAGAAGATGATGACATCTTATCTCTCAAACATTTCCTAACAGCGTCTGTCAAGACTCTTAATGTATGATCACTGAATGTGCACAGAAACATATATTGCTCTTGTTATCAAAGGATAAACAACACACAATATTATATTTCCACTTGGAATACATAGATTAAAAAGATGCTAAGAAAGAATAATATTGAAATACATGTGCTGTAACTATTATTGAAAAGTGGGTTATCTTATTTCACAGCTGACATGATGCAGAGCTAATCAAAAAATTATTACTAACAGTCAACTGACACAGCCTTAAGATAGCATTCCTATTTCAAATCCTTGTACATAACATTTTATTACCTTTAAATTGGGTACCCATGTTTGAAATATGACAATTAGCATATCAAAGAGTGCTGTAAATTGAAAATTCAATATTGGGTAATCTGAAAAATATTAAACCACAAGCAATGATATGACAGAGATCCGCAGTTGTTGCATGTGCCGCAAAGGAAGCTGCCTGCTGCATGTATAAAAGTAAGCCTGTGAAGTGACACCATAATAAGACCAATAGGTGGCTAGACTACCAAGACATGGAGCTTCAGGGCGAAAAATATAACAAAACTATATTGGGAAAAATAAGAATGGCTCAAACACACTGGAAAATGGTTAAAACATCTGCCAAAAATCAGTCTGTAGCTTGCAAGGGATGTAAAAAGGCATTAGTAAGAAGTGACCACTGCTTTCAAACTGTAGAAACTTCCAGAAAATACTTATAGGCATTAATATAATATAAAAAAACTACCCGGTATTTTGGGAAAAATAAGAATGACACACAGGGAAATGGTTAAAATATCTGTCAAAAATCAATCTGTAGATTGCAAGGGATATAAAAAGGTGTTAGTAAGAAGTGACCACTGCTTTCAAACTGTAGAAACTTCCAGACATTAATATTATTATTATTGTAATGGTACAGGGTGGCTGACCAATTTGGTTTGACAAATTAAGAAGGTGACATTATGTCAATCTTTCCGATTTTCACTAGCCTTTGCACAAAATTAGAACAGCTCACAGTTTTGAGAGTTCACAGCAAGAGAGAAAATATTTTATATTTGACAATTAAAGCTCGAAACAGAATTTTTGCGCAGAATCCAAATGACCCAGCCAGCTAAAAATACGCATCAGCTTGGAAAGAATGCATTAGAAAATCAATTAGCATATGCATGACATAATATGCATGGTCAAAAATCTAAATCGAAAACTGTTTACTCTGCAGCTAGGATTTTCGCAAACTAATCATCTACACAAGGCAATCAGAATACAACTCACGTTCAATCAAACTCGCTACTTGGAATGAGTTGGTTCATTTTTGCTAGCTCTTACTACAGCTGCTTAGAATTTATCTTAATACGTTGACCGCATAAACAGAAAAGTTTTAAAGCAATATTCTGGTTTCCGATCCTTAACGAACCGCAGATAACTGGTTACACCATTCTTGCTTGTGGCTAACTACAATAAAATTAAATTTTCAATCGCACAACATTGTTCTGAAATAATCAAGCTTACCAGAAGAACGGAGATCTTAAAACGTACACAAGTTTAAGTTAAGAGTAAAGCTTTAAAACAAATTTTTAACACCTTCCACCTCAGCTTCTTACTTAAAAGTTCACCTTAAAAACAACTGTTAAAAAGATAAAATGAGCTTACCGGGAAAGTGAGTATCATTTGTTGAATCCCATCACCTTAGCTAAATATAATGCCCAAAATACGTACCTTGCAACAACGATTATATGTATAAAGTTTAGGCTGGCCCTGAATTTTCTTCGACCCTATTTCGAATCAAACCTCCTCTCAACAAGGCGGTTAAGTCTTTCGTGTAAAAAAGGTTCTACCTTCCGATCTACGTTATCGCTTTTCGATTTAGAAATCAACCAGAGATACAGTTTAGAATAAACCGCCGATACGACACAAAACACACACAGCACATAGAAGCTTACCGCAACCAGCTGAAGGACGACCAAAACAGCTGATACAGAAAACCACCTTAAGCAACCCACGTCTTATGGAAATTTTACTTCCACTAGTGCACTGATACAGAATAGCAAACTCCTTCGTGTATTAGTTTCACCTGCTGCATGTGAAGGAGGTTCGATCGGATCTTATTACTCAAGGTCTCAACAGCCATCACAACGACTCAACGATAAACACTCCGTCAGGATTGGCCATAAGTAGCCACGTGACCAGTTGATTCCACACCAATGAGTCATCATCCCATACATTTTGGCTCGTTATTCAAAGTACATTTTTTCAATGATTTTTTGGGCGTTTACGCCCACTCAAAATATATTACATACAGTAACGGTAACCATGGATTATGAATAACGTGGAAGAGGATAAAATATATTAATGATATTTCATTGAAGAAAGGAATCATTTCTTATTGTGTGGTCTGAAAAGGCCAGGGAAAAACAGATAAAAGTCGGGTAGCACAGTAAGCGGCTGTGACTAAAAGTGGGACGGGGACGTGGGACTTGGGACGCGAGGACTCGGGGACGCATACGAGCCAAGTGGCCCATCAGGCCGGAGCTTATCCCGGTTTCCTTAGCATTAAGCGACTAGGAGTATTTCTACTCCCCCCTGGATGGGATGCTAGTCCATCGCAGGGTTACCCCCCAGCATTAAATTCGCCGGTACCCATTTATACCCCTGGTGGAGAGAGGCAATGTGAGAGTAAAGTGCCTTGTCCAAGAACACAACACAATGTCCCCAGCCATCGAACCCGGACCGCTCGATCCGGAGACGAGCGCGCCTCCCACAAACAACACCCGAATATTTCGCTGAATTTTCAATTTACAGTTTCGAGAGATTAGAAATCCAAGCTTGAACTGCACCATCGTATTCTTACATTGTTTATTTCTTACTTATATTTGTTTTGTATCATTACACGTGTGCGCGCGCAATTTTATTTTGGGCGCGTGCATTATTTATCAATTTAATTGACGTGTGTATTTAGTTCGTTAAATAACGTCTTAGTTTTACTTTGCGTTATTTTCCTCACTTATATGTGTTGGCCGTAACTGTGCTCACATCGTGGGTGGCTCCTCCTGAAATGTTCTGCACTTGGTATAGGATTTAATGGAACCGAAACCAATTCTGGAATTGCACACATTTTAGGCATCCTACTGATGAACAGTTACAACCCGTAGATACCTTTTTAGCAACTACTACAATTTACAGTCTGTTCACTTTGAATATGATGGAGCGTTTGTCAAACATGGCTGCCCCCTGCGCCACAGGCTTCCCAAGCTCAAAATACGTGGTGTATGCGACAGCTTGTGTATATAGAGAATTGTATGGGAAAATCACCGATCGTAAAAAAATTGTGTAAATGACTATCTCATTTGAAATAAAGTTTTCCTACCTCAAATGTGTGACGAACTTGTCTCTTGTGCCGAATTTAGAGCCATTCTGGCGCCTTTTAGTGAAGTTATTTGAAACCGTTTTTCCATTCTTTTAGAAGGAGGATGACGTCCCACGTCCCTGCGTCCCACGTCCCCGCGTCCTCGAGTCCCACCTCCCGGCGTCTCCTCGCGTCCCAAGTCCCACGTCCCCGTCCCAATTTTAGTCACAGCCACAGTAAGCGGTACTAAGACCAAAAAAAAACAATTATTACTATTATGGATGTTACATGTAACTAAACACTAAATGACCCAAGTTTTAAGCTCTGATTTTAAAAAAGACACCTGTATATTTTAACTGGAATTTTCTTAGACCCGGTTCAGACACCGATCTTTTCATGAGCCGAACCTAATTGATTGAATTAAGTACATGAAAAGTTCGGCATCTGAATCAATTTAGAACGGCTATTTCAGTTTGGAACGGCTCAGCCGTTCTTTTCGCCTGGCTTGCCCGGGAATTTCGCCTTTGGAACGCCTTTAGAACTGCTTTGATTCAGACGCCGAACTTTTCATGAGCCGATACTAATGCATAAATTATTATAACGTATTTGACAAGCAGTTTCGGTTTTCGGATTTTTTACAAGCAGTTTTGGTTCAAACTGAATTAATTTCGGCGAATCAAGTTCGACGTCTGAATCAACAGGCGTACTTTTGTTAATTTGGGTCGGTCCCAAATTTGAATTAAGTTCGGCTCATGAAAAGATCGGCGTCTGAACCGGGCCTTACTTATTGGGCCACCATTACTAACTTTAAAATCTTGAGAGAGCTGGGTCGAGGAGAAAATGACGTCAAAGATAGGCTTTTGAGCATTGCGCATTCATTATTCGAGCATTTTAGAGCCATATTCCACAGAATATAGAAACAAACATTATTTTTTATGAGAAATAAAGACTTTACTTAACCCGTCTTCCCCCAAGTGTCACCGAAAGGGGACGAAGGATTAACAGAACAGCATATCATTCAAAAAATTATTCTCTGGTACATTAAAAATTTTACATACGTTGTTGTTAACTTGTTAATTTATTAAGTATACGTTCTTTGTTAAGCACTCTGCTAAAAACCCCTATGTATGAGCATTAACCGAGCATTTTAGTGACATTTTCGGAGGAAACTGAGCATTTTAGTGGAAAAAATGGAGCATTAAGGTGGAACATTTTAGTGGGGAAACAAAAGCATAATGTACAAAAGCCTATCTCAAAGACTAACCAGTTTCAGAATCCACTTGCGTGTGTACGCGGCTGAATAGTTCACGGCAGGAGCCATAATCAGGGACGGAGACCGTAAAGGCACGCCATTTCTGGTATTGGGGTTGGCGCCATGATATGGGACAATTTTTCTATTTTTAGAACAAATTGCGCCATCGCCTGCGGCACACGCGCGTACAATTGCTGAGAGGATTTTCGCGGATGTCGCGCAGGTGAAATGGCGTCCGAAATTTCCTAAATCGTTTATGCTTTTGGCCCACAACTCAACGCCTTCATGGCTGTTGGAATATTGCTTAAGTATTTTCGTCTTAAGTTGCTCCTGTTTGAGTGAACACAGTGCCGAATTTAGGTATGTCCTGCTTTATATTGCTGACCAAGTTGAGTTCCGCTGCTTCTTTTACAAGAACTTTACATTACTCTAACCTAAATTTCACCTATGAAGAAGATTAACAGCTTTTCCATACCACGGGAAAAAAACTAGTTGGATATGTTTGGATATAGCAGCGTTTAGGCCTAATAAGTGACGATAGGTTTATGTCTGTAGATGCTGCTTAGTTTTGTTTGTGTAAAAACCCAATAAATTGTCTGTTGTCGATGAATAAGAGCGCTCGCTGATGCGTGTTTTGCACAGCTAGGAAAACATGAGAAATTGGACTTCGCACTTTGGTGTGAAAACGTACATCGAACTCACATAATATCTCTAGTTTTTGAATATGTTTAAGGTTGACTAATGTTTTAGAACATGTTAAAAGTTTAGCTGAAAATATGTGAATACGGCAAAAATAATTAGAAAAGTTACGACGACGTTTTTAATCAACTGGAATAAAGATTTCGATTTTTTCGATTGAGACAAAACTCCTTGTCTATTTTATTTTCGCAGTGTAAAGTTTCACTATGTGAAAGAAACACAAATGATGTTAGTAGCTTTTTGGCGAACGTTGGCGAAAATTGTTGTAGCATCTCAGCACAAAAGACAACGAAACAAATCTTTGTCACGATTTGTTGACTAGAGTTCTAAAGTGATGACGTCACAAAAATAAAATTTTTGAAATTATGGGATATGATGCCATATTCTTATAGAGCATGCTAAAAGACGTCCTCATCCCAAAAATTTACTCTGAATTGCAATTCCCGGTAGAGATATAAGGGATCAAAGTTTGATGGAATTCCATACAAAACCTTTAAAATTTGTTTCTGTTCCTTCAGTTTAGAACTGACTCAAAATTAGAGAGATTTATATGGGGCAGTATCAAATTTCAATCTTTCATATTTCAGCTGGGAATTACAATTAAGAGCTAAGTTTTGGCAAGGAACCTTTTTTAAGGATACTCCATACGAAAATGGCGCCCAATCCCATAATTTCACAGATTTAATTTTTTGTGACGTCACACTTTAGAACTCTATCTGAAAACACCGAGTCGGACTTGAAAGTGCACGCGGTGCACTATGCAAATGAGCTACTCGTACGCGTCAGACTTTCAAAAACTTTCGCAAAGCAGCCAAACGAACAGAAAGAACAAGAAACTATCAAAAACTGGTTTTGGTTATGATAAAGCATTGTTTGGCAAACTCACAAATTAACTCGATACCGGAGTAAACAGTTTTCTCACAGAACTTTTCTCTACAGAACAAACACAAAAGTTTACGCGTATAAAACTAGCCGGTGAGCGGATTTTGTTCATTCACAGCGCAAACTTAAAGAAATTCTCGACCCTGAAAAACACACCTTTTCCATTAAATCAAAGCATAAAAGTACATAAAA
Source organism: Catalaphyllia jardinei (assembly GCA_022496165.2). Classification (NCBI taxonomy): domain Eukaryota; kingdom Metazoa; phylum Cnidaria; class Anthozoa; order Scleractinia; family Caryophylliidae; genus Catalaphyllia; species Catalaphyllia jardinei. The sequence goes on along the minus strand of CM042747.1, from coordinate 15,630,553 downwards.
GAGCCTTGGTTCTTCTTCTCTGCCTTATTCCCTCACATAGCTGTGAAAAATCGGCAAGAGAAACTCGCAACTCTCACCATTTAATCACGCAACGTGACAATATCCACGCAAGAGCCCAGGACACGTGCGTGGATCAGCGCGGAAATTTGACGTCATGATGGCGCAATTTGTTCTAAAAATAGAAAAATTGTCCCATATCATGGGTCCGCGCGGATCCCAAGACTTACGGTCTCCGTCCCTGATTATGGCTCCTGTTCACGGCTAATTGTTCTTATTTGCGTTACAATATAATCCAACGTGTATGCGAGGCAATTTCGGGCTAAAACTACAAAATAGCCCGAAATTGCCTCGCATACATGCTAGATTTTATTGTAATGCAAATGAGCAGAGTTAACCGTGAAAAGGGCTATTGATATGCAGCACGGGAGTTTTGGACTTTCAGACTTTTAAGCCCGTGTTTTGCATGTAAAATTAATTGTGTTTACACGCTGAAATTTTAAGGCGGGTTACACGCTGTTTTGACGTCGCTTTACACGGACTTTCTGCCAATATCTCGGTCACGTTTCAAGCGACGCTAAATCTCTACTTATTTCATTAACCACTGTTTGGCGGTTTTGTGTAAATCAGTTTGGGCGATTTTTGGTTATTTTGGGAAACAGATATAGGTTAAATTGAGGAAAATATAAAATGTTGAAGATTTGATGGATTTGGAAAATTGAAACCAAACAGTCCCCTACCAACCTGGGGCTCTCTTTTGGAGGGGTCAACTGTATGGTAGTGTTTGCAACCCATTTTAATCCTAACAATTCCCTTTCAATATTACTTCAAATTTCACTCCTGTTCAGGTGCACCCCAACTTAAGGCGGGGGTAAACATGAATAGGAATGAATTTTGAGGTAATGTTGAAAGGGTTTGTTAGGATTAAAATGGGTTGGAAACACTGACCGTGAAATCCAAAACTTACACTCCAAATAAACAGCCTTTGGATAAAACTCAAAGCTTAAAACTTTGCCACGCTTTCAAAATTTGAAGGAAATAAGGAATTTTTTAGTACTACTTTTATTTAAGGTTATTACAATTTTATAATGCTTAAATTGACTAAATTAAGCTTAAATTAACTGATATAACCAGAAGCTAAGGGAGGATCTACTCGGATTGTTAGTTCAATTTAATGAGAAAACCAACTGTTGAATTGAGGAACAGTCGTAGCAAGTTGTCATGCTCTTATCTAAATCCGATTTGATGGGGGCTCTAGCCTGCGAGCAAACTCACTCGTTTGGGCAGGGGGGTGTCCCGGGAAAAGCCGCAACCGAGAGCTGGCGAAAAGAATGGGGCACGGAAAAGTGAGCTCAGGTTAGATGACTCGACAGTGATTAGCTGCTATACCCCGTACTCCATTTCTCGTTCCCCCAGTTCTACTCGTGCTTCTATAACTCGATAGAAACACGAAGTAAATAAATTCAATGCAAAGGGCTGAACTTCGAGAGTATCGTCACTTCGTGGGCGGAGCAACGAAAATTTGCCAGAGGAGACTGGTTACCAGTTGGGTCTATTTTGAGCCATTGAGTCGTGGAGTTACGCTGGACGTCTGGGATATTACGGACTTTTCTTCACTTCTGTATGCTATTCTCGTGAATGCTGTATCAAGTAACGATGCCTAAGGATAGAACAGAAGTTAGCTTCTGTGTCAAGTATCTTCTATTCTTTTTCAATGTGTTTTTCTGGGTAAGTTTGTACGACAAATATACGAATATACACATCATGGTCATTTGTTGACAAGTACAGTGTAACACGACCTTCTCGTAGAAATGAATATACGACAAGGCACGACACCATCACCTGATATTTTCTCCTCCCTGTTTGAATAACACGAGGTTACAAGTTTTACCTTGACAAATATGATTTCAGTACCAGTACAACAAGAGTCGTTAGAACTCTATTTCCGTTTTATTTTGTGAAGAACTCTGCCCATCTACGTTTGCATGCAGGCTTTCAAATGAAATCTTAAATAGTACTTAGAACAGGTTCAAGTTAAGATGAGTTTTCCTGATTTGACGCTCTATGGATTCACTCAATAAGCTTTACATGAATATAGGAAGAATTAAATGATCATGAATCTCTTGGCATGAGTATCGTGTTATTTGCGAAAGATGTTGATTTATTATAGAGCGATATTATACCCTGTACACTTTAATGTGAAAAATCAGGATTCCATATTTGTTTTCCTAGATCAGTATTCTAAGATATGCTTCCTTCTGTCTGGTATGACTTTTTAAAGACATCATATTTTTTCATATTAGCAGAAAAAAAATGCATAACTGGTATCAGAAACTTGTGCTTAAGAGTTTTAGCTTATGCTCAAAAGTTACAAGTGGCGTATTTGTCGTACAATATCCCATAAGGGACTTGATTTTTAACTATCACGATCCAAAATTGAGACCACCTGGTTCCCAATGGGACTGAAAATTGAATGTTAGTAACAAGAGGCTAGTTTCTTGAAAGCCCCAGAAACTTTTCGGGCCTGCAAAGCCATTTCTAGATAATCCATACCTATAAACAGAGAGGTGTATGCAGCCAAAACTCTTTGTATGAAGAATACCAGTCCTCTGTTCATATTAAGAATATGTGAATAAAGCAGCAGTGTGATCATAAGGTTTGAGATTTTGCTATGGCTCTCCCGATGTGAAAACTTTTCGGGACCTTTTAGGAAACAGACCCCAGGCTCTGGTTGTTTGAAGGGTGGATAACATTATCTACCAGGTAAATCACTATCCAGCAGATAGCGTACTGTTTGTTTTGTAAAAACGCTTTACAGCCTTTAAATATTTAAGGCCAGTATTTCAAGGCTAGTCGTCAGCAGGCTTTTACTGTCTAACTTTTAGTGTTGTCAATTATTTTAAATTTATGAGTTTACGACTTTCATAAGGAGAAAGTGCTGAAGAATTCATTCAAGGTTGGGATAATTATAGCATGGCCTTAAGCTAGGAACATTGAAGTAATTTTGGTTGCAGTGTACATTTAGATTGGCATCAAACAATTAGCGTTTGTAATGGCACTGCAAAATTCCTCTAAAATAATGACTGGGAAGAGGAAATTGTATCAAGACTTGATTGAAAGTTGTTAATGTTTTCCTTTCTCACAGTTGATTGGAGGCCTTACAGTTGCCGTTGGTCTCTATGCACGGTTTGAAAAGACAGCATATCAGGACTTCTTCAGTGACATTGTTATGGACCCAGCCTTTGCGCTGATCATTGTTGGGGGGATCATGTTTATCCTTGGATTCACTGGCTGTATTGGTGCTTTGCGGGAAAATGTCTGCCTTCTGAAGTTTGTAAGTTTTCGTTTGCTATAATTTTTATATTTATTTACACTAAAATTGTAATTGTAAGTAATTGTGTTCGCATAGTGTAACACAATCCTAATTTAGTCTGTATTACGATTTTTTGGAAGAGATTTGTTTACCAATTTGGTCTCCCACAGCAGGGGCAAATTATATCATGAGCACATGCACACAGTCATGTATTTGCCATATAGATTTAAGGAAAGTGTGTATGATTTCTGCAAATCTACATGTCTCTTGAACCACTACCCTTTGGCAACAAGTAACTGAAGCCTGTGTCAGCAGGAATGAATGTTTTGTAGCTTGGCGATGGCAAATGGCCATTAGTTGTGGTAAGAAAACAACCTTACATGTAAATAGCCATCATGACCCTCAGATTTGTAGTCAGAAAATATATTGTCCAATTTGTAGCTTGGCAAATTTGTTGTGCCCATAATACGTTATTGGTCATCAGAAAACAAGCATTCCTTGTTTTGTAACATTCCAAAAGGCTGTGTTTTGTGGTCAGAAACGAAACAAGATGTAAATTTGAGCAATGTAAACAAATACAAAGTTCAGCACAAAATTCAAAAACATTTGGCGATGCTCTGTCTTGCAGGATCGCTGGTCAGCACTTTGTTGTCTCAAGAAACGTTTGCTACAAGTGATCTGAAATTGAATTCTAAGTGTTGCCAACAGTTCAAAATTAATACCTTTCTACGGTGGCCCACAAGTGCACACCAAATTATATTCACTCACACCATATTCAAATCACTCACACTGAATTAAAATCACTCACACCGAATTCAAATCACTCACACTGAATGCAAATCACTCACACCAAATTCAACTCACTCACACTGACACCTAATTCAAATCACTCACACCGACACCGAATTCAAATCACTCACACCAACACCGAATTCAAATCACTCACACCGACACCTAATTCAAATCACTCACACCGA
>CM042747.1:15598332-15621405 GCA_022496165.2 Catalaphyllia jardinei | reverse complement strand
TAATGATTAATTTTGACACCCTATGTTACTAAGCAATATAATTGTATTTGTATAGAGGCTTTTAGGTTTGAAGTTTTATCATTTGTATCAAATGAATGTGCTTACTTTTACCTTATTTTGAGTTACCAATTTAAAAGTGCTATGGGCTAGAAAACCCCAAAATTTTAATACAACTGCTACTGCTACTGCTACTGCTACTGCTACTGCTACTGCTACTGCTACTGCTACTGCTACTGCTACTGCTACTGCTACTGTTATGCTACTGCTCCTGATCCTGCTCCTGCTATTGCTACTGCTACTGCTACTGCTACAGTAATTGCTATTGCTACTGCTACTGTTGCTGCTACTGTTGCTCCTGCTCCTGCTGCTACTGTTGCTCCTGCTCCTGCTCCTGCTTCTGCTCCTGCTACTGCTTCTGCTCCTGCTACTGCTCCTGCTCCTGCTACTGCTACTGCTACAGTAATTGCTACTGCTTCTGCTACGGCTACGGCTATGGCTACTCACCTGTTTTGTAGTGTTTGGTGTTCACAAAGAAGTAAATTATTGCTTTTACAGGACTTAAAATTTAATTAAAAGTACATTTTACTGTAAAACTTGGCCCAAGTATTAATTACATTAAGTCATACACCAAGGCAATTGTCAATTCTCAATTAGCCTTGGCTAATACATTAATTTAGTCATACATTAAGTTAGTCATACCCTACATTAATTTGTGAGAGGCGCGCTGGCCCCATGGTTAGTGCACTCGTCTCCAGATCGAGCGGTCCGGGTTCGAGCCATGGTCGGGGACATTGTGTTGTGTTCTTGGGCAAGACACTTTACTCTCACAGTGCCTCTCTCCGCCCAGGTGTACAAATGGGTACCGGCGAAATTAATGCTGGGAGGTAACCCTGAGATGGACTAGCATCCCATCCAGGGGGGAGTAGAAATACTCTCAGTCGCTTCATGCTAAGGAAACCGGGATAAGCTCCGGCCTAATGAGCCACTTGGCTCGTAAGCAGACTTTACCTTTTTACCTTACATTAATTTAGTCATACATTATAATTTAGTCTCTTAATTTAGAAAGATCTTGTGGTTTTTTTCCTTCAGTTTTCAGCTGTTTGTTATTTTTTCAGTTTTTGGCTGTTTGTTAGTTCTTTCAGTTTTCAGCTATTTGCTATAATTTCTTTTTCAGTTTTCAGCTGTTCTAGCCATTATATTCTTCATCCAGTTAGCTCTTGGTGTGTTTGTCTTTGTGTTTCAAGATAAAGTAAGTCTGTCAGATTGACATTTTTTGGCATTTCTTTTTTATGAAATTTGCAGCATAATTTAATAAATCAAGTGAAATTAGTTGAAATTCAATTAATTAAATTGGCATTTTGATCCATTCCATAATAATAATATTTTTTTATTACATGCAGTTGAAAGAAACAAACATATGAATACAAGTAACAGAAATGACTGAAAATGATTGTGGTTTTGAAATGGTTTCCACTGCATTGTTATAAAAAAATACTTGCTTACAGTGTACATGCAAACCTTTATTATTCAATTTGGATTTACAGGATACAGGGTACCTTTACTGCTTATATCTCAGAATAAATCAGCGGAAAAGAACCTGAATCATGCTCTCTATCAGTAGCAATTGTACAGTGTATTAAAGGAACTGAGAAGAACTCATTGTTGATTTTCAGGTTGAAGGCTTTGTTTCAGAAAAAATAGAAAATACAATCATAAAGTACAGAGATAATGTAGACTTGCAGAGTTTCATTGATGGTGTTCAACAAAGTGTGAGTTTTTTGTGGTTTGTACAGTGTAAAATACTTGCAATTATTATTGAGTACATAACTTTATATGAGTTATAAGATAGTGTACATGTACATATCACATAACATTATGTAATTGCGGGCGACAAAAGGAGCCCACAATCCTAATCTCAACGTTACTTTTACAAACGCATGTGTGGCAGTTGTATAGTTTGGCCTGACTCGATTTTGCTAAAATCTTGAGTCTTCCACCATGAATGCATGGAATGCAAAGAATGCTATTTTCTCATGTGCATCACCCGTAACATTTGGACCTCGGATCACATAAAGGTCATGCATTGCAACCGCGCCAACCAATCCAAATCGAGCGTGTCAACTTGGATTCGACCTTTCTGTTCATGTTGTCACATTGTATGCCATTTCCCGGCCATATTCCGTCTTAATCAAGAGTGGCAACTGTTCGTCCTTAACTTCAATCGTGGAACGTCAGAATTGTTTTCCCTTGACCTGACAAGCGCATAGTGTGAGATCACATTTTTTAATTTCATAGAAGCGTGGAGCGAAAGCTCCATCGATTGATAATTTCTTTCACCCTAAACGGGTCATATTGTCGCTCACGCTTAAAGAACGAGGTATACAAAAGTCATGTATATCTGGGTTGTTTGGCTTGTTCAAACTGGTTTGAATTCGTGGGACTAGTCGTATACGTGTATGGCCATACTGGAATAACCCATACTGGAATATCCCAGACCCTTCATAAGTCAGAAGAATCTCCTGATTCATAGCAAAATGTTGTATGATGCACGTAACTTACGCAATTTTCTTGGGAACGTAGCTGATAGTCAATTGTTATATTTTTTTCTCAAAATAGTAATAGAAACTAGGCCTAGCTTTTGGGCAGCTATACTGTGGTGAAAAATGGTTATTTTATCCACGTGGCTATAGATACAGGGAAGTTAGTTAGTTAGTTCTCTTCATGCTAGGAGGTGCATAAGGCTGTGGATAGATTAAAGGTTATGCATATTTAGTATTACAACAATAATATAGTTAACCTGCTTACTTCAAAATTTCCTGTCATTTTTCTCATGTAGTTTGAATGTTGTGGTGGAACAGACTACAATAACTGGCAAAGGAACATTTATTTCAACTGCTCTTCTCCTGGTGCGGAAGCTTGTGGTGTTCCATTTTCTTGTTGTCGAGAGGTTTGTTTGTTTGGTGAACATTAAACTAACAGTACCCATAGTTGCCTTTCATGTCAAAACAAGTCAGTCTGCCAAAAATGAGCTCGATCCTACAAAAAATGCAAATCGGCCAAGAACCGATATACGCCCTTTTTGCACAAAAGCCTTTAATTATTCAATTGATGAATGACTCAAATCTTACATACATATATAATGAACAGTAAAGATGTATCTACATTGTTAATTTACATTGCACATGTACATTGATAGTGCTTTTTATCCACCAGTAGGATCTCTGCTGTTTATGTTACTTGACCTTTTTTAAAAAAACAACTGGTGCAAACCCTGTGACTTGATCAAATAAATAAAATCAACAAATGTTTATTTTAACACGAAACATAATACATTTAGTGAGCCAAAAGCAAAGGCTTGTTTAAAAAATGTACACATGTATTTGTATTTATTAGTAGACTAATGTACTTGACTGTATGTATATACATTCCTAAGATATATACAAGAAAATGCTTGCAAAACATTTAACTGTCTAAGCCATTTACAGCCAAACAATCAACTACATGTACAACAGAGATTGCAAAGACACTCAACCTGGTCCAGCTTAATTTCTTTTAGCTTGGCAAAGAAATTCTTGAGATCATGCGTCTCTTGATGGTGTGCCTTTGCATACATTGGGAGAGAGAAAAGTAAAGATAGAATGAAGAAATTTGCAATATAAACTAGACATCATCAATACGTCCACAGAACTAGTTTAAACAACTTTATCATTTGGTTTCATAGGCACTTTAAATAACACGATCACTGTTTATTTTCTGCCAGGATACTCTCAACACACAGTGTGGCTATAATATCAGAAAACCCTCTCATACTGTGAGTAGGATATTTTTGTTCTTTTCACTGGGCAATAGATCAACTATAAATAAACCATAAAAAAGTGTCCTTTTCAGTAATAAACTCTACTGTGAGGGTGGGTGAGAGGCAATTGACAAAATTGATTGACAAGGCCTGGCTAGTAACTTCAAGATTAACAACATAATCACTTGTACATTGGTAATGTAGACATTGATATCAAGACATAAGGAAAAGATTGGTTTGTTCCATATGTTTTTTTCTGTTCTGTTCATTTGGCCGTTGCTGTTGTGTCATTATGTCAGGATGTTTACCCATAATGACACAATGTCATGATGTGTAGTCGTTAGCAATGGGATGAACCATGCCCAAGTAATTAAACCCTCATATTTTTCAAAAGGAACAATGTTTAGTAAACAATATTTTATTCATGTTTTAGGAGACCCAAAGGAATGCTATTATTTACACCAGAGGTTGCATAGAAGCAGTGAAGGAGTTTTTCAAGGAGAACATGATTATAATTGGTGGGGTTGCAGTTGGCTTAGCTCTGTTGCAGGTGATTTTCTTAAAATCATAATGTGGTTAGCTGACTTTTAAAGTGATTCCTCAGAAACAAAAGTTGCCAGTAAGTTTGTATGTGTTTTTTTTTTAACTTTCCCTGAATGTTCTCTACCAAGCACTATTTCGCAAACATGCTCACAAATGAGATACTGTATGGTGGGCCAATCTTACCCCATTTATGCCTGTACTTGTGCTAATCTTGCACACCATTCATCGGTCCATGTTACATTTTGTGGTAGCTGGATGCATAGTTTAGTAGAGTAATACTTGGGAAAAAACTTGACAGGTAGAAATTCTCAAGCATATGAAACAATATCATATCGAATTTGTGGGAAAATCACACCATTTACAACGATGTGAATGTAACACATTCATTGTTTTTGTGGTCATAACTTGCATCCTAGATTAACAGTTTTGTGCGCGCTTCCAGCTACATCTTTTTTCCTTCGGATAATTTTTTTTTCAATTTTTAAATTAAGGCATTGTGGTAGGTGGATTGACAGTGTTAGGAAATCACACTCTTGAAAGAAACCCCTATTAGCCTATGCATTTTCTGAAAGCTTAATAGTTATACAATCATATTTGTGAAATTTTCTAAAAAGTTATTGTCGTAGTGATATAAAAAGAAATACCCAGAAACACTGCTTCGCTTAAACTGGTTCGCTTCCACGCGAGAATTATCGGAGCGGTGTGATTAAAATCAGAAATGTTTTCTCACACATCACCCTCAAAAAGGGTGTCGGTGATTTTCCAGATTGGTTTTTTTTTTTTCTACACCCTCGTAAATTTTGATATTCTGAACGCAGTTGTTTCCTTCCACTAAAGACTCCGAAACGCTAGCGAAATTAAACAAAGCCCGACACCCTTTTCTGAAGGAGGTAACCTGGAACATACCTGCCGATTTTCAGCCAATTCCGTTGGAAGACACGCGTAACCGAACTAAAAATGTTCATCCTTATATGCAGTTTTGTTTTATCAAGTAAAAGATGAAAAACCTTTTACGAGATTGGTATGATTAGGTGTTAAAAATCCCCTCCATGCTTACGGATGTCGGCATAGGTCAGTTTATCACAACAATGAGTCATGACAACTTGAAATAAACAGACGTTTACGTTGCAGTGAACTCACCTGAGAAGCGAAAAACTACTAAGAGCTTTACTTGAACAGGTTTGTATTTAAACTGCCGCGATTATTTCTTTTACTAAGCAGATTTCATTGGCGGCATTGGGATTATGCTGTTCAAGATTAGACTTCTTCGTTCTCCAGACATTTTTGAAACCATGCCTTGTGAAGTCAAAGAGAGGAAATCGCGAGGTCCACATCGTCCACATCTACATCTGTGTTTGACCTGGGCTCAAGACTAACTTTTAACCTTGCTAGCCCAGTGTCTAGTGACCGGTTTAATTCACTAGCCAAAACGATTTTTTCACTAGCCAGTATGCTCTAATATTAATCATTGAGTCAAGTCAAGTAAATGCTAGCCTGTATAGCTTGCAGTATGCTTTGAATGAACAACTGGCAAGCACAAAGTTTTCATGCCCTTGATTGTCACACAACCGCTATCAAAACTTCGGAACTGGCATGCTAAAAAACATTCTTTGCCTTCAAAATACCGATTCACCATTCTCTCGAAAAGAATAATTCGTTCCAGCTTATTGCTATATGTTGCAACCATATGCATCCATTTTATAATTACAGGCGTCGCACAACAACGAAAGCTGAAGTTTTCGCTTCAGTGAAATTCTCACAAAACTGCGCAACTTACCGTCGAAAAACATTCCTTTCTTTCAAAATGCTGATTCATGATTTCTCATGAACAGAGTAATTTGTTCCTGCCATCTTAACTTTATTTACAAACTACAAACATAGGCATCAATATTATAAAGGCATCATTCAAATTTTCAAACTATTGCAAATTTTTCAAACATTATGATCCCTAGAGTTCTGCAAGATTTCATTAGCGCGAGCAGTTTGTCATTCTTTGCTTTTTACTGAGGGGAAAAACAAACAAAAAAGCCAATCATTCTTTGATTCGCATTTTAAGAAATTAAAATTCTTGTTTGGGCCAATAATTAAATTACAGTTTATTTTTTTCTTAAGCATCTGAGCGGGCCGTATGCCTAAATCCTCAAATTTGATTGGCTAATCTTATGCACGTGACTGGTCCAGCTTTTTACGATATGGCCCATGGGCCGAATTTTTTCCCCGCTCAATGCTGTACGTAAATTTCGTTCCTTAAAGTTAGCGGTAGCCGTCAAGTCAATCTTTTGCCTTTTTTACACATCCATTGACAATTAGTCACCGCAAGTTTATCTCTGTTCTCTTTAAAATGGCAAGGAAAGTCACTGTAAGTAAATTCATTTGAGTGTTTTGAATTTGTGAGGGTTTGCTTGGTTGTTTGTAGCTTGGCACTGTAATGGTGCTTAATCCTGTGTTTCCCTCGCCGTGGAATTTGAATCAACGTACGTGTCTTTATGGTATTTCTGCTATTCAATTTATGGTAGGAAAGTCTGATTTCAAGTGTTTTTAAAAGTGATGACTGACAGAAATTGTTTGTAGTAAAACTTCAAACTTCGCATGAAATTTCACACCGCAAAAACAATTTTGGAGAACTTAACTGGATAAATAAATGCAACTAGCATAAAGTAGTTCGAAAACTGTATGTCCTTTAATACATCTTTCTTTGTCTACTATCTGAATTATTCGCTCGTTGCCAAGATTTTTTTACAAATCGTTAGTAGATGGCGCGCTAGCCGATTCAAGACATTCAATGACAAGAGTTGTGTAAACAAGCCATTAGTAATCTGTAAAACCAATTTACTGCAGCAAAAAAAAAAATAAACATGTTATTTACCAGGCTAGGTCGGTCTGTATGGGAAAAACTGTACCCTTGGTCTTGAGTATGGCACTCGGCCTTCGGCCTTGGGCCGTACTCAAGACCTCGGGCACAGTTTTTTCCCATACAGCCCTCCCACCCGGTAAATAACATATATATATTTTGCATGCTTTGACTCAATTTCGTTCTTGAAAATTTTGAAATTAACCTTTAATTGGTTTCCTCTGGGCCTCCAGTGCTCACATATTTTTCACCAGCCATAATGGCTAGTGAAGCACAAAAACCACTAGCCAAAATGGAATTTTTACTAGTCTGTGGCTAGTTGGCTACCGTTAGTCTCGAGCCCTGTTGACTCTCTCGCTGTGGAAGTTTCAGAATCGCATCCGTTCTCCAGCAATTTTGCACGACTAGCACTTGTTGTATTTTGACCTTCAGCTTCATTGGCGGGACTAGTGTCCTCGAGTTCATTCAACTATATTTCTTAGTTTAAAACAATACAACCTATGGTCACTCACAAAGATCTTGTTTGACGCTGAACCTGCTGGTTCCACCAGATTTTCACCTCTTCAGCTTCTTAAAGAGGATAACATGGACACTATTATTATGCAATAAAAGTATAGGTCTCCATGCTCATTTAAGAGAAAACAGTCAAGCATTTTTTTTGCCACTGAGCTTAGCTGATGGGAAATCTCTTACATTGTGTACATGTATGCACTCATCTGCATGTGCCAATGACTGGAAAATCATGCACAGTAGGATGCACAATGCAAAACTGAGGAATCATCTTAAAATATTCATAACCCATCTACCTGTGCGTCCTGCGTCTCAGATACATGAATTTCTGAAAAGAATCACAAAGTTAGTCCCGAATGCATCCATTTGTATGCAAACAATTATGATTAGGGTTTATGTCTTTTCCTCTCTAAACAGGACATCTGACAGGATGTGGTGATACAAATCTGCTTAATTTGCTAACATCTGCATCCACATAATCAGAGCTTTTTTCTGAATAAAACAGAAACATTCCTTACAACCCCAAAAGCAAAAATTGAAAAAGAGAATGGTTGTTTCGAAGTTTTTCTCCTGAAACAGCGACAAAAACACGCCAGTTCATTTGTGATGAATTTTTAACCACCAGGAAACTAGGAAATTGCCTGGTTACAAAGCTATGGATGTTCCACGAATGCAGCAATGCATTCTGCACAGGAAATGAGCTAAAATGCTGCATGGGACTCACTCTTTTGTCTGAGGGACTCACAGATTTTTGGCTGTGCAAGTCCCTGGACTCACAAACGCCTGTTTCTAGACGGATCACTGTAACCCCATGCCAGTCAGTAACAATTTACTGACATACATCCGATATGATTCTTATGGATGTAGCAAAAATCGCATTCAGCTGCTTCATGAGTTTCTCATTCATCTTACTATACATCCTCCACTCCCCCCCTCCCCACAATAATCTTATTTCATCACTGTATTGTCCTTACAGTCTTGTAGTTACTGTACATGTAGGTGAATATTTTAACACTAAAAATGCTTAGTGTACACTCCGATTGCTAGAAGGCAACAAACATAATCTGCTGTTAGGTTACTGGAAAAACTTACTCTTTTCCTATTAGCTTAAGTGCTGGGCACCTGGGATTTGGTCTCTTCACAATTTTTCTTTGACCACAGCCTTGTTAACTTGAAACTCCATTATTGTCCAAATTGAAAATTTTAGACATCTATTAAATCAACATGTTTCGGTAGCTAAATTTATGTACTGTTATCATAACAACCTGTTGTCTCCATTGTTTTTCAACTTGTTGTTTACAAACAGTCAAATTCACAATAATTATTGTGTGCATCAATGCTGAACAAATCTGAAAAAGTTCACAATTCTTTACCAAGGTTCAAAGATCTGGAATTCCCTTCCTGTTCAAATCACTTCTTTGTCAAGTTTTCCTGATTTTTAAGAAAAAACTGCCAGAGTTTTTAGTAAATTGTTATGTACTAGGTGGCCTCAACTATAAGCCTGGTGTTTTCTAAAGGTCACCTCACCATACATTGAAATACCTGTAAATAAATAAATAAATAATTTATTTATTTAGTAAAAAAGGCAAATAAGCTGAAACTGAAAACCCAGTTATTACATAAAAAATTAATAATTTTTTCTTTTACTTACAGATCATGGGCATTTGTTTTGCAAACAGCCTTACAGCAGACATCAAGATGCAGATGGCGAGATGGGAACGGGACATTTATTGAAAGTGTTTTCTTTATAAGTCCATAAGTAGATGTAGTATATTTCAAAGCAGTGAAGGTTTTTATACATTTTATAATGCTAGCAGCTACAATAAATACAACCCATGCGCTATGAATACAGTAACTGATCGTTATGGACATATGCAATGCACTAGGTAATAAATGTTCAGTATCACCTTTATTAACAAATGCATTCATAATAATTATGTTTAATATGTTTTGATTTTACAGAAATATATTAATGAGTCAGAATGTTTGGTACTGAGGGAAAAAGGTGAAGGCACTTCAGGTTTCAGTGAATTAAGGAACCTAAAAAAATTGCCAGACCATTGACTCCAGTTTGCAGTTTAGTTTTAATCTTGCTCCATTACTTTTTTCCTTTTGTACCCATTCACCAGAAGCTTGATTTATTTTGCCACAGCTAATTGAAATCAATTTATTGTAATGTAATCTTAATCACCATTGTTCTTTGTATATTTTTAATAAATAATTAATACAAATTAATGTTGTTAAAGTGGTACTATGATCAAATATTTACCCCTTGTTTTTTTGAGTGTATCGCATAGTATTCCTTGAGAGAATAAAAACGCCATTTACTGTTTGCAAATATCTGGATTAGTTCTGGAGATACCTAAGTTTGAAAAATGAGTAAAACATGCAAATGAGATGACTGATGATGTTATACACTCAACCCAATATTATACTGAGTATATAAATAGAGCTATCTTGGCCAATTTGCAGTGCAAAACATTGAAACTTTGCAGGCAAATACGTCTACAGGAAACACACTCATGACTATAAAAAATTCTGTACCCATGGCAACTCACTCTTTTCCAGGCCCCACCCACTTGATTTCAATATGTTGGCGATTTTCAGCTTGAAAATGTTAAACCAATCCACAAGGTCGAGCTTACATATTTTTAGGCTTCCTGGATCATGCATATGAAGTACTGTTAGTAAATATCAAAATGGAATGCCAAAGGTGGCCAGAAAAGCTTTTAATATGGGGGAGGTCTGGAACCCAGTATGTTGTCATGGTAACAGAACTGTTAAGATCAAATTGTGGGGCACATTTAGTAGAATCTTACTGCAAAGAATGAAACATTTCTGATACAAACTGGCTGAGATATCTCTTTTCATTATATTTGAACAAAATCTGGTTGAGTATATGACGTCATCACTTGGCTAATTTGCATATTTTAAAAACTTGAATATCTCTGGAAAATAGTAAACAGCGTTTTTCTTCTCCTGCAGTCTTCTTGTTTATGTTTCAAAATGGCTTAAATAGGAAAGGTGTGATTTTCGTCATAGTACCACTTTTATTAATATATTCCACACATTTCAAAGTACATTTGGCATTGGGCCTATATGGTCAAACCACTGATGCAGGAAAAATAATACTATTGTGCTGTGAAAGGCTGTACTCTAAATGCCATGATGCTCAATGCTTTCAGTTTATCAATAAATATGTTTATCTTGTTCCTTAAAGACAAGAGCTGATCCACAGGGAGGCCACTAGTTACACAGTACAGCCTTTCAAAACATTGTAAGATATCGTTTGATGTGATAAGAAGCTGTTGAAATCCATGTGAAATAGTTTTTTTGTGTCGCTTTCTTTCCCCCCCCCCCCCCTGTAGGTTTGCAGGGTAAAGATAAGAAGATATGTTTGATATAGGTGAGCACAGGCTCAATTCCCAAAACATTGGCTGGTAATCGAACATCAGTGCCAATCATAATCTCCTTACACAGTTTTTTTAGCATATGCAGTCCAGAAGAGTAACCACTGCATCATGACAGTGCAGAAGGAGTTCTGTAAGAGACTAGCCCTTTCAGAGGAGAAAGGATAAGAAAAATATTTTTAAACTAAGCATTAAGTACAAATTCCAGAGTTTGCTTTTTTGGGGGAGCAGAGATATTTTTTGTTAGCCAGCAGACAAATTAAGCATAAATTTCTCTTTGACTAAGAGGTGAATTTCCTTCCCATACTTCATTGTCATTTTAATCTCGAGTTTGTTGTCACCCTCAACTGCCATGCAGGCTGTGTTAGTTGATATTTTGGGGCAGGGCTCTTCATACAGATTATCATTGATAGCTGGTCTAATTTCAATGCATTTGTTTGTCTGTTTTGTTTGATTTGATTGTGGTCTCTAATTTTACTTTCTGTCCAGCAAAGGTCAAAATGAGTTTTTTCCTTTGAATCACTTTTCAGAAGTGAGATTAGATACCAGAATAACGTATGCTTCAGGGGAAATAGAAACTAAGAAATAATATACATTGCGTTCAAAAAGACTTTTTTGAGGTGAAATAAATCAAGAAAATTGAACAAAAGTTTAATTAAAAATTAAAAGAGCTCTATCGTCCAGTTGTGGACCCTTTTCCCAGTTTCAAAACAAAGTAAAGTTATATTTGGAGATAATGTTATGCACTCTGCTCATGCCTAAAGGCATTTTGGATTACACATTTGTATCATTACTGAAGAGAGAGAGAGAGAGCTTTAGGCTTGTGATTAGGTGCTTGAAAGTAAAACAGGTCGTTAACTACTTGGCTTAGAGCAACAATTTCAGGGCTCAAAATTGACACTCACAAACTCACAAAATGTGGGGGATTTTGATAATGTGCGAGTTAGAAAAATATCCACTAGCAAACTTTTGCGAGTTAGAATCATCCTTGTCTCCCAAACATTTGGAGAGAATTTGCTAGTGGTCTCACCAGTTTGGTAGTGGAAAAAGCAAACTTTGCAAGTGGACTGAAAAGTTAACTTCAAGCCCTACAATTTGGACATAGAGTAAACCTAAACAATAGAGGGGTGAGGTTGTGGCAGTTTTGCACTGTGGTTGTACACCTTGTTTCATAATCAAATACCCACCACTAATGAGTTCTGCCCTGTCAGGAGCCCACAGTACACAGTCAGTCCTCACACGGTAGGAGTTATCCCTGCCATGGGTTCACTTAATGTCGAAAAATGTAGGATAATTTGTGTGCGATTTGTTTAATTTCCAATGAGTGTTAGTGATAAACTATTTTGCCCATTTAGATTTAAGCTTGCTGTGTAAATAAAAGATGTTTATTGTATCTTAGTACTCTTGACTGTCTTGTTGACTGAGCTATAAGATCACTTTATCATGTCATGTCCTCTGCTTGACCTTCTGTCCAGGTTCTGACACTAAGTTTAAGTCTAAGGCTATGTTTACACTTGGTGCCAAAAATGCCTGACACTGACACCGGGAGAGGTCTTTTTTTTTCCAAGTCTTCACACCAGAATTGGGCACAGTGTCCACGCCTGGGCAGAAGGTCATGACCTTGAACTCATACTTGGAGTGTCCAGCATCTGAATGTAAAACTTTTTGTGCTGGTTTCCTGGCACAAGTTTGAATCCAAAATGGCACTTGCTTTATCAAAATGCGCTTGCAGGCCAAAATACGCCTGCATTTACTTTGCAAGCCGGGTTAAACTTAAATGTCCTCAGATGATGAATTATCCAGTAACACATCACCTTCGTGTGATGTTGAGTCGCTGCAGTTAGCGGTAGAAGGGGAAGGCTCTTGTAATTCGATCGTTCAGCGCTATCGAGTCGGGTCATGGAAGAAGGAGACGTGACGGAGGAAGACGAGAGCGACTTCAAAATACCCGGCCACAATTGTGTGACATTTAACGCTTGCTCCCGTAGTCCCGGGAGCCCCCCGGGCCCGTAGTCCCGCGGGCGTGTTGTAATCATTAAAGGAAAAAATTATTTGTATAAGTTAATGAACGTCAGGCCAGTAAAACTATTGCTCCCGCAGTCCTGCAGTCCTGCAGTCCTGAAGTCGAATGATAATGAAAGTAAGACGAATGAAACTATTGCTCCTGCAGTCCCGCACTCCCGTAGTGGGAAAAAAAAGAATATTAATTGGTCATAGAACTTGTGCTCCCGCAGTCCCGCACTCCCGTAGTGGAAAAATATAATATCAAAAAGAATATTAAGTGGTTTTAGAACTCTTGCTCCCGCACTCCCGTAGTGGAACAAAGTGAATATTAAAACTCCAGGTTTCGGCTCATGGATTATAGAACAAGGTCTTTTCATGTGTAACGCGCGCGCTTGTTTCGGCTGATGGATTTTAGAACGAGGTATATTTATGTGTAGCACGCTTGTTTCGTCTATACATAAAGTATTTCTCTTTTAAACTCAACGCATTTTTATATAGAACTTAACGTTTCGTATGCTAGTCAACATACATTTTCGAAAGTGACGGTTACAATTTTTTGAAGACTATATATATATATCGTAAACATAAGAGGTCTGGAACCTAGACTGAGAAATATGATTTTAAAATTAAACGAGACTTATCAAGTCGATGTTTGAGAAGCATGCGCATGCTTATCTGGTCAGTCTTTAAAGAGGAAGTGTTTCCAGAAGAAAAGACAGGAACGAGAGGGAATAATAGCACCAAGGCCGGGCATGTAACTCCTTCGTTCCTGACTGATGACGAGGAAGAATTCCAATCAAACATCGACTTGGTAAGTCTCGTTTAATTTTAAAATTCTACCTCGTCATCAGTCCGAGTCACTACGGAGTTACAGGAGATTTGAAAGTTCTGAAAACGCGCTGCCCAAAATAGTAAGCAGACAAAACAACACAATGAACTTTAGGATATCATATATTTCCATAACAATACTGTATCCTGGCATCCAAGTGGCCTATGTATAAAAGTAAAGTACGACATAAACACAGTCAATGTGTATTGCTTTGAAAATGTTCGAGTACACTCGTGCCAAAGTTCCTTACAATTTGCTTATTGTAATGTTTTGCGAATGTCTGAGCGTTTGACCAGCCGCCCGCTTTAAGGATTTGCTGCAATGTGAGGCTGGTATGGGAGGCATAGGATGTGGCTGCAGATCGCCCACTGTGGCTGGAGAACACGGCAACATCAATCCCTGCCTCTCGAAGAACAGACTTGCACCACTTGCCTATTGTAGTATTTGAGACAGCCTTGTGCGGTTTGACATAACTGATGAGTAACTGTGAAGTGGGACCTCTCAGATTTGCTCTCTTGGCAAGGTACTGAGTAAGGTGTGTGACGACACAGAGGTTGATATCGGGCTCGAAATCGGCCAACTCAATGGGTTCAAGGTGTTTACCGGGCCTAGTTGTCTTAAGCTTTTCGCCAATAGTGAAGACATATTTCCTGGGTAATTTCTGCATTAGTGTTATGTCTAATTTGGATAAGGTTTGGCACCGTTGGCCAGTAAGAAGGCAAAGGAGTATGGTTAATTTAAGCGTAAGAGCTTTTAGGTCTAAGGCATATACAGGCTCTAAAGTCTTCAGGTGTCCGAAGACTACGCTAACATCCCAAATACGGTTGTATCTAGGAAGAGAAGGTTTTAATTCGAAAACCCCTTTTGGGAATCGAGTTAAAAGCGGGTGATTACCAAACGTAACGTTTCCTGGGAGTGTCAAGACAGTGGACAGTGCCGACCTAGCTGTATTGATGGCGCTATATCCTAAGCCATCCTCGTAAAGGGATGCTAAGAAATCTATTTCAGGTACAACGCTTGCGTCTACCGCTAAGATTGCTTTTTGAGCGCAGAATTTCTCCCAGCGTGCTAAATAAGAGTGGTACTGTTTACCGGTACCTGGTCGCCAGGGGGCCATAATGATTTCTTTTGCAGCTGAGGAGAGGTTTCTATTGTTCAGCGTTTTGCGGACAAGAGGCATACTAAGAGATCCAGCTTTCTGTGCAAGGGATGTGTCTGTTCCGGTTGGTTTGGCAGAGACAGCAGGGTCTTGCATGCTTTTAGTTTGACCGGCGATTTCGTGGCCGTTTGCATTGCTTTTGGGAACCACGGTTGTGTCGACCAGTTTGGCAACACACATATTCCTTCTGCTTTGTCCTCCTGGATCTTCTTTAGAGGGGAAGGTATGACACTAAAAGGAGGAAAAGCATAAAATTTCAGCTCGGTACAGGGTATGGAAAATGCATCGATGGCCACTGCCCCGGGGTCAGGACGGTACGCCACATATTGGGGAAATTGACAGTTTATACGAGAGGCAAAAAGATCAATTTCTGGTGTGAATTGCAGCTCTCCGAGAGAGTGCGACAGTAATGTTTTTTGAAGCATCCATTCGGTTGCGATTTGGTTCTGTCTGGATGCCTGGTCAGCCTCCACATTACATTTCCCCGCAATATGTCCCCCGCTAATCCAAAGATTGCGGGCTATGCATCATTCCCAAATTTCATCGTTAAGTGCATTTAATTGTTCTGAATGGCTCGTGCCCATGTGGTTAATGACGGCAACCGCAGTAGTATTGTCTATCCTAAGACTAATATGCATGTCGCAATGCGAGCTACAGAAAGCTTTTAGTCCCAGATAAACGGCTAAGAGTTGAAGGTAGTTTATGTGATGACTCGTTTCGTGGGAGGACCAGAGACCTTCTGTTGACTGGTTGTCATACACGGCTCCCCAGCCATTGTTAGAGGCATCTGTGGTGAGGGCGTCCATCGGCGCATCCCGGGTCATGACATTCTTAGCTGTCATCGCATTATCTACTCACCATTCGAGCTCAGACCTCGCCCTTCGCGATAATGACATGCGCTTATCAAAATTCCATTGATTATTTCGCAAGGCCCGAATTTTGTCATGTTCGGTGTGGCGATAGTGTAAAGGGCCGTACATAACCCCAGGAAAAGAAGAAACTATCTTCCCGAGAACACAAGCCAATTCTCGTATGGTCGGAAGGGTAGTGTTTAAGAGCACTTGGCACGCATGTTGGAGAAATAATGCCTTTTCCCGAGTAAGCGTGACAGTCATCGTGACTGAGTTAAGCACGAACCCCAAAATAACCGGCCAGTTGTTGGGAGGGTTCGAATACCGACTTATCTGGGTGTGCTGTGAAGCCTAGAGAATCAGTCTGAAGAACTGTGTCTATAACGTTGAGTACACAGTGTTTATAAGTTTTCCCTTGCAGGTAAAGGTCGTCAATGTAGCCACTAGATATATGTCCCCTTAAATGCAAATCAGACAATGCTGGTTTCAAAAGTTTGGTAAATTTCCTAGGCCCACAGGAAAGCCCGTTTGGTAAACATGTGAATTGGTAATTAAAGGCTCCCCTTCCAAGAGGATTTTAAGTATTTTCTATACGATGCGGCTATTGGTACGGAATAATATGCGTCTTTAAGATCAATGGACGCCATAAAACAATCCTTTTCTACAAGCTTTATGATGGTGTATAAAGTGTCCATCTTAAAATGGATTTTTTTTGCATGTTGGTTGAGGTTCTTAAGGTTAAGGATCATTCTGTGGGTGCCATCTTTTTTCGCCCTTACGAATACGTCGGAAATAATCTCATTAGGGCAATGCCCGGTGGGCTCAATCACACGTTTCGATGAGAGTCTCTTTATCTCAGCATCTATTATGGTCGCTTCAGTGGTGGATCTTCTGCAGTTAGGTAAAAAATTGTTGACGGGGTTTTGTATCAAAATCAATTTTCAACCCCATTACAGTAGAGAGGATTTCATTATCTGATGTAATTGTACGCCAGGCCGGTAAGGAATGCGCGATGCATCCGGCCGTAAAGGTGTCACAACGATAACGTAGATAATTTCTCAAGCAAGACCCTACGAATGGCGGAAAATCACTTATTTCAGTTGTTCAAGGAAGGTCATTATTGCTTCTTGGTCTCGTTCTTGTGGCCGTTGTACGGTTTTTTCCGCCCCGTCGAGCGGTATCCTTTTCCCAAAAAGACTGTCGTGAGCCGCCTTTGTTGCTTTTGTCATGTCGACCACTTTGATAAGAGTTTTGGCGCCGATGGCTTCTCGAGCGGTCATGTTTTGTATAAGCGGCAACTGTTTGGCCGATGCAGCTCGTCTCTTTTGCATCGCGAATTTGCTTGGCAAGATCGTCACCAAACAAAAGTTTTGATGATGGTGATACGCTGTTGGAACAAATAGTTTGGAATTCTTGCTTTAACGATGGCCTAAGCTGTTCACGTCTTATCGATGAAATCTCAGAAACGGCGTGTCCTACAAGGGCGATAGCATCAATGCTGTCGGTAACCATTTCTTTGTTTCGATTTGGGATTTTACCGCCAGAAGCTTGTCGCAAGTAGTTACAATTGCAAAAGTTGCTTTTTTCAAGGCCTGCTGCATGTTAGCAAGGCGTAAATCTGCCTTTCTCTTAGCAGCATTCAGGGGCACCCATATTTCCGGATTTACCCGCGCAATTGACATGTCCTCACAGTTTTCGGGCTGCGGGTGTTTTCCCAGAATGCTAGTCATTTTTTCTGAATTTAGTTTATTGCCCCACCGCTTGATGACGATATCCGCAAGTTGTTGTTGCACTTTCGGCCCTTTGCTATCTTCCTCTTGCAGGGAGGCTACGAGTTCTTTAAGCAACTCGTCCTCTCCCATAGTATTCTGTTTGTCGGTGACTGTAGCGGCGCAAACCGGTGGTCCGGCCAGTATCTGTCCTTGATTTGCGCCTGGGCTCATTCTGATGTTCCGAGGACTCATCAGAGGATGGGGAAACGGAGCGCCGTTTTCGGCGTTTTTGGCCTGTGCCCGGTGGGGCTTCGGCTCGAGAAGCTTCCATCGATATCCCTATCGGGAAGGCGCGCACACACTTCAGTTAGCAGTTGAGTCATAGTACCCATGTTGGTATTGAGCTGCCCCAGAGTTGCCTCAATAGTGTGTCCTTGACCCGGTGGGCCAGTATAAGATCAGGCAAAAGTAGAGATCGCTGTTTCGTAAAAATCAAATTTTGTTCCGTGCAGTAAACACACGTGTTGACTGACCTGATAGCAAACACTGTAAATGACCAGATAAGCATGCGCATGCTTCTCATGTAACTCCGTAGTGACTCGGACTGATGACGAGGTAGAATCTGCAGCAGTACGTGTATAAAATGAACATAATGAGGAGTAACAGCTAAAACAGCAACAACTTCTCACTACTAATATTGACATTAAGGGAAGGCTTTAGCTCTTGAATGAACAAAGTCTCTTTAATTTTGCAGTGAAAGTCAGTTTTTCCGGACGCTAAAATGTCAAAATGATCCCATTTAATGTCGTGACCAGTGGTTTTCACATGATCAGCAATGGCTGATGAATGGTCACTTTTGGCGAGGGCCTTTAAATGTTCTTTTTTTCTGTCATGGAGTCTTCATTTTGTTTTGCCGATGTAGATCAGTTCCATCTACATTGGCAAAACAAGGAAACAGTAAACTATAAAATCTGTCATGCCTCCAATGTAAGAAAATGGTGAAAGCGCTGTTCGCTTTGGCAAACTAAATATTTAACCTGATTTAACCACTTAGGTCATGGCTGTGATGCAAATCTCACACACATCATCTGCAAACATCAAGTTTTAACCAAACGCATATTTTAGCTGCTGCAAAAAGTATTTCCCTTTTCTGTTTGGAGGGGAGAATATACATAATTACTTTATTAAATCCATTGCCAGTTCCCAACCCGAGGCAAACACGGATTTGTTATATTTTTCGGCTCTGAGTTATTATAAAAGCTCTGTTGAAACAAATTTCCCTATATTTGCTATCGCATTCTCGCATTAAGATTGTCGTGCTAACACGTCCTAATAACATTTTATATTACAAGTCTGCAAGAAATCATCAACCGAAAACATGCGTGCCTGCAAAATCACACAAATAACAATGATGCGAGGACAAAATCTTCGCTCCCTTTCAGTTGTTCATGTTCGTGTGAAGACTCGAGCTGAGTACCACCACTAGATCTTTATTGAGACATCTCCATTGCCGAGGATCTCTACTGTTTAAAAGCCGTCGATAGAAACTTTGTTCGAAATGGCGGGAACATAACACGGACGCATTCGTCGCTTTGCAGTTGGGCCAGTGCTTTTCTGACTTCTTCTTTCGCAAATATAAGCAAGACACTGCCTTCCGTGTAAGTGGTGTTTTGCAGCTCGCTAAAACAGGCCCTCTGGTAACGAAAAACTTCCCACTCCTTTGCTTATTCCTCACAGATGCTTTGATGGCTTGAAGGTTTTACACACGTTATGACGTCAATTGTACTAATTTGCATATTTTGACCGCGCGCCGAATGTCGCACATTTTGACCCGAATTGGCCAACTTTGAAGCACGAGAAAAAATTCGTACGTGCTTGTCCGAAGCCCAAACTCGAAAATTACGAATCAGAGGATCATAGACTTCAATATTTTAGAATAAAAAAGTAGGCGAGAATTTCATTTCATAGGCACTTTAAGTTAGGGCGACACAACTATACTTCGATGTTGGGGCGTCGTAACTTAAGTTGGGGCGACGTAACTTGGGGGACAAGGCGATGGGGTGACACAACCTGACACCTTTGAAAGAGAATGGACCTGGGAACGAGGTTGTATAACTATTTGGTGCGCAGTCGCTTCTTTTTCCGACAACAAGAAATTACAACAAGATTGAATTTCCCGCGTGTATTAAATTTTCGCTTTCTCGCGGATAGGGGAGAAAATGGCAAATCCTTGCAAAATATGTGGGAAAGAGGAAGCTAAAAGATGTGGAAAATGTCACAGAGTGTTCTACTGCTCTGTCCAGTGCCAACGAAAAGATTGGAAGAGCCACAAAGAGGCATGCAACTCTGGGAACTCTAGCCTCCAAGCAACTCCAGTCGCTTCAAACGACCACGATTCCGACGAACTGCCCAAGGCAGTTTTTAGTCGTCCGTTTACACTCGAAAAGTTTGTTGTTCATGTAAACAGTATCAAGGGAATGACTAAAAACTGTGCAGAAATGTGGGTTGATTTACGAATGAAAGGTAAAATGCCTGTGGATTCGTCCCTTCCAACTTGTTTCGTGTATTTCACTGGGAAAGGTTTCGTGCGCGAGCACATGGTTTTTCTGGAAGGACCACCGCCACTACAGATGCTGCAGCAAATTATCGACCGGTTTAAAGCCCATGCCGTTAGTATTTCAGTGGAAATGAGGTATAGACATCCTCAAACGATGGATGTCATGAAGGAGGGAGTTCTACTGCAAGTCAGCGCCAAGGGATACAACGGAAAGTTCTTCTTTGATCAAACACACGGAGGAAGGAGTGAGACTGGAGTGTTGTTATCAGTGGGCGATCCAGAGGAGTGCCATATTTCACTGTTTGACAGTGCGAGCGTTAAATTTTATTGAGCTCCTGAGAGAAATTTTTTGGCTTGTAAGGAGATTTCCCGAAGTTATGCTTGTCTTCAAAATAAGGGTCAACACAGTGGCGGATTGACCTTGATAGGGGGCGATTTTGTTTTGCTTACCCTGCCGTCTAAATTGTTCCTTCTGTGATTTTTTCTTTTTATACCCAAAATAAGTGGGGTGGTCCCCCTCTCTTCTCCTCCCCCCCCATCAGCTGCAGGCAGGGTACTTACTGATCAGGCAAGCCCAGGAGAGGGGCATGGACCAGAGAGGGGACAATATCAGGTCAGATGCTCTAGGTGACCAGTGACAGCAACAATGCATGGGCACCCCTCCTGGGGGAGGGGGTACTCCCTATAATGGCCTATACGGGGAGGCTCCGCCTCAAAGGGGTACCTTTTCCAGGCTTCAGGTATATAAAAGGGTAGGGATTTCACATGCTGAGGTATATAAAAGGGTAGGGAAATTGGTCATTTAGGTATTTGAAAGGGCCTTTAATTATAATATTTCAAATAGGCACCCCTACCCCCCCTGGGACGGGCACAGGTCACAGCAGCAACAAGTCCCAGAACTTTACATGCCACAACCATGATACTTTCACTCATACATACTTGTATACATATGTCAGGATTTATGAAAATGGTGCTAAAGAATTCAATTTGACCTTGGTTTCACTACTCTTTTAGGCCACCTAAGAGCCACATTAAAGCAGGAAAGAGGCAAAGGATGACAAGAAAAGGTAGATAAACAGGTGGAGGAGGAGAAACAAGACTGACTTTCCTTTTAATTTTTATATCATCGACTTTAGAGATAGTTTCTGGCGAGAGAAAAATGTCCGCTAGGCACGCGATTTCAATTCTTTAGCACCATTTTCATTTAGACTCGGTAAAACATTAGTCACAAAATTGAGATTGAAAACATTAACTGATTTACATGTTTGCTGTGTGGGAATAGAGGAGGTTAGATGGTAGCTCTATATACTCATTTTCTTGTATGCATGAATTCAAAGCAGTTCGAATTTGTGTGACGGTCTATTCAAGAACCAGAATTGAATATGGCTCTTGATCCCGGTATAAGCTGTCCACACTCCCTCTGTTTTTTAGACCACAACTGGTCAGAAATGACACATGAACAAAAATGTGACTTGGTTATGTAACAGTACAAGAATGACCAAGAACAATGAATGTGCCTTATTTTCTTGATTAGATGCTGTACGACAAATGCAAGATATAAATTATAGATGATGCAGCAACCTGGCTACCTTAAAATTGTTGTTCTCAACAACAATATTTTGGGGGTTGTGCGAACACTTCTTAAATTCAGTGGCGGATCTAGAGGAGGCGCCGGGGATTCCCCCCACCCCCACCTTATTTTGGGTTAAAAAAAAATTGAGAGAAGGGAGAAAAGCCAGAAATTAACCCCCACCCCCCTCCCCCTCAGCTCAAGGTTTGAGCACCATAATATACCAGTTGAAAGTGTTTTTCTC
The DNA here is from genome assembly GCA_022496165.2 of Catalaphyllia jardinei. Classification (NCBI taxonomy): domain Eukaryota; kingdom Metazoa; phylum Cnidaria; class Anthozoa; order Scleractinia; family Caryophylliidae; genus Catalaphyllia; species Catalaphyllia jardinei. The sequence goes on along the minus strand of CM042747.1, from coordinate 15,599,369 downwards.
ACGGCAACAACTTGACACTCTCTTTTCTTCACTCCAGGGAGCTATCAATATCATTAACAACAGGGCATCTAATCAAAGATATAGTTGTGGTGATTAAAGAATGAGCATGTAAGCATGTGCACAGCATATATACAACTGTCACCAGTGACATCAAGAGTTCATCAAACACTTCTAGCTGTAGCAGTTAGTTATGGGTTATAGCCCTAATTGACGGCCTTGCTGTTTAGTTTGTTTATCTAGTGAGTTTATATTAACTGATGAAAATTAAGAGAACTGCTTTATTTAACTCAAGCTAATACTTTGAGTGATTGGTTTTGCATCATCTCACAGTTGGTCATTATTACATAACAAATCATAAATCTTCATAAAATTATGTATTTTTAAGTTGATTGGTATATTAAGAGCAATCAGCCTGGCACCTTAAAAGAGGCTTCCTCTCAATTAGGCAAGGTTGATTACCGGCCACTTTTCGAAGAAAAGAAGCCCATGGGAAACAGACCTGAGAGAATGTGGGAAATTGGGCCTAGGTCAAAATGTAAAAAGTGAACTGATCAACATGACGAGAGCATGGGACAAAGAAAAAATCTAAGTCCCCTACAGGAATCAGGCCCATGACCTCCCAAACACCAAGCAGGCACTCTATCCTCTGAACTATGAGAACGCACGGAGAGCAAGGTAATTTATATTGGTTCATATGTGTTGTTAGAACTATTTGAAATGTTGTGTATGTTGTTAGACTTGATAAATCCCTGTATTTTGTGATTGAAAGGAAACTAAGACTTTTTTAAGCTGAGCTAACGATTTCCTGTTTTGTTGTTTAAACTAGACTGTCATGTACTGTGTTTTTAATATTGTTATTTGTTAAGTGAGGAACCACAGAATAACATGTGCTGTTAGAACTATTTAAACTGTTGTTGCATTTTCTGTTAACCAAAGCTTAGAGACTTTGTTAACTGGTTTATTTGTGTTGTGATACACTTGTGCATAGCTAAGTAGCTGATCCATCATCTCCAGGGCCGTACATAGCGGGGGGGGGG
>CM042747.1:15585968-15598232 GCA_022496165.2 Catalaphyllia jardinei | reverse complement strand
TTTCCCCCGCCAGGAAAACTAATTTTTTTTTCTAACATAGTGTTTGTTTTTGTTGGGCTGTATACGGGAGATCCATGTGAAGGTTTGTGGAGTTTGCCCCCACAGACAAAAAATCCTAGGTACGGCCCTGATGTCTTTACATAACTAGTAGGCTACGTTCACTTCTATATGACAATATTCTAACGTGGCTCCGAGACTTTCAGCACAAACTATATTTGTTGGTGGTTTCTCTGTTTTCAAGTCAATTAAGAGACAAAAGAAACTTTAAAACTTTTGACCTGAAAGCCTCGGAGCCATGATCGAACTTGGCCTATTAATATATAGGAGAGGCTTTTTTCATCAGGCAAGGTTAAAATACCTGGGCTCAGAAAATCAAAATCACTTGGACTTCGTACTAGATTTTGATAAACCTTAATGCATCTTCATGAACATATTCTCCCAGAGGAGAACTACGACTGATGATTATGCACATGTTGATAAAATGTTGCAATTGTCTTTAAAAATGAATTTTTGTTTGATTGTGTCAGATTTGAAATTCCCCTTACTAACCGAATTCGAGGGTCGTACTGTAAGTTAAGGCGAACCGACATAGAGTCCTTTTCCCCATCAATTTATGACCCATAGAGCGAAGCGCGCTTCCCTGCTAGCAGAGGCTCTTTGCCTGATGTATGCTGACAGATGAAAAGAAAAAGTTTCTCCCGTCAGCGAACACCAGGAAAAGAACCTCTGCTAGCAGGGAAGAAGCGCGCAGGCCGTAAATCGAAGTGGGAAACGAGGATCCGTAACTTACAGTACGGACGGAGAAAATGAGGCTAGTAAGATATTTGTTGTATCTTTACTGTGTGTCTGCCAGGTTAGAGAACGATTTCTATATTCACGCGGAATGGGTTCGCACCTCGAAAGCAAAACGAGTCAATTTAAAATCGTTGTTAAGTGACTCTTAAGTCGTTAGTATGTTTTAGTTCACACTTTCAGAAATAAAATAAAGAGTTAACTTTTCACTTGCTAAAAGAAGTCAAAAACAGTGCTTGGCGATAAACCTACAGCTTTAGATTTTAGCGCGGGTTGCAGAATACGGCCCGCTAAATTAACCAATCACAGCACGCGTACTAACTGAGAGATCTAATAAATATTTACCAGTTAGTTGATGGCACTTGTTGATATTAAATGAAAGTTATTAGGTTTCAACATTAATATTTCTGTCAAAACACAGTTTTCATCTCTGCATTTATGTTTAACTAATTTGTGAAAACCTTGATGTAGATTTAAATATGAAAAGGGTGGAAATCCATGCTAGGTACGCGCATTCCTAAACTGAGCTCCTTGGCCAACAAAAACCAGCAGAGCAGCAGAGCTATATTAGCTCACATTGAACATGTTTATTTGTTCAAAACGGAAATATGCAGTTATATTGATCAGAGCACCAAGCGAAGACTCGAAAGACTTTTACTCACAGTCCTCACTCGCATGAACAAATTTCTGACAGGGCCGGCTTGTTTGAATACCGGTTAAAGTAATCCAGAATCGCGTTAACCGAAATTTTTGTTACTGGTAAAAATGTTTTCTCACTCCTATTTTGTGTAGTTTGAGATTATTCCACTTCAAAACAGAAAGAGAAGCAATATAAACAAGACAAACCCACCTAAACGTAACTAAAAATAAAATTCTCGCTCCCCGGCCCTGGCTTTCCGGGCTTCGCTTCTCCAGCCGGTGGTTTGGCCGGTTTCAGCCATTTCCGGGGCTGAATACATTTGTAAACATAAAAAAAAGATATAGAAAATAATCTACAACCAAACAAAACCCAATAATCCACGACAGAAAGTCTGTAGTGCTCCCGAGTTCGATATAGACCACTGAATATTTTTCCCCAGTATGACGGATTCAACTTGTGATTAGAGCGGTGTGAGTTCCAGAGCCGGAACAACTAAGCACTGCATGGGAAACGAAAAGAACGGAGGACAACTTCTTTGATTTAAGCCAATCAGTTTGAAATGGAATACAGCGTTTCAGCTTCGATATTAAGATCAACTTCTCTTTCCTGCTCCGCAATATAAAATTGTGACTGGTTTCATAGCCTAACTAAGCCTAACTAAGTGGCCAGGATTGCACGGTAGTTAGACTGTTATAAGAGAATTGTATTAACTGGTTTCAAATGATTATTATATCATCATCGTTAGCTATTTTGTTGGTTTACCAAACAGTTAGTAAAAACAGCTATCAGGACAGGGAAAGCTAGTGAACAGCACGGTCAATTCAGTGTTACAAACTTATGCATCAGTACACGTACAATACCTCAAAAATACTGCCTCATTTGAAGGCGGTTCTAATCAGGAAAAAAGAAAAAGATAGGCAGCTTGGTCAGTTTAAGGACCTTTAAGGAACACTCTTCTATTCTTAGTACGATTTTCAAAACCCTCGGAAACGAACCTATGTACACAGGAAGACTTAAAAATACGGATTAGCAGATGAAGACGACAAAGGCAGCGTGTTCCGAGGGTGTTTTTTTTTTAAATTATTATTATTTTGCAATTTCACTGTTTTTGGTCCCAAATAAGGTGTCAGTTTCGATATTCAGTCTTTCATATTTACAGCCCGTAGACTTTAAAAAAATACTCGGAAGAAGATTCTGCTAGAGTGCATTGCGGCTGCTTTTCATTGGATATATCGCTGATGAGTAAGTTCGCGGGTTGACTGCCTGCCCTCGGGATTTTGAGATTATTTGAATTTGCTAATCCAGGAGTGGGCTATAAATACTTCTCAAAGAAAATTGAATAATGAATATCAACTGAAAAAAGAGATTTGATACTTCTGGATAATCATTCAGTGAGCTAAGAACAATAGAATTTGTGAATAAAATACTCATTCTCCCGAAAGAAAAGAACGGCAGTTTAGTAACCACAAAGTCCAGATGCTGGTCAGTCCTCTTCAGTGTAAAGATTGCAGTCAGTGACAACTCTTGTTCTGTGCAAGATGAAAATTGTTAGTTTACCATTTTTAAGAGGACGTTCCCCGCTATTCAGTTGTTAACTCCTCGCATCAAGGGATTTTGACCCAACCAGGTCAAAATTGTGCTATAATACCTTTACTGACAAAATTATGCTACTAGAAAACCGAGATACTGATAGAGACGTGAAAAGCATAACTAATTTGCTTATTGCACATGAGTTTTGGGGGAAAATGCGAGAGTTTGAACAACATTAGCCGAAGATTTTTCAAGTTGCTTCCTCCAACTTAGTTTGTCTATGGTCGGAAAGACTCAGCAACAAATTCCACAATACTCTAAATACCAACCACTCTTCTAAACAAAATTAGCGGCTGTTCCCCGCTATTCAATTGTGTAAATAGTGTCCCCAATTAGTTTTTTTCCTAAGCTAAATACTATTGACACTTAAATAAAGTCTATTATCATCATCATCATCATCATCATCATCTGTAGGTAACAGACCAGAGAGAGCCACAGAAATTGGGCTTAGGTCAAAATATGTTCTAAAATGAATTGATACGGGCAACATTTTTCTTCAATTTGTCTCGCAACGTTGTTGCCTTGCAAGTTGAAAACCCTCTGTTGCTCGTATTACACGTTTGTGACCAACTTGTCTCCCAGCAAAATACAGTGGTGCAAGTCTGCGGCGTTTTACACGTATGCTAATTCAAGCTAATTAAAGATGGCGCCTTCATTTATATAATTTAGCACTTCGACGAACTTCCACTTCGACTTCTGGTCGTCATTTTCGTCTTAATTTTCCGTGCCAGCGAAGTTCTCTCAGTATAAAGATGAGTTTCGTTTCAGATAGCTAGGCAAAAAGTTGTATTTTTTGCGACAGTTCCTCCAAGCCTTTTGTCGTTAGCGACAAACGAGGTGTTCCAAAGACTATGATAACCCTCGAGATCTTTGTACAGGGCAAATTTATGACTTTAATTTCCGAGAATTACTGGTCTACTTCGAATTCAGGCTGTCTTCACGGCACGTCATGTTTTTTTTTATTTTCCGTGTTGCAGCTGGGCTTCGCGAAAGCCAGTCACAAGCGTTAAATTCAAATTTGTTGCGAGAAAAGTTGAAGTTTCAGTGGTAATAGGAGATGCAAACCCAAAATTTGTTGCAGAAAGTAGAACTCGAGCCTACTTTGCGCAACACTGTGTTTCATTGTATTTTGAAGCGAGCCAAGTTGGTCACAAACGTGGTAATACGTGCAAAAATGTGTTGCAACTTGCAATTCAACAATGTTGCGAGACAAGTTGAAGAATAATGTTGCGGCCCGCATTATCGGAACTTTATTTTGTGATTTTAAGGAAGGACTCTTGCTCGGAGCTCAGCTTAAAATTAGCTGTTTTGCCGTTTTCACAGAATGTAGTGCGACTTCCCACATTAGAACGTTTTAAACTGTTGTTGAATTGACAACTAATAATTATCAGGAAAGGAAGAAATAGTTGGGAGTTCTCCCAGAGCTTTCTGTAACCAAACTAAGAGAGCTTATTAATTAAATGTGTTCTATTGTACGTTTTGCCATTGCATGTCCACAAGCCAAGAAACAGCTATTAGGAGAGGCTTCTTTCTAATCAGGCAAGATTAAGATATACCCGGGCTCCGAAAATTCATAATAACTTGGACTTCATACTAGACTTTGATAAGACCCCATGTAACTGTTGAAATAAAATGTTGCAAATGTATTTTCTAACTATATTAGAGCTGAACGCTTTATATTTATATATTGATGGCACTTTTTGATATTATTGTTACGCGATCAGATGAACGACAGCTCTCAATATCAATGCTTCTGTCACAAGGAAGTTTTCATCACTTTACATTTACGTGTAATTTCAGGTTAAAATATTGACGGATCCGGTTATATGAAGAGGGCAAATCTGTCAGTGTTAGGTACGCACATGCCTAAATTAAGTTCCTTGGCCAAAAAAACCCAGCAGTGCTATATTAGCTCACATTAAACATGTTTATTTGGTCAGAAAATAAACATGCAATTATATTGATCAAAGCACCAAACGAAGAATCAGAAGACCTTTACTTACCGTCCTCACTCACGAGAACAAATTACTGTTTACAGCTTGGGCTGGGTTGTTTGAAGGCCGGTTAACGATAATCCAGGATAACGTTAACCGAAGAGTAAATTTTTCTTTCATAAAAAAGATTTTCACTCCTTTTGGTTTGTGTAGTTTGAGATTATTCCACTTCAAAACAGAAAGAGAAGCAATAAAAACAGACAAACCCACCGAAACGAAACAAAATTCTCGGTTATCCCGACCCAGGCCTCCCAGGCTTTGCTTCTCCTGTGTGGTTTGCCCGGTTTTCTTTTCCTGGGCTGAATACATTTGTAAACATAAAAAAGATATAGAGCAAATACTCTACACCTAAACAAGACCCAATATTCCGCGTCATAAAGTCTGCAGTGCTCCAGTCCGATATAGACCATTGAATATTTCTCCCCAGCATGACGGATTCAACTTGAGATAAGAGTTTGAAACGGATAGAAACGAAGTACAGCTTCCCTGATTTAAGCCAATCAGTGTTTCAGTTTTATATAAAGATTATAGCTCCTCTTTCCTGCTCCGCAATATAAAAATGTGCTGGTTTTAACGCCTGAAGTGGCTCCGATTGCACGGTAGTTAGACTGTAAGAGAATTGCGTTAATTTGTTTTACACTATTATTATATCATCATCGTTAGCTATTTGTTGGTTTACCAAATAGTTAGTAAAAACAGCTATCAGGACATGAAACAAAAGCGAGCTACTGAATAGTCAATTGTTACAAACCTGGGACACGTACAATACTGCTGCCTCATTTGAAGGCGGTTGCATTGTTAAAAAAATACAAGTTTTTCAGTTTAAGGAACACTCTTCTATTCTTAGTACTATTTCAAAACCCTCGGAAATGAACCTATATAAACGGGAAAGCTTGAGAATAATAACTTCAATACAGAGTACTTGAGCATTTTAGCAAATGAAGACGGCAAAGGACAGCTTGTTCCGGTGTTTTTTTATTATTTCTATTCTATCATTTCATTGTTTGAAAACACCATATTGTGTGGCTCCAAATATGGTGTTTGTTTTGAGAGTTCGATATTCAGTCTTTCATATTTACAGCATGTAGACTTTCATAAAGTACTTGGCAGAAGATTCTGCTGATTAAAGCCGGGTGCATTACTGCTTTTCAGTGGATATACTTTTAGTAAGTTCGCGAGTTTACAACCTGCCCGCGGAATTTTGAGAATATTTCAATTTGTTAATATAGAAATACAACGAATACTTCTAAAACACATTTGAATAATGAATGTCAAATGGCAAAAGAGATTTAGAACTCTTGGATAATTACTAGATCAGCTAAGAATAATGAATAATGAGGGTAAAGTACTCATTCTCGGCCCGAAACGTCCAGAACATATAAAACATCGTCAAAACAGTCAAAAACTGAAGGAATGAATGCAAATCAAGTCACAGGAATTAACATTTGGACTGTCACGGGTTTAACTTAATCAAGGGCAGTTTAGTAACCACAAAGTCCGGGTGCTCTTCACCGGTCTTGAGGCGATTGCAATCGGTGACAAATTCTTGAAAGGCAAGATCTCCGTTCTGTATAAATGAAAATTACTAGCCATGGTGCTCATACTATACAGTGTTAACTCCTCGAGCATTTGTGGCTTCTTTTGTAACCTTCTCTAGGAAAGCCGGGAAGGCATTGAATAAATGGAAGAGAAGTATCTCGGGGATTTTGACCTTGCAAGGTCAAAATTGTGCTATAATATCTTTACTTAGTTACAAAAAGCTACTAGAAAACCAAGAAAAAAAGGCGTCAACTGAAAGAGGAGAGAACAGAAAAGAGAAGTATGTAAAACACTCCATCTTGTTCATAGTTACATTGTCCCGAATACACAAATACCGAACTGAATTTTCTAAACTGAGTTCAAGAGAGAAATTTGGAAAATGGATTCCTAAATTCACACAACGAAGCTTCAGGAGTTTCAGCACCACAAAACGGGTTAAAATGAGAGAACTAGAAGAACGTTGGCCTAAGGTTTTTCAAGTTAAAATCGACCATTAGTTTACTGATCTATATAGTCGGAGATGCTTAGCAAGGACAATTTCAATACTCTAGGGCCGGGTTTTATAAGACATCTGGGCAGTTGCTTTCACGTTTGTGTTAATACTTCAGTTGTAGCTGTTATCCTGCGGCTTTTTACCCGGCTATCGCTTTTATCGCCGCAAAAGCGGAACACCTACACTATTGGTTCAGGCCTTGAAAATTGGAAATCTCTTTTTTTCTCTTTTATTTGTTACAAAGGTGATACTGAGCTTCCCGTTGTTTTTCGTTAAGGATTCGTTTGTTGCTTCGATCGAGGTAAAGAAAACAAATATGGACACTAATTCGCCGTAGAACGCAGTTATGGATCCAGGATTTTTTTAGGGTGGATGGGCTCCATGCAGAATTTTAATGGGGCAGGGTCGCAAAATTGAAACCGGTTACACTAGAAAACTAGCAATGCCACAAGAGGTTGCAAGGAAGTACCTGTCTAGAGTGTTTGCCTTTATCCCTGCCTTAGTTAAAATTCACAATTTTTTTGGGCTTCTCCAAAATGGATATTTCTAGCAACCCAATTCACCCCACTTAAATCCGCTCTTGTGAAAGCCTTGGTGGTCATTTATCTTTATAATGATTCCCATATCAGACGGGATGTTATTAATACAGAGAAAGGATGAAAACACTCAGGTCAAAAGACTATACTGGTCGCCGACTACGTAGGAAAGTCGTCTAGTTTTAAAACTAAACTTGTTTTCATTTTAAAGAATAACACCCACTCATTTTCACATTATTTCATAACGCTCTAAAAGAAACACCATGGAAAACCATAAATTTAAGTACACAAATTTATACTGTAGAGTTTTTAAACAGTAAAATCCCAGTCAATTCCTCTAGCTTAACGGGGCGTAGAAATGACCTTTCCCACCAGGCGAACTGCACGCGATCCAGTGTCCAATAATGTCCATATTAACATATGACTCATCAGAATAGAATACAAGGGACATCATGCGAAGCCCTAATTGAACATCCGACCCCAAGGGTGTATACTTGATTAATGAGCTGATATTGATGTTTGAAAAATCAAAATAAGTCGATAATAAAGTTCGTGATTCTGCAATTTTTTCAGTGAGATGTGATCGCATTGAGGAAGACGATTTCCTTTGTCGAAGAAACAGCAATGTGGTACTGGATCTTAGCATGGTTCCTAACCATTGTCACAGCTGTTGGAAACGGACTTGTGATTTACTTAATCCTCACTATTCGTCGACTGCAAACTGTAGCCAACTGGTCTGTACTGTCTCTGGCCGTGGCTGACCTGTTCGTTGGGCTGACCTTCTTCCCTCTTCAATTCGCTTTGAACATAGACCAGTTGAATGACCCACCCAAGACCGTTCCTCCGTTCTTCTTAGTCTCACGCACGTTTCTTTACTTCTCGGCCACAAACCTTTTCGTAATGATCTTGGATCGCTACGTCGCCATCGTTCATCCGCTGAAATATCTCTCGTTTATGACTTCAAGGGTAATTAAAATTGCCATCGCCACGGCGTGGATTTCACCAATTCTGCTGTTCACCGTACCATATTGTCTGGAAGTCGAAAGCCGACTCCTCCTGATTTTCAGGGTCGCCATTTTTCAAGTTGTTCCCGTGCTGGTATTTATTTTTGTTGCAGTTCGAATATTCTTTATTATGCGGAGGATTTCGAAGAGGACTTCAAGGATTTTTGCTCAGCTTCGTTTCAACCACGCACCAAAGACATCCTCCTCTGTAACTGAGTCTACCCTTGATAGCAAAGCAGCTGCCAAAATGACAGTGGCAATTGTGTTTTTCTTCATCGTTTGTTACGTCTTTGAGAACTACAAATGTTTCTGCTATGTGTTTGGTATGTGCAGGCCAACCGCAACTCTTGTAGAGGTTGTTGACATTCTCTTTGTTATTAATTCGGCCGCCAATCCTATAGCGTACGCATTCCTCAAGAGGGATGTAAAACTTGTATTACAGAGCATGCTGCTGAGTCCTAAAATACAAGTCCAAAGTGGAACAGAAATGTCCAGCGCATCAGGGCAAGAAACGAAGCGTTCGGTTGAATCGCTGTGACTGTAGTTGCTTCTGTTGTACTGATATGAACCAGGAGCCATTACAAACAGGACTAAGTTTTGACAGTTTTAGGCCCAACTTAGAACTTAAATTGTTTCATTAGGAAGAGAGCCTTACTGCTGTGTCATGACCTGTAATATTGTGGTCGACGATTTATTTTGAAACAGAAAATCTAGATTTAAGACTTGTGATAAGAGACGACGATATATCGTATGTTGATTGTAAATAATAGTTTCAAAAATTCAATTAAAAAAGAAACTCAGCCGGTGAAGAGATTAAGGGTGCTTAAAGCTGTATATGCTCATTCGACACTGCCCATTTGGTGAGGTGAAATGATGGCTCTTCAGCAACGACTCTCAGAAGGTGCGTTCACAGCAAAATGCGTTTACATTTGGTTTGCTTTATAAACCACAGTGGCACAGCTAATCGACGAAAAGAATTTCTCCTCAGCCAATCAGATTTGTTAATCCGTCGCGACCTAATTTCCCCGCGCTACATGCTTGCCTAAAAAAGCTATAAATCTGTTGAACATTAGCAGCTATAATTACAAGCATCGTAAAAACTTGTCAATATTCGCCTTATCAATAAAAACACACTATCGAAGAATTCGTGATATTGGTTCACGAGGTTACTTTGCAGATGCCATCCAGTCTGAATGTGATATATCGGACTGCCAGTGATAAATATGTATCCAAACATCTTATCAGTTTTGCGCCGCCTCGAGCTTTTCCGATCACTGTTCAAATGAGTGCTCAACTGAACTTTTCTTTACACATATTGCATCCTTCTTCGCAATTGCTACACAAGTCTATGATTAATTGACCCACTAAAGACAAACTTACGCAGTGTCCATACTAAGTCGGAGAAATTTGAAAACGTAGCTTTATTTCCACGGTTGGACCGACCGTCCACACTAATCCGTCACGAAAACGCTCTACAAGCCGGAAGAATTTGAAAACATTGGATATGTTTGACATGTTTTCTTGTGGACGAAAAACACTTTTAAAACGGAGCTTTTCAAAAACGACGACTGATCTTCCCTGAGCGAGTTTTTCTCAAACACAAGTCCAAAATGGCCCGCGGTGCTTGTTGCGTTTTCAGAGTGAGACCTCCTTTTTCAATTTCCTCCGCGTAGTGTGGGCGGGGCTTTATTGAAGAAATTCATCCATACAGAGCTCCTTGTTTCAGCCTGTTCCTCATATATATGACAGGCCTAATCGAACCAAAAGCCTGAGCAACTACGCGCGTTTCTCAGTGTTTTTACATGGACTCTTATATAGTTCAATTGGTGCTCACGTCATTACGTCGTTATTGTTATTATTCTGTCCTGTCGTAACATTTACACCACACGACACAAGAAAGAAAGGGACGCGTCAATTTGATTGGTGTAATTTTAATTGCTATGACCGTAATGTCCTACACATGAGTTACCTTATGTGATAAAAACGGAGTTATAGTCACAGACATCTCTAGCTTTCACGCAACTATGCGACGAAGGTGTATATCAAATACTCCAAACACTAATGTCACTTACAACGACGTTAAACTTTGTGCTTTGGCGATTTGCAGTGGAACTGAGAGTATTTTATCTGCAATGGTAAAATCTCTTCACTCTCAAGATCTGAAAAATAGTTCTCCTTATAACCCATGACCATACAAATTGTTTGGCTTTTTCTGAGAATTTGGTGTAATATCAAGACACTATACCCCAGTGGATAATTTTCTCTATACTGATTGTCACAACCGGTCTGCTTGACAATGTAACGAAAACTCATATGCTGATTACTCATGGGAGGCAGAGGGCTAAATCATTACTGAGGTGAAAGCTAGGGTCACCTGTGAATAATGCATTGCACCATCGGCTAACAGACTTACAGGTAGCCACACTGTTGTGACAGGGCAGATCTGGCTCTTAGCACATCTAGTGTCGAGCAAGGAGTGACGTCAAGTATGCATGTAAGATCGCAAAGCTATCATGTTTTTCAGCAGTAATCTGACGCTTTTGTATTATTAGGATAGCGGCATTGAAATAAATATTACAAAATCGTCTAAAATATGACGGAGAGAGACCCGACCAAGGAAAGCTAGTCGGGACGACGCAACATTTTTGGGCCATAATTTACATCAAGAGCGGGATTTGCCCGAAAATATCGCGTTCTCTCGACCAGCTACCCCTGTATGATTCCCTGAGATGATTGGCTAAATTGTCCTCGAAGGAAAACTGGTGAAAATACAACATGTGCCTTTTGAACGTGGTCACAAATAAGCGCTTGTTTTGCCCTGTCCGAACAACGTGGCTACGTGTGCTAAAAATGGGACTTAAAGGGACAAAGTCAGCTTTGGGACCGCGCTGACCTCGGCACTAGTTTTCTCACTTTGAAAAAAGTTCACCTCAACCTGAAATAAAAGATACGCGTCGAGTACATCTAGAAATCCGCTTCAATCTTCGAAGTGTTCTGCTTGTCCTGAACCGTTTACTGAAAACCAGTGTTTGAGTGTCCTTTTGCTCATCCTATGATGTTATTAGTATACCACACAACTGAATAGTACTTTTCGAGCACGCCGATTGGCTAGCTCGGAGGTGATTAGCCAAGTACTATTCACCTCCGAACAGCCGAGGAAAAACAAAATGGCTTTAGTTGGCACATTGTCACAAATAAAGTTACCCTTTGGTCCGCTAGTTAGTCAGCTTGTGTGGTATATACTAAAACAATTATTCACCTTAGTGCCGGTGAATAATTGTTAAATACTTGGTTAAAAACAGTATGCAAATTAGCCATGAAATGCTATCTAATGCGCATGTATGCCAGCTGACTCTGTCCCTTGGTATCCACACACAAACAAATCTAAAATGCGATAAATTGCTTAAGCCAGCTACTCGCCGTTTAAAATTTCAATTCAGTTTCTCGTCAACCACCTTATTTCAAATTAAAAATCTTGTTAAATTTTCATACAATTTTCAAGTTCAGCTCTGAGAATTTGGCAGTACATCAAGACAATATCTTCTAAAGTAATCTCATTAACTGCTCACTTATCAATGCAGTAATACTAAGAGTCTTTAAAAGCTGATCACTCTTTGAAATAAAAAGGTTAACAGAGCTAGTGAATTTTTAAACAATAATATTATATTTTCTTGCA
>CM042747.1:15570968-15578468 GCA_022496165.2 Catalaphyllia jardinei | reverse complement strand
GAAACATTTATCCTTTTACTTTGGTCTACAGTGAGCATTTTCTTGATAAGGTCTTTTGCCTCCTCTGTCACACTGTCCCATTCTGGTGATGGAAACTGCAATGAAAACATAATATTGTAAACTGGGTAAAAATACTGTACCTGAGTGTGGTGAAGACTGGGGAAAAAACTGCATCAGAAGGAGATGTTTTTATAAAACAGTTAATTGCACAATCTCTGTTATTTTAATAACATTATCATGAATACATTACATTCTTTCATGGGCCAGAAAAGCTATGAAAATTCTGAGAAAATGTTCTGAAAACATGATGACTGACTGAGTATCATCTGTATATATATGCCAGTCAAAAGAGTATGATGTGAAGAAAATATTTTGTGTCAGAATATGCAGCATTTATGAGTAATACAGATTAATAACTCTGTACTGTAGCCCGAAATTTTGAAGTCTCAAGATGTTCTCCTCTTGTTGGTGTCAGCTGGGTATTGACATTATAAAATTGAGAGAAAATTATATCTTGGTGGTAGAGATTCTATTCAGTATGAGTCAGGGGCGGATATACTGTAGGGGGGATGCAAGGGTGCAACCCCTGAGATGACAGCTTCTTGGCTATGGTGTAGTAGTCTCCCTACCTAATTATTTTGTTTTTGTATATAAGTTAGTATTTTAGGCAAAGTTAAATAAATATAAGTTACATATCCTTCTTTGAATTTGCTTTTAAAATTTGTTTACTTTTTTCACTCATTTGCATGTTTTTTGGAAGAAAATTGTCCCGAGTCAAGATAGCTTTTTCTCAAGTAAAGATGGTGGAGTCCTACATGTATGCCAATACAATACATGAAATGTAGCTGCTGTTTATAGTGTTCAAAGTCAAAATCAAATCAGAATCTTAATTGTCCTCTAGCAAGCCAAAGGAAAATAGGAAATAAAGCAGGATTCTGGGAACCAGGTTGTTTACATCAGTTATTGTGATGCAAAACACAAAATGTGAGTTGGAGCCAAAGGAAATACTATCAAACGGAAAAGAGATGTGAAGCTCTTAAGTGCTCTTTTAAAACAACTTGCATGCCTGCCTGGTAATTGAGAGGCATGATGCCTTGATAAACCTGAAAGTCAACAGCACGTTTTCAAAAACCAAAATGTGATTTCTGATTTTCAAACAAATTGATACAATAATTATTGAGTTATTGACACTTGAAGACAGATCGATCCAGGCAGCACAGTCCAAGAAGCAGTTCTTGCACATCCTACTGTGAGCTGTGGCCCATTACCCAAGCATTGCTGTCGTTTGAAGTGAAGACAAAATTATTGCTTTCAAAACTTGAAGTGAGACAAAGGTTTTTGCTTTGTTGTGTAGCAGAAATTTGTTTTGAGCTTTTTTCTGGAAATTCAGAGTGAAAAAAGCAACATATAGCCTAAAATTCCAAATAAGGCAGATTTGCATATGACCCTACAGTTCAAGGGGCGAGTGGAATAAAGCCCTACCCATGCAACATTTTTACCAAGATTTTGCCAAAATTGGCAAGATCTCCCCATGATGTTTGAGTTTCTGAATCTTGGTGAGATTTCCTTCATCTTGCTGAGATTGGCGAGATCTCGCAGAGATTGTAGAGACCTCGCCATTTGTATGTTTCTGAATCTCAGTGAGATTGCAGCGAAATTTCCTCAGTCTCACCAAGATTGCAGAGATCTTGCCATCATGTTTGAGGGTTTCTCAAATCTAATATTGTGATTGCGGCAAGATTCGTGGTTGACCATTAGCCATCTATTCTTCAGTTCAATTTTAAATGTGGGAAGCCTGACATGGATCAGTTACATTTAACAAATTTTTATTTAACAAAGTTGAATGGAGCGATCTACTCTTTAATGGTCACAAAGAGATGCATGCTAATCACTTTTTCAGTTAAGAGTTTTGGGTTAGGGTTAGGCCTAGCTTTGAATTACTCAACGGCCATTTCATTTTACTTGGGGGTGATGGCTCAATAATATTGTCTCCAAAAAAGTTACTTTTCAAATTTGGCTTTGTAGAGGTAGGATTTTGTTTTCTTCCCTTATTTTCCTCTAGCAACACCAGCAGCAGTCAATTTAGTCACAGGCATACTTCCTGACGAATTTATGATAAGCTCATCTGGATCTGCATGTTGACACTTTGAAATATCTTGGCAACATTGCCAAGAAATCTTCCAGTTTCTCGGTAAGGTTTTTTGGCCTCCAAGATTTTGACATTGATCTCGATGGGATTCTTGGTGAGATCTTACTTGAAGTCTTTCAGAGATTACCAGCAAGTTTTTGGCTACCGAGATTGCTGAGAGGATTACCCACAAGAATCTCAGCAAATTTTTGGTTGGCAAGATCGCCAAGAGATCTCGGTGAGAATCTTGGTAAGTTTTTGGCTAGCAAGATTGCCAAGATCTTAGCCAGAATTGAAATACCTACCATGGCTGGGAGGTTTTTCGATGCTGATTTTGTCAAAAGTTTACCAAAAGTCACTTACTTAGGGCTTTATTCCACACATGCCTTCAACTAGCACCAATCTACTTAAAAAGGCATTGGCAACAAGACATCAAGGCTTTCTTTCCACTAGCATTGTGTTTTATGACATTTTTGTTCAGGTATATGCATAAATCAAAATTTCGAATCAACTTTTCAGCTCTACAAGACAATAATCTGCAAAGACAGAGAAATCACTTTGATATTTCAAGAGGTTTGCTTTCGACTTATTGAGGATTTGAGTTACCAAGGTAAAATTACAGTAAATGATAGAAGCTAATCCAGCGGAAAACACACTTTTTTGACCTAGCTACAGCTACACCTGAAAACAAATTTCCTTCCTCTCAATGATTTTTGATTAATTTTTTTTCTTCATATTAAAATCACTTCCTTATGAAATGTAACCTGGAAATGCATCCTATTACTGTCTTAGCTACCTCATTAATATAGCCATCTCAAATTAACCTCATGCAAGAACCACTGGGGCAGGCACTGGGGTAGACAACTCATTGCCTATCTCTTTAAAACAGAACAGGGATGACAAAGTATTTTGCCACTCAATATGATAGGCGAAAAAAAAAATTCAAACTGCTCTCTTTTGAAGAGTTTATTTTCAAAGTCTCCAAGTAAAAGTATACCAACTAGAGACAGTCAATTGAGGTATACAACTCTAACATTATACCTTGTCTAGCCTGGACTTCTATTTTTTTTAAGTTAGGTAAGTCAATATCATTGTAATGTCTATACTATTATCATGAAAGCCTGAGCTTCTAACGCAACTGGCGGGCAAATTAATTTGCATAAAGAACATTATTTACTATATTTCAAGAGAAAACAATTGAATAACTGGTCTTGTAGAAGGTGAGCAGTTTAATCTAAATCTGAGTTCCTTTTGCTCGAGTTCGTTATGGCTTTTAATTCTCTTTTGTCTACTTCCAATTGTATTTTTTCTGTAATAATAAAACTAAATTGGTATATCTGCATTTTAGTGTAAATTATAAAACATCTCATTCAGCAATTTTTTTCTTCGGGAAGTTATGCCTTTTATAGATCTCTTACTATTGAAAAGTTTCCTTAAAAAATGGACAAATTAGTAACCATGTCAGTTCAAAGTAATTACTCAAAATTTTACAACAAATTATTACTTTTCTAGAAAATAAAAGGAAGCTAAAATTTCTAAATATCAATTTCCACCTGAACCAGTAATGAAGGTGCTTTTCCATACAATAATTTCTACTCAACAAGACTAATTGCTAAGACCTAATATTTGCTGGGAGTTAATGAGTCACACTCAAATAGTACAAGCAGTTCTTAAGGTTTGGTTTCAAGAGAATATTGGTTTACTATTGAGTGATTTTGAAATTTATTATTGGGCCGAAATAAATGTTGAGTTAACAATCAACATGTGACATACATTATGATTACACACTAACATGTAGCATCTCCAACCATGTAACTGATTTTAATTACAACACTGACATGTCATTCTTAATTTGTCCCAGTGAGCAGTAAAATGTTTTAAAAACATTTTATTTTCTGGCAGAATAATTTACGCAACTCTCTGCAAAAATTGTCAACACCTCTCCACCAAGTCCTTGCTTCTCCTTTGTTACTAACTAACAATGGAACAAAGTTTCTAAGATGAGTTTTTTCTTTCTGATTAAAATGGGAAAAAAATATCTATATGTTTAAGCGATAGTAAAAACACATAACCAAAATGTTTTACTACAAATTTAGATGGCAGTAATAATTATTAAGATGCTGGAAATGGGTTTCCATGAAATCTAAAGTTGTTTGCTACCTTTTTAATGCAAATTCAAAGTGCGATGACATCTTATTATGAATATTAAGGTTGGAGCTGCAATTATGATGTATTGCTCATAAATATCCCTTTGATGCCCTCACGTCATTGGTTCAGTGGTGTACAGGTTTTTGCAAATGTCATATTGCAGATTCGGAACTAAAACAAGTTTTAACTCCCCTCGAAATCTTTGTTCAGAGTGGAACAAAGAAAAACAAAAGATCAAAGAGTGCATGAGACAAATAGACTAGTTATATTACCATCAAAAGTTCGCTTTTCGCGCGTATCCGTAATTCTCACATAATCGTCCTAAAAATTTGAAATTTGAAATTTCTCACGAGCTAACATTTTACTTAGTGAGGCATTCGATTAATTTCGGAAGCATTTCAGCATACTTAATTTCAATAGCAAAAATTGAAACTTAAGGGTTTCAGTTACAAGGCAAACATGTTATTTTCTTCGCTTGTAATTATTATTTTTACTCTGATATCGACGGGCAGGTGTTCAGATACAAAGAATAATAGCTCCTCAATTAACGCAAGAAACCACCAGATAGGAATTCCCACAAAACAATTTACCCCTTTGATATTCATGTTAACCGAGTGTTGCTGGTTAAGACTCCTGGCGAGTAAAGGATCATTAGCGAAAATGATAAACGAAGAAAAATCCTGCTCTAGCAAACACTAACAAATGTCAATCACAAATCGCTCAGAAAGTAAAGAAAAAACATGGACAATTATGAAAGAAACCGGAGAACGATTTAAGTCCTAAATAAACGAAAGCGCAGTTCTTCATATAGTCGCTAAACCAATGGTCAAATAAAGAACGGTTAGAATTAATCTTTTGGCTAGAATTTGAGATACAGTGTTAATGATCACTCGTTCTTTGAAATTAGCAAAGAACTGGTAACTTGTTCATACAACGGTCATCAATTTTTGCAAGTAAAATGAAAAAATAAACCAAAACATCTAGTGGTTATTTACTTACATCGTACGCCCCAGCTTTGATCTGGCTGTATAATTTCTGCTGATCTTCGTCCCAAAACGGAGGATAACCGACCAGAAGAATATAAAGAATAACTCCACAGGCCCACAAATCTACAGCTTTGTTGTACGGTTCTTTCTTCAATACCTCCGGAGACAAATAACCCGGCGTTCCAGCGAAACCGAACCACCCCACTTTATCGTTATCCACTTCAATTGCCAGTCCAAAGTCGGCAAGCTTACATATAGCTGATTTCTCTTTACTGGAAAGAAGCAGATTTTCAGGTTTGAGGTCTCTGTGCACAATATTGTTATCGTGACAGTGTTGAACGCTCTGCAACACTTGCTGAATACAGTGCGAAGCGTCCGCCTCGCTGTAATACTCCCGAGCCACAATCTCCTCAAAAAGTTCTCCTCCAGTGACGAGATCGAATACTAAATAATAGAAACCTTCTTCTAAGATGCTAGAGTGAAGGCGAACGATATTCGGGTGTTTCAGACCTCGACAAATTCGAGCTTCTCGCTCAACCTTCTGTATGTCGCGCGAGGTCATCTTACGCGTGTCGAGAATTTTCACAGCAAACTCCACTTTTCCTTCCTTCAGAACACATTTGCGAACTATACTAAAGGCACCTCTTCCAAGTTCTTCTTTGATATCATACATATCGTGAAAAGGTCTCGCTGAAGCCGCCATTTTCACCGTGATCTAGTGATCTCTTGATTCCAAAAAGATTGGAACTCAAGAGAAGGGCCTGGGTGCAGCATGCACCTTCCCGGAAATGAATTGTCTATTTAACAAATAGATTCCATGATGCCGTGAGTCTGTTCAGTAATAGATCACAGATGACGTCAAAATGTGGTAAGAACAAAAAGTGGCACACGAGGCGTAGCCGAGTGTCACTGATGTTTTTACCACATTTTGACGTCTTCTGTGATCTATTACTGAATCAGACGCACGGTAACATGGAATCTATTTGTTTTATATGTATAAGCAATCATACGGTTTCGAGTTCAATTTGAAATTAATTTGCACGAGTGAGTTTTTCAAAAAGCTGAAATTGCACGAGCCGCTTCGGCGAGTGCAATTTCGCTTTTTGAAAAACTAAAAAGTGCAAATTAATTACAAATTGAACGAGTAAAACCGTATGATTACTTATTAATAATATAAACAAGAAAAGTTTGCGTGGAGGATGTTTTGAACTTTACGGACTCTGAACTCTCTTCTCAGTTTTGTGCGCGCGCTTAACCTCAGGTGATTTAATTATCACGCAACCGGGAAAAAATTGCGCCGTAATTGCGCCATCCAGGGCGCGCGCTTGATTTGAAAGGAAAAGATTTGATTGGCTATCTGTGAACTGCTTTGTTTATTGACCAATCAGAATGCTAGCTTTGTTACCTATTTTGCATTCAATTACCTCTTTTCTGCACTGTGTTAAGGAAAAATTGCACTGTTCTCAGCCAATCAGAATAGAGTAATTTTTTCAAAGCCAATTTTTTGTTTCAAAACATTTTAACATAACGCGAAAGCCGGCCTTTAGCCCCGCCTTTGCACGAAAAAAAGCCATTTGACGTGATCTATACATTCAAAATGAAGCAGTTTCATTGGTTGCTATGCATAGCAAAGAATTGTGATTGGTCGAGAAAAATCACGCCACTTGTCAAACCTGACTCGAGCGTCGCTTCTCGTGGAATGAAAACTTACAGCGAAAGCAGAATTGAACTGCAAAATCCACAAATCTTGAAGAAAATGATGGAATAATCAAGTCTGGTTTTGTCATTGGAGCAGCCCTGTGAGCCGAAAAGCTTGGACGTTGCCTAGAAAATTACAGGAGCTGAAAAAATACCCTCGGAAAACTTGTGGTTGCGGTCAGCCTAGAGGCCATTTGATTCGAGTTTTGAATGAAAGGATCGTAAATGACGGTGGAGAATTTTGTCTTCTGTGGTTGGTGATTCTCAAATCAGCTTGATATAGTGTCGGAGACACATTTTAGCTGCGATACTCTTGACCGTAAGCTGTGGTTAGCTATACTTAGCCCGCTGCTGTGGCCTGAAACGGCCAGGAACATTCGCATCGGAGAGCAAGGTTATGTACTTTATTTTACCAATTTTAAGAAGTGATGTTTTGACGTTTCATTCCTGACATCAATCAGTGAGTCAACAGTTGTTTTGACACTGGGAAAAGTTAACTTTTTAAATAAATTAATCTCAGAAACATTTTGTTTATTGGGT
>CM042747.1:15560968-15568468 GCA_022496165.2 Catalaphyllia jardinei | reverse complement strand
GAGCAAAATCATAGAGCGCAGTAAGGAGCCGCCATGTTGGAGGACCTTCTTGGTCCTCCAATGTGGCGACCGGTAAATAGTGTAAACATCTGGAACTTACTTTGGCTAGCTAGTCGACTGATTATCTGAGCCTAGCCATAAGAAACTACACAGGCACTTTTCCTAATACTTAAATCTCCTAAAATGGCTAAAAATCACCAACTTCGTCCCCAGGGTCTTTTCCCTGAATGGGGGTGGGGCCCAAGTCAGGGAAAAGGCCCTGGGAATGAGCTGAAAAATCACGAGATAGGTGTATATTTTTCGACCTTTATGTCACGCAACCTCATTTCCA
Source organism: Catalaphyllia jardinei (assembly GCA_022496165.2). Taxonomy (NCBI): domain Eukaryota; kingdom Metazoa; phylum Cnidaria; class Anthozoa; order Scleractinia; family Caryophylliidae; genus Catalaphyllia; species Catalaphyllia jardinei. Next base: position 15,568,137 of record CM042747.1, on the reverse strand, counting down.
GGGCCTTCTCCCAAGCCAGGGAAAAAGGTGCTGGGAAGGCCTTTGTATGTCACCCACCGCCACATGATAACTTCGAAATTCAAAATGCGCTGGTTTCCAAACGAAGGAAGCTATGGGGCTGGAAAGTTGTTAACAGATATATAAATTTAGAACCTCTTATGCTTGATGAGGGTAAAACCTTTAGTTCTTGGGAGTTTGCTGACGTCACGTGCACACACACTAAACATATCGTCCTCATCTGAGTAGTAATCTCGACTCTAATCCGATACGGTTGATTGCATCTTGCATAACATTCCACAGTTTACCAAACAAACGTGGGCGAAGGTGTAGCTTTGAAGAGTTTAACTGCAAGCGACGCATCAGCTCCCAACCATGGTCGATTCAACCACCGCTATCGCCGTCTGTAGTGTCGTGTTTGGACTGTTTGTTATTGGTTGGATCGGAAGTATGTGTTACTTCAGGACGCCGTGCAAAGACATCGAGAAAGAAACCCAATACGTCGAAGAGGGAAACCTCGATTAGACAAATGACACGATCTTGAGATCGTGTTATTTACCAAGGTGGGTTTTTAAATGGGTTCAGTTCTCTGAAAAAGTACCGTGGAAACTGAACTAAATTGTATCTTGGTTGAGTAGTTTATTTGCGATAGATCAGGACGAATTTGACTAAGCATGCAGTGTGACGGGATTGAAGTTCGCTCCATATCATGTTATTGTTACTTCATCTTCTGGGACTCGGATACAAGCTATTCTTCATACTTAATTCTAACACTTACTACTGTAACAGCTGAAGGAGAATCAAACTGGTATGGCTAATTGATACATTACGAGTTAGGTTTCTCGCCGTGCCTCGGTGCATGTACTCGGTAAAGAAAATACCTTCTCCCACTCCGATTTCTTGTCAGATTTTCTTAGCCGCATTTGATGTCTCTATAAAACGAAGCAGACTATATCTTTTATTAATTGTTTTCATCTTCTAGTTTTGACGTTTAAAACAAGCAGCGAATTCATAATTAAAATTCACAAAGGAATCGAGGCGTGGAAAGATCGCGAATATAAATGAACATTGACACGGAAAGCGAAAAAGACGAGGGTGACTGGAAAGCGAGATATTCTAGCTCTTATCTCCTCTGACCATGCGCGTCTGGTTTCACTGACAAGTAGCCACCCGTCACGCTCTGGCTTCTAAGCGCGTTAACGGACGACGGTTTGCATGGCGATTCGCTCTACTTGATTTCACTAAATTGACTAAATATTGGTTCATTGTAAGGTGACAGTCGTGACATCGGCGCAATGAATCAGTTCCAAGATACAACTATCTGCTCGCGGAACGCGCCAAGTCTCCAACCACGTCGAGGTCAAGATTTTTGGAAGATCGACGATTTCTTAGTGAAATTCTGTCCTCTTTCTTGCCTCCATAATTAAATATCGATATATAACCTGAAAATTTAAATATTTATTCATAAATTATTTGATCTGTAATTGACCTCTGACGTAAATAGCCTCAATCTAGATTCTTTCTACTTTGACAACTTATTTCATGCTATATTGTGGTACCAATAATAGTTTCTAAACTTCTTTGAAATACACCATGAGCCCATTCCCCTTAGTCATGGGCTCCTGATTATGCCAAGGATATAGAGTAAAGTTTAAACTGCAGGCATTCCCTTCTTTCCATCAACTGAACATGAGCCTAATTCCATGAGCCTAATTGAATACCGAGTCAGCTCGCCAACGTATGAAGTCGATTCGCCAACGTCGAATGTCAGTTTGCCAACGCTTATATGTCAGTCACTTCGGGACCCAATGTCCAAAATACTTTTTCGTTTGGCTCGGCAGTGGATGAAAGAACGAGGAATAGGTTGTATGGCGTTAAGTCTTGGGTACAAATATTTAGCGGATTGTTTGGCTCGGCAGCGGATAAAAAAACGAGGAATAATTGATATGCGTGTAAGGGCAAAAGTGGCCCTGTATTCTGTAGTTTAGGTGAACTGACGTTTGACGTTGACGAATCGACTTCATCCGTTGGCGAACTGGTCGTTGGCGAACTGACTCGTTCCCCATCGAAACGACCGGTTGCCCCCTAATTACACGAAAACGTGAAAAATCTGAAGAATCTGGGGCGAAAAACTGGCAGATCCCAGCAGACGGTGTTACGGAACTATGAATGCAAGTCAAACTTTTGAACACAAAGCAAAAGTACTGCAGATGGAAACACGGATACATTGTATGAGGAAATTCATTCACCAATTATGACTTTTCGCGGTGGCTATGGTAGTCGATGGCTTGGTCTGACGATGGATTTTTGCGTTTAACCGCTGAGAAGGTTTCCAGTAAACCCATAGCCTCTTCCAGGGGTCAAGACCTTTCTCTTCTTTTTTAGTTCGGTTTTTTTCGCGCTTCACCCCAACTAAGTGAACGCCTGTAAGATGCTAGTAGACTGGAGGGCGGCGTCTTGATCACGCAAGACAGTTATGCGTGAAAGGGAATAGCTCTAGCGGAGTCAAGAGTTGTCTAGCCTGCGAAAACAGCCGCGTCTGTCTACGCAGGCTAAGAGTTGTCTATCATTTGGCATGTTTTGGGTAACTACTTGGTGTAGGCAGTACTCACCATATTTGGTAACTACCCGGACCATTCGCCTCAATGCCAATTATGCTTGCGATTATCTTTCATTTCTATGTTAGGGTAACTCCATATAAATTTATAGTACTGTACTGTAGCGGTTTAAATTCAAGTATAACTACCATTACGTGAGTGCCTGCACAAAGTAATTTTTCTTTTTTTTTTTTGGTTTCTTAAGCATAGAAACTTCAAAGTGTAATTATCTGCGCTAAATTCTTGGAGTGAGATTATAAAGATTACCGGATATAATGTCTTAGACAATGCGGCAAAGACAAATTCTTTCATTTGTCCACCTTCAAAAGATGCCTACATGTCAGTACTATTATGTTAATTAGTAGTATTGTTAACTTCTAGCCTCATCCGTTTGGGCAACACTGAAATGCAACGAGACTGTTGACTCATACAAAATGCATAAATTTCACTTTTGTTGTGACGCATTTATTTTGGCTGGTGTCTGGTAGGAGAAGAGACAGCAACAGTAAGATGGCAGTAGACAAAACGACAGCTATAGTGGTATCAGCCATTCTTTTCGCTGCTCTAGTCTTGATTTGGGTTTTATCGCTAGTATTCTGCATATGTCGTTCGCCATTTAGCGACTCAATTGGTCGTCCTGACCGTCGTTTTACTCCCGAGGAAGAACGCATGATACGGCAAAATTCAGAACGCAGAGCCAAGCAGTACGAAGACGGCTCGATGGCGGTGTAATATTTTCAAAACCGAGGGGGAAAACAACAGAGTAAGTATCTGCTAATCTCGTTGATCGTTTTTAAGATGATTCCTCAGTATTGCATTTCGCATCCCTGCTGAGCACAATTTTAATGTCATCAGCGCGCGAATGAGCGAGTGCACGTACACATTGCATAAGAGTTTTTCCCTCAAGGCAAGCTGGACAGCGAAATAAATGCTGGTTTTTTTTTTAAACGAGCATGGTGACCTATATTTTTTATTGGCATAATAATAATGTACATATCATCCTCTTTGACTTCAGGAAAATTATTATTTTTTTATTCGGTGGAAAAAAAGATATAGGCGAAAGCGTGTACAAAACCCTTACTGTGGAATACAAATTATGACCGCGAAATGAACGACTATACGAACCCTTTATGTCCAAGTCGTTTTAAATGGTTTGATTTTTCCACAAATTTTATAACATATTGTTCCATGTGCTAGACAATTTCTACCAGTCAAGGTTTTTCCTAAGTATTACTTTCATAGACTATGCTTCCAGCTAATACGGTAGAAACTTTCAAGGAAAGTTTCAAAACAAGTTATCGGCAACTTTTATTTCTGAGGAATCACCTTACGTAAGTGCTTCTGAAACTAATCAAGTTGTGAAGAAACATCTAATATCAACTTCGGTTGGAGCCAGTTTGTTGTTTTGTTATAAGTAAAGGTTAAAATATTCCTGAAAGACGCTTAATGGCGGTATAAAACAACCTGGCGAACGAAAACAACGTTGAATTACACGTGGCTTAACATGGATTAGTGGGATTTTATAGCTTTGGATCAATCCCAGAATCTGACTACCAGCAAGTCTGTCGGCCTCCGAGCAGTTTGACCTTCCTTACGCTTTTGAAAATTGATGTACAGTCCGTGACTTCCTGCTGTTTTGTAATTATTCAAATGTTCCTTGTGTAGAGTTCAAACTTTAGGGAGCAAACTTCATGAACGAACTTTGCTCGATTCTTTCTGACAGTTGGCAATGATTGTCTACTTTTGCTTTTAAAAGAACAGCCAATTTACACACACGGCTCCAGTGAAGTCTGAAGTACAGTATTTTTAATGCGGAGCACCATCATGCAGAAAGAAGGAATGACGAATTCTTGTAAAACACCGGATACTCGCTGAGACAGTCTTCCTCATCATCATTTATTTCTTAATCAAAACATTTTACAGTTGGACTGGCCCGCGGATAGCTATGCTAGTCTAGGCAGGCCAGTCGATCATTAGTTACAAATTATTTAGTATTATTATTACATTTATTACTATTATTATAACTATGGTAAGCAGAGAAAAATAGAAAGTTAGGAAAAAAGTGAGTAAAATAAAATAAAAAATGGGAAAAGAATGTTATTTAATAGATAATATTTCTTTTTTGTTTGTTTGTTTACCGACATTTTATTTTAGAAATGATTGCGCGAATCTCAATGAAGGAATCTTCATCTTCGAGAACACTTAGTTTATTTTTAATTCTGATTTTGAATGATTTTTTGGATAGTTCTCTCAGAGAGCATGGTATCTCATTCCATAGCTTAGCACCCAGCATCCAAGTGTTGAAGCTTTCATGTAAAAATTTTCTGAAGTAGAAGAACGTGTGTTTTAAGAATGGACACTGGACGTTTTTGTAAATAAATTACGTATGTTATTTGGGGCAGAAGCAGTGCTAACGTCGTGGATCAATTCAGATAAAGTTCCTAAGATACAGATACAGTTCCTAAGGCCCTCGATTTTCCAGTTAACGTTTCCCACCCCTAGTCAGCTCTCCTCAGTTTTGTACTTTGGGTCACTGCATACAAACACTACAGGCCATCGAATTAGCCAATTTTCATTCTCCTAATGGCTGGGTGAAATTTACTTTTACTGGAATCAACCTGCCTGTCATGAAAAATAATATCTACGTGAATATGTTGGGAATAAGTCCAATTTAAAATTTTTGTGAATTTGATTGACTCTGAACAAATGAATAAAATTCTTTCATATCATGTTGAATTGCTTCTGCTTCTAAGTAACGATTGAATCAGAGACTAGCTTCCAATTATTACAAGCGATGATCCCTAGAACAATACCAATCTGCGCTGAAGAAGACTCGTGATTCGTTTGATCGCCTTAAATGTGCAGTAGTTTTTTCTCTGTTTTATGTTATCCAGCTTAATGATTCTGATCAGTTCGAATTTCAGGCTTTGATCTTTTGATGCTGGGGATGGGGTTGAGGTTATATTGTTCAATGCCTATCCTTTTACCGCGATCCACAAGTACTTATTGGCGTTGTTCAAGTGTCCAGCTATAACTCGGTTTCGCCAGCATGGGCTTGCAAAGAGAAATAATCAAACAAACAAACAAACAACAGCCAAAACCGAGTCCTCCATAGTAGCTCTTGATAGTACTTTATTTGGAACAGCGTGTACACTATACTCATCACGCCGGATTTTCCCACTCGCCTTTGCGAGATAAGGCCTATGTTTCCTTCATTTAAAACACGTAGATCTACCATTACGTTCTTATTACTCTTGGCAGCAAGTTTCCAACATTGTTAATTCTGTGTTCTCTAAGCTAAACTGGATAGGCTACGTCGAGATGATAGTCAATGGCAGGGTTATCTCCAGCATTACTGAGTTCGTCGGTACCCATTCACATACCTGTCAACTCTCCCGGTTTTACCGGGAGTCTCCAAGTTTTTCATCAAAACTCCCGGTCTCCATGTTAGAGCACCTAATCTCCCGGGAAAATCCGAATTCGAATTCGAATTCTTTTTTTTTCATTAATTTCGTTGTTTTCAAGATGTCAAAAAGGAAAATAAAACAAGAAGTGTATTCAGTGCTGTTCTTTGAGCTGTTGACGATCGGAAAACGGAAAACGGAAAACGGAAAACAGAGCAGTCAATTTGAGGTTTATTTAACGAGTATCACGATTGGTCAAAAAATAAACCAATCAAATTGCACAATATAATTTGGTTTTATCAACTGAGTTGATAATGTGAATTAGCCACCGTAAAGAGATTCAGAAGCTGACGTTTCGAGCGCTAGCCCTTCGTCGGAGCGAATCGAGGAATTGTGGGTTGTGTGTGGTTTATATACAGAAGTATGGAGCTACGCTATTGGTTGGTGCCTGGCAACGTGAAAAACAGAATAAATTAGTTAAATGAAAAACGTTCGTTGATACCGTGAGGATTAAGAGTGCCGATTTGAAAAATGAATTTTTGTTCTAGAGTTTTGCGGCTTTCTGTGCTTGTAGGGAGAGGCCGCAGACTGTCATATGTTGCGTAGAATGATTCGGCAGATTGAAGTGTCTAGCGACCGGTTTAGATGCGTTTTTGTCGTCTTTCTCTACGTCACGAAGATGTTCTCGAAATCGGTCGCCTAGTCGTCTACCTGTTTCGCCGATATATAACTTTTTGCAAAGGGTGCAAGTTATACAGTAGATGACATTGGCTGAGGTACAGGTAAAATGATCAGTGATCTTAATAGATCGCTTGGGTCCCGACAATTTTTCAACGTTGCAAATGAAAGGACATGTTTTGCATCGTGCGCGTGCACATTTAAAAGTACCGGGTTGTTCACTCGTTTGAAAAGCACTTCTGACTAAAAAGTTACCTATGTTTTTGTCGCGTTTGAATGAAATTAATGGCGGTTGCGAAAAGATTCTGCCAGTATCGGGATCATTTTGAAGTAATTTAAAGTTTTTTAGAATGATGGATTTAACTGCGTGGTTGTGAGGGTGAAATGTGAGAGTGAATGGAATTCTATTGTTATTCTCCTTCTGAGACGTTTGTAGTGCTGACTGCCGATCAATTTGTTGGGCGCGATGATGGCCTGCTTCAACAACAGAGGC
>CM042747.1:15485836-15553648 GCA_022496165.2 Catalaphyllia jardinei | reverse complement strand
TCCCTTGACAAGGTCGTTAGCTCACTAACATCGAGGCATGGAAAGCGCTGTTGTGCATCTTTCTTTTGGTTTCCTTCCACGGGTCAGAGGGAAAGAGATGGTCAGTCCCCAAATCAAAACTTGGAGTTAGACTACCGGCTTTGAAATGGTTTCAAATTGTGCCGGAGAAAGTGTGCCGTGACAACCGTGTTTGCATACTCTCATCTAAACACACGTATCAACCAATGAGAATGCGCGTACTGTCTTAAATATTTTATAAAACTCAATCTAAACCAGTCTCTGTAACTGTATTGTCTTGGATTTCAGTGAAGTGACTATATTTTGTTGTTAACATTTGCTTGTTATCATTTTACAGGCAATATGATTTTCTAAGTGGCAGCACCCTACAAAAAAGGCCATTCTGGGAGATCACCCATCATACCTTCATGTATTACCCTTAAAAAAAGTCGAAGAACCCTTAAGAGGCCTGTAAGGATGTTTTTGCAGTAAAAAAATGTATGTCTGTTGCCAAAAGTTCTTTTATTCTTGTTTATTGTGCATTCTCTCTGAAGGACCCTGAAGATAAAATTGTAATTGAAGAACTTCAACATGCCCAGGATGTTATGAATGTATTGGCTGGTTTCACAGTGAATCTAACTGATTTTCCTCAGTTGGCTATGAAATGCGGCAGTACAGGACTTATTCCAGTGTTCTTGGAAATGACTGAGGCCCTAAGAGATGATTCAATACTAGACATGATTCCCTTTGAGGTAAGAGTACAGCTCCTGTGCTATGTTAAAATCAGGATGTATAGAGAGTTAGGACAAAGTTCAATGTCAACAATATGAACATACATACAAATGTATAATGCAGTAACGAGTATGCTGGCGACTGTTCTTGCTATTTGTAATCATTAGAGATTTGATTTCCATGAATGGTTTGTGCAGAAAAAGTATTTAAAAATTTGTCAAATTTGAAGTTAATGTGTAGGCAGTAGAATTTTCAAGTTAGAATAAAATTTAAAGAAGAACATAATTTTATTTGATTTTAAAAAATTGTACCTTTGGCTGTTTATAGGATCCAGGGACAAAAATAATATCACAATTCACAGTTCGTGGCAGATCCTTGTCAAGAGTGCTTGGATCACTTGTTAATCTGGCTAAACAGGTTGCAAACAGGACAGTCTTCACAGATAGCAGTGGAGTTCAGTATCTATTGCCATTCCTTAAATCACAAGTTACTGCTTATTATATCAAGAGTTTATTTTGCTTGGCATATCTTATTGAAGAAGACAATAATGAAACAATAATAATCGATGCTGGTAAGTAATATAATTGCAGTGACATTAGAGTGTTTGGTAGTGCTGACAAATTTTATTTTGATTTTAAGAAATTAGACAGTATAACAGTTGAAGAGCCCTCTTGAAGATCAACAAATTTGTTTTTGCGACACTGACCCAATGTGGAATATATCTTACTCTTTTGCCCTCTTCACTGTCCCAGTCAGAAATAGGAACCCATACTCGAAGTATTATCCACAATCATGCATAACATAGTTTGTGTAAATGAAACAGTCTCTACACGGTTTTCAATAAAATGTCCTTTTTTAAGTTTGATATTATGTTAAGTATATGACTTCTACCCACACATTTGATGCTGATCACACACTTTGTATGAAGGCCTTTTTTTAAACTGAGATGTCAAATTGATCCACCTTAAATGATAGATAAACCTGCTTATGGCCTGTGAAACCGGTGTATGTCACTTTATTTAAAAAGAAATTTTAAATGATGTAATGATTTTACTATAAAATTACCGTGTATTTTGTTTTTAAGATGTTTAAATAAATTGCTTTTCCTTTCAGAGCCCATCAAATTTATCATTGGAATGTTGGAAAAGGCCACCAAGTCGAGTGCTCGTAACTACCTGGGATTCTCTGTCAGTGATGTAGCTGATGGTATAAGTAAACTTGCTGTTAATGAAAGCAACAGTAAGCAAGTACGGTTGTTTTGTTTTCGATGCATGAAAAAAAAATCAAAATCGGCCAAAATAAGTGTGAAAATGTATTTTCCCTCTTATCTGGATGATTTGGTGACCTGTGCAGGAGACCAGGAGACTTTGCCTGTATCCAAGAGACTCCTCAACAATCTGGGAGAGTTTGCACAGATGAGGTCATGTAATGTAACTAGTATGCCCTTCAAAATTGTCTTAAGGATGTCGCGCTAATAATATTGTTTCTGGCATTCTTACTGTGCATGCAAATTCACATGCCATGCCATGCATCGAGGATGCATGCTAAGTACTAAAGTGAACAATGATAGGGCAGACGGCCATTGATATAACTTTGCTTGGATTTAACAATCTTGGACATTTGGTGACGCCTACTTATCTTTTCAGAAACAGATTTTATTTACAATTATCTCCACATTGTCCAAAAATGAACAAAAAATTGATTTGGGAAGTTAAAAAAAATTCACGATTTCTGTCCGCGAGACATTGAATCCTGCCATCATGCGGCTGCAAGACTCATGCAATTGTGGTCACTAAATGCGAACTTGTTCTTTGAGGAACCTCACCAGCACCAGTTGACTGAATTCGCTTCATAGGTCCATTTAAACCATGTTTGGCAGAGAAAACGTCCCTTCAAACCTCTAATTGCAATATTTTGGGACTTGCAGTCACTGTGGCCATCTTCGCTAACAAGCCCGATTTACACAGATTTAGGTGGTCTTCTGGATATGTTCTCTCCAAAATGAAGTCGGTGACCCCACATTTTTTTTTACATTTCTGACATCATAACTCATCATCTTTCAATGGTAAAATTTTCAGGAAAAAAATCAATGTTAGAAAATTTTTGCGCAAACTTCCTTAAAGTAAGCCTACAGAAACAAGTACAGTGGAACCTTGATTTAACGAAGTTGCTGGGGACCGGCCAAATTTGTTCGTTAAATGGCGGGTTTGTTATATTGAAAACCTTGATATAACGAATTTGAGGGGAAAGGATCAAAATGTTCGTTACATCGAGGTCATAGTTAATGATTGATTTGTAACACAGGTGACTTCTGTAGAAATACTATTAATAGTGCCAATGTCTATGACAAATAATAAGCCGTTGACTGAAAGGTTGCTGTCTCTTTACCATAAGGATTAAAGGATTTGCTGACTGTTGATCTGTTCAGCGTTTATCTTCTGTCGCATGTTGACACTGTAATTCGTTACATCAAGGAATTTGTTATATCGAGGTTTGTTATATTGAGGTTCGTTATATCGAGGTTTGATTCCATACATTTTACTGTAATTTTGCAATAGGGGTTTGTTGAATCGAGGTTCCACTGTAGTTACACCAACACAATTTCATAACAAGAACCAAATACATTCTATTGTTCCCCCCCAAATAAAAAAAATTACTAACTTAAATTCAGCCAAAACCATTTGCAGAAGATGTGTTTTAATGATAACACAGGAATTTCATCTTTTCCAGATTGGTTTAAATGGAGGAATTCCTGTCATGGTAAATATGTTAAAGACATCTCAACAAGATTCAGAGAGTCTCTGTGGGACTAAAGCCTTGTGGATGTTGTCATTTGACGTCACCAACAGGGCACTCATCAAAGCTATCCCATCAGCCATTGACACACTGCAAAGTTTGTTAAAGCATCCAAATAAGGATGTTGTGAAAGCCTCTCAAGGTGTTCTCTGGGAAATTGAAAGGAACAGAGATTCCTTTAGTTCAGGTAAAAGCCTAAAATAGTTCAAGATGTACTGAGCTTTGCATTTAAATCAGATGGAGACTAATTTTTATGAACTCTGGAATTTAGTGTTGCTTTCAATTGGGTTTATAATGAATTAATATAACACATAATGAATTAATATAACACAAGGGCTGCATCTTGTGGCAATTATCATATTTCATTTTCACATTTAAATCAACAGCAGAACTCCTTTTCATGCTTTGGTGTGAAAGCGTGGTTTTGTCTCCCATCACAAGTGTGTAATCAACCAAAAATGGCGTTCAAGAAATCAATTCACAAAGCTTTATTCGCAGCTTTAGAAGGCGAGGAGGATTATATTGAGGCACCTAATTTACTATCCAAAATTAATTTATATTTTACATAACTTTTTGTAACCAATCACTGTTAATATCTTCGCTGGTTTAGTTTGCTTAGTTTGTAAACATATTTATCCCCAGATGCTAATGATTGTATTTTATTTATAGTTTTCTTTTTCCTGTCATGGTTCATAGTCTTTTATTTGAAGCAATTATCCTCTTCACTACATGTATCTTCAATGCTATTATTTTGGAGTTTGAAGAATGTTTGGTTCAAAATAATATGGCTCAAGAGCAGCCATAGCCCAGAGTGGTAGTTAAAAGACTTTTGGAAGCCATTTGGACAAAATCTCTCAGACGGAATGAAGTTATGAAAACATGGCCTGGTTGCTGAGTACTAATTAGAATGGTGGCAACAATGTTCAAATTTTGTTTCTTTAGAGACAAATTTCATAAGGAAAACCTGCACTTTAGAGGCTGAAACTTTGGTGACAGAGGTGACAGAAAAAAATTTTTGAAGTGATCTTGTGAACAAAAAAACAATAAATCAATGTACTTACAGTGTACGTCTAGCTACATGATTTTATTACTTTTCCCTTGATATAACATTTAATCATTTTTTCAAAAAGCCAGTGGGTTCTATGTACTGGTGTACATGTGCACAAGGTGTCTTCGCTGATTTGGAGTCAGTATACAGTGGCGGAACCAGACCTTGAGCTAAGGGGAGGGCCCGGGGGGGGGCGGATTTTGTTTTACTTGCCCTGTCGGCTTCTGCAGTATTTTTTTTACCCAAACTAAGAAGGGGCTGGGACCGGCCCCCTGGGATCTGCCACTGGTATATTTACATGTAACTGCAGTGTATTGTTCAGGCTTTTGTATATATGATTCTTGTGTAACTAGTACACAGGGACAGGACACCAAATGGCTTTCTCTTCTTGGAAAACCTCTTAGAAGGAAAGTCGTGTTGCTAAACTGCAATGTGTGATATATCGTACTACAGTTCCCACAAAAACCCAGCACATCATGATCAGCTACCAGTGGGACTGTCAAGACACCATAATTCAAGTGAAGGATAAACTTAGATCAGTGGGATTTAATGTGTGGATAGATGTTGAAGAAATGAGAGGTTCCACCTTGGAAACCATGGCGTCTGCTGTCGAACATTGCACAGTCTTTCTAATGGCAATTTCACGGAAGTACCTTGAGAGTCCCAACTGTCGTGCTGGTAAGCCGTGAGAGGTCATACATACATGTAAGTCTTGGTAATCAAATGCGAGTCCTGTACTGTAAGCTATGGACTGAGTTTTTTCCCTTTCGATTTATGTTAAAGTGTGTAGTGTACAGGCGTATGCACCTAGAAGACGAGGCTAGTAAGATGTTCATTACATCTCTATGTGTGTTTGTGTTCAGGAATAGCTTTCAATTCTAGCGGTTTTTTCCAACAGATTGTAAAGGAAGTCACAGCGCGCCTAGTAATTAAGAGGTTATCATAAATATTATTTAAGGCTGCGTTCCTTTGGGGTGATCCAGATCCGGATCAGTGATCCAAAATCTGTCTGGATCATGGTGCATTCCTTTGATGCACCATGATCCAGACAGATCTTGGATCCCTGATCGGGATCTGGATCACCCCAAAGGAACGCAGCCCAAGTAAAATGTGACATATTTGTTGATGTTCATGTGCTTACATGACGATATCTTCAATTCTCACAGAGGCGGAATATGCTTATCAGCTACGAAAACAAATCATTCCATTAATGATGGAGCCTCGTTTTCAACCCAGTGGTTGGCTGGGCATTATAGTCGGAACCAAGCTATGGATGGACTTAAGGGAGGCGCGGAATTTAGAGGCGGGGACCAGTCAACTCGTTAGGGAACTGGGAAAAGCAGGAAAATCCCAAGGTACATGCTTGTTTTCTTAAGTCAGGCGATTGACCAGTGTGAGTAGCAAACGGTGGAAATAAAAAGCTAGAAGGCTAAAAACACTGGCTGAATGCTGAAACGCAAACCGTAATACCTAAACTTTTACTTTCTTGTGAACTAAGCTGCCTCAAAGGGACACTATCATGGCAATTTCGCTACTTTTTGGGCAAATCAGTGACAAAATTATGACTGAGTACCATTGCTCTGATACAAAATGATCCCATTATTAAAAGATGACAATTCGACACCACAACTTTTGTGGATATAGAACTCACTATACCTACATTGTCTTAGCTTCAGTGTATTGGATAGTAATTTGTAGCAAAATTAGGCCATTACACGGAGGTTTCGATCAATGAAACTATTTTATTTAGGTTTTTAACATTTGGAAGTCAAGCTTTAGCGGCCTTTTAAAGAATATTGATTGATTGATTGAGTGAGTGAGTGAGTGAGTGAGTGAGTGAGCGAGCGAGCGGATCGATCGATCGATCGATCGATTTATTTATTTATTTATTGATATATTTATAGGAGCCATCATTGATCGGGCTATTATGGCTTCCTGGTATTAATTGAATTAAAATTTAATTCTCAAAATCATTGTAAGTCGTTACTTAATGTTCACAGCCGGCGGGAAAGACATATCTAAAGAAGATGAACTAAAGAAGACACTACAGTCCTACAAGAAGAATCACCGAAGTGTTTATGTATATCTCTCTGAAGCCGAGAAACTCATTAGAAGCCTGCGGTCCTTTCTTATGTCAGGTCAGGTGGCTACGGAAGCCTCGTTTTGGAAAGCAGATGCTCTTGTTGCACTTTCCATCAAGATACCCGATCAAAAAAGTAAAACTTTGGTCTTGAATTTCTTGGTTGATGTAGATCTTCCCGAAATCTTGATTGAGGTTGTAAGAACTCTTCGACAAAAGTATCCCCAGGCGTTCTCAGAAACAGAGAAACGTGATGTGCGCAAAGACGATGAGCCAGGGGAAAAGATCTTGAAGAAGAAAGCCAATACAAAGAGGGGATCTGGGGATGAAAAACACAGCGAGGTAAAACGTATGACGTATGAAAGATTGCAAGCGAGTTCAATAATGTTCACGTTTTGTGTTATGTAACGAATTTACCTGGACGTTATGATCTAGGATATGTGCGAAGTGTCAAGTTTTAATTTAGGTTAAATATATATTCGTCAAACTATGAGATTACGATAAGTTTTGAGATGGAAAGCTACTGAATTGCATGTTTCTTTCTTACTCTACGTATCAAGTCTCTGTCGACTCTACTGAACACCAACGCTTTTCCCAAATGACTGTACGAAGCTCTTGTGAGAGTTTGCATATGATATTGTCGGAAGTTCTTGTTTTTCAGTGAATGTCAGCAGGTTCATTACTTTGTTTTTTATTCCTGTATTTTTCACTGAAGGTAAACTCGGAAACCAACTGGGCTCTGGAGGTGATGTTAACAACGTCGATAGCAATTTTGAATTTTACTGATACTCACGATGCCTTTTGTGAAGTCTGCGGGAGTGCAGGACTAATCAAGGAGTATTTAGAGCTGTCGGAGCAACTGAAGAAGGGTTTACCTGAACTTGATAATCAGAAGGTACGAGTGACTACACATCTTACGTAATTTAATTGGTTTACTTTTGTTTTGGGAAGAATAACACTGAGTTCGTAATATTGTAACCAATAAATCGGAAGTTACAGATTGCGCCCATTGATTGAACTTGGTCAGGTGCCACACATCTACGGGTAATTGTGACTGGTTAAGGGACAGAATATTGACATTGAATCATCGGCTTCAAATTTGCCCTTGAAATGTCCTCATTGGTTTTTGAACAAGTGCTTGTTGGCGCAGCTGATGTCAACGAAACATTTCAGTAGACGTTTTTCTCGTACTCACGGGAGTTCTTACTTCTGCCCTCTCACTTCTCTCCTCCCGGCCCTAAAAAGGTCTTTTGTTCTAGAGCTGTGACTGAAATTCAATTCCTGTGTTTTGCAGGATTCTCTAACGAGTGCTGAAGACAAAGACAACAAATTTTCAAGACGAGGCAGCTTGCTGTTTGAGGTTTTGGGAGTACTTCACAACCTTTCCAAACGAATCAACAACAAGAAGCACTTTGACAACAGTAGCGCTGTAGAGACGCTGCTGAGCTTCTTCAGAACAAAGTTTCCTGTGTATAGAATGACTGCACTCCTTGCTCTTGCTTACCTAGTAGACGAGAAAAACAATCATCTTATAATGGCGAGTGAAGGTAAGCGATCATGAAAGATCATTAATAAACAGCATAGCCTTGTTATAGGTGTTCTTGGTATGGATGCCCTTCTTCTTTTCTTCGACGGGAGGAAAGCTTCAGCACTGAGTAGTTTATCTTACCAACTTGTTTCATCTTGTCCTGTCTCAGTCGCATCGAAAGACTTGCCAACATGTTATGCCTCACCTTGGATGATTAGTCCATTTAATGATATGAAAATCTCTTGTAAGGTCCCTAACTGTTATTTGGACTGACAGATCAGAAATTACTTTTATTAGAACCAATCAAAGACATCCTGAAGCTGCTGGACAAAGCTAGTCATTCCGCTGACAGACGCAGTCTTGGATTCTCGGCGGCGGAAATAGCTTTTGGACTGATGCATGTGGCCACAAACGATGGAAATAAGAGAATGGTATGATATGCTTGTGTTAAGGGTGCATTCGATATACTCTTGCAACCCATGTCGACCTATTTGTTGCTGAAATCTTCTCTTCGGGAGGAGGGCTAGCTCTGAAGGCAAAGGTAAAATGCCATGCTCGTGGTAGTCGCAGATTGGTTGCTATAGGTGCTGATGAGATAGGCCTAAGTGTTGCTAATTGGCCATCTTGCAATTGTTAGAGCGAATCAATTCTAAATTGGTCAGTTATTAAGTTTCAGAATTAGTGCCAGAGAACTCTCTCACGTCAACGCTTTCTTCTTCAACTATTTCCCATTCTGCTCTGTGCTATGTATTGTTGACACTGTAATAAAGTAATACTTCATTCACTTGGTCGGTCCATCATTTAGTCACGTGTTTAGGAGGCTTTGCTGATGTAGAGTTAACTTGAGTGTGTTCTACGAAGTTGCAGGATTCTAATCAATATAACATGTTGTTACTAGATAGGCCAACACGGTGGTATTCACATGTTGGTGTCCATGATTAAAGGTCCAGATGAACACGAGCAGGAGAGAGTAGCAGCCATGAAAGCATTATACATGTTATCTTTTGACGAGGCGAACAAGGAAATGATCAAAACTGATCACGATACCATGGTGCTGCTGCAAAGTCTGCTGACATCAGATAACAAGGAAATACAGCAGGCTGTATCTGGAGTGATGTGGGAAATAGCAGGGAAGAAAGAACACTCTGGCACCTCAGGTATATACTAGACATTTCTTACAATACAATGACATAGCGAGTTAACAAAGCATTGGAGAAAGTTTAGAACTGAAAGAAAAATGTTCTGAACTCGTCTAATATTTGACCTCAGTTGTAGAGTGTCAGGAAGTGGCGGGGGTGGGGGTATGGGGACGAAGGGTTGAATGAAGTGAATGTTCAGTCTGCTCATTGGCCAGGGAGCCTAGAACATCTCGACCTTATCCCATTTCCAAAGCACGGAACTCGTGACAGTGTTAAAATCAAATACATCGTATTATTATATGACTTACGTTAGTAGCAGATATAATGCGCGCTCTGATTGGCTAATACTAGGACATTATTCTCTCGTAATGCCCACGGGGCGATCATGGCCAGCAAAAACCAAGCTAAAAGCCATGTAATAAATTACTTATTCCTCGAATGTTCGATCTTTACGGCAAAATCTCCAACCTCGGCCTTGCCGTATTGACCTCGCTATCGGTCAATACAGCAAGGTCTCGGTCTGAGATTTTTCCGTAAAGACCGAACATTCGAGGTTAAAAAGTAGTTAGTATTACAAAATTTGTTAATGGGATGATCCTTTTTTAAATAAAATTATCTTATAAATCCTTACATCGGGGAAAATAGAGCGGTTGGGTACGTAAACGTTGAGTAAAGAGTTCAAAAATGGTTTTCACAGATTCTGAAGAGCACGTGATGATAAGCTACCAGTGGGACACTCAGCTAACAATGCTCCGAGTGAAACGGGAGCTGGAGGCTCAAGGTTGTACCGTGTGGATGGACGTGGAGCAGATGGAGGGGTCTATTCTGGAAACAATGGCTCGAGCTGTGGAGAAATCCTCTGTGTTACTCTTAGCAGTGTCACGCAAATACCAGAACAGCCCCAACTGTAGATCGGGTATGGACCTTAACGGTGACGCAATACAATTATAATAGTAAAATACGGCTCGTTTATAAGATAATTAGTGAGTTTTACCGATCTGCTATGAAAATGCATAACTGATACTTCTTGTGCTTAATCGCACACAAGTGTTTGAAATGTCAATGGCTAAGCTTCACAGATGTGTTAAAAGTAAGTGGCGTGATTCACCAGATAAATTCTATTTCTGATCACTGGATATTTCCAAGTTGTACCAATCATTGAAAAGTACAGAGAAATATTTCTGGAGCACGAAACCGTCGGTGCTGATTCACTTCCTTAAAGAAGAAACTTAGAGAGATTTCCATCCTAGAGGAGTTTCTTCTGTAAAGAGAGTTTCATTAACAAGAAATGTCTATCTTAGAGTGTCATCCAGCTTAGAGAAGTTTTGTCCACTGTTGAGAGATTTCACCCTAGAGAGTCTCTTTTAGAGGTGTGTTCGCTTTCAATCGGTTCCATCTTAGCGAGGTATCTGCGTAAGTGTCGAGCTAGACATTATACTACCGTAGACAGCTTCTTTTACGCTAGTGGAGTGTCCAACCTAGAGAAATTGCCATCTCAGAGGTAGCTAGGAGTGTCCACCGTAGAGAAAGCCCCATTTCAGAGGTCACTGGCTAGGGAAGCGTCCCACCTAAAAAAGTATATTCACCTCAGAAGGAAGTGTTAGTCTGCCGTATAGAGATGATCGTCGTAGAGAGATGTTTAGTTCAGGTAGGTGTCTTCCTTGAAAAAGATGATTCTCAAGTAGATGGCTAAATTACTGGACAAAGTTACTCCAGACGGTAGCTTTACAAGGTGTTACATTTTTTTCAATTTTTGCCACGTTTATTAATGTGCAGAGGCCGAATACGCTTATCAGAGAAGGAAACGCATGATCCCACTGATGATGGAGCCTAGTTACAGTCCTGACGGCTGGTTGGGGATTATTCTGGGCTCTAAACTGTGGATGGACTTCAGAAAAGACCCAAGCATTGGAATCCAACAGCTGATAAAAGAAATATCCAAAGCAAGAGTCGGTATGTATCTCCTATGTATCACTTTATTTCTTTTGTTTGTGGCAATATGTAATTTGTTCATAGTGGTTTGCACACCCACGTTATATGTGACTTGTAATTTTCATCCAGCTGCTGCTCAAGCTCAATCACTAGGGACTGCTCCACTCAAGGCGGCTACAAACGAAAAGGTTTTGCAATGGAAGAAAGAAGACGTTGCAAAATGGCTGCAGGATATAGGATTTGCAGTGTAAGTGATAAGCGGTTTTTAAGTGAAATGGTTCAACTTTACCGCGGCGTTAAGTAACTATAGTAAGCACAATTTTCTGGTACAGTAAAAACCTCCATATAAAAACCTGTGATTTAACAACCTACAGGCTGAAATTTCGCATTTAAATACTCAAAATTGTAAGAACCTGTTCAGCCTGGAAAAGAAAAATGTTAGGTTCTTTTACAAAAAAAATCACTCCAATTTTGATGTCTAAATTCTGGATCTTAGTTGTGTGAGAAACGGGGGGCAAAAATTTATTTTGCATAATTTTGTTTTCTTAAATACATTTTTTTTTTATTTTTACTAGAAATATGTTTTCCATAAAGCTTCAGTGCGATGTAGACAATTAAAAAAAGTAAATATAAAATAAGTTATAGTAATGTATTGGTGTTCTTCTTGGACCTTGATTGTTTTATCATCCCAACACCCAATTTTGTTCATCTGAAATAAAAATTATATATATATATATACTTCTGAAGAAAAGAAGCTATTAAGAACCTAATCAGCCTGAATTGTGAAAAACTCCCCTAAAACATAAGAACCTGTTCAGTCTGACCTCGGAAATTGAAGGTTCCTACATCTGGGTTTTAACTGTATTTCCTTGCCACCCAACTTAACTTGATTCAAGTTGGAATTGAGTAACCCAAATGTGGAACAAAACAATGGAAACGACAAGTTGGCTACATTCTTACCAAATGTAACAATGTAGACTTCTGATAAATTTTCAGGGGCATCCTCAGTGTTTCTTAAGTACGATGTGATTTACATTCTTTGAAAGCAAATAGGGGCCCTTTACGGGAGTAAGCTCATTCTTATCATATCTCGTTTTCTAAGAGGTGACAACAGTGTTCGAGGAAAGCTGGACGGACCTTTGTTGCACATGCTCAACGAACTACGAAAAGAGGTTAGTCAATTTTATCCCTTCGTAACCAGGGGCGGGTCCAGGATTTTTCTTAGGAGGAAGTGCTCCATTAAGGAATGGCGTAACTGACTGGTGAGGTAAACAAGTTATAAGAGCGAATACGAATAGGGCAGTAACATCTCGGGGGGGAGGGTGTGTCTATTCACCCCTAGATCCGCCACTGCTTAACTTCTTATATGCATTGCTAGGATAGGTTTCTTTTTTCCGTACAAATGCTAAATGAACCAAACCTTTGTGACCTGATTTAATTGGTTTTTTAAAAATACGTTTGAAGAAAACGAATTTGCTTATTTCGTATTCTTTTTTCCAGAGCCCAGAATTCTTTTACAACTCCATCAAAAAAGACCTAGGATTTCCAACTGTGATCGAAGTTCTTCAATTCACCAGAGAGCTGAAAAAACTGCTGGGTTAAACCAGGCCAAATGTCACGTTGCACGCGATAGAATGCGTTATATTGTGATACAATTCACACAGGATAGTGATTGCACTATGGAACGAGCTTTCACTTGCTTGTCACGGCTTCAGCACTATGTTATGATCCCAAGTGTAACACTGTAGCGTTACTTTTAAGTCATTGGACTTGATGTAAATTTTTAAATTTTTAATTTTAATTTTATTTGGTAAAATTGTTATCCGAAGATCATTCATTGTAAATCAAGGTTGTTAGGTCTTAAGACAAGATTAGTCATGGCAGCTGAAATTAAAGCCTGAACGGTATTCGAACCCATGACCTCTGCCATACCGGTGCAGTGCTCTGCCAACTGAGGCGGGCCACTTTGTGAGATCGTAATATACCCGTAGATGCTGACGAATACAAATGATGATATATGAAATATCATATATTGAACTGTGAGAAAGACATAAAGACATGACTGATCATCGCAGTTATGCAAAAGCCTACAAAAACAAAAAAAGTCAGGTATAAACGGGATTCGATTCCAGTCCCCTCACCTTTATTATATATAAATAGCTGTTTTAAATTTCAACGGTTAGTTTTGAAAATGTATGTAGAGTACATACGAAACGTCAAGTCATAAAATGTACAAATTAAACATGTTTATCACTGCTGTTTGTGTCTTATTTTTGATCAAATGTCTTAAAAGCTGTGTTTGGCGTAAGGATGTGCCGATGGGGAAAATTACCTACCTGGAAGATGCGTTTTTAGGTCGTTTAGGCTTCTTTGTATCTAATTCTGCTGAACTGATTAATTGTGATATATAGTATGGGAACCGTGTAGCACACGTGAATTAGGAAATGTTTGGGTGCCGGAAGTAGGCAGTGGCGGATCTAGGGAAAGGGGGAAGGGCCCGTGGGGCAGCCCCCCTTTCCACCCCTTATTATGGGTAAAAGAAGAAATGACTGAAGGGAAAATGGCCAGCAGGGCAAGTAAATCAAGACCGCGGGGGCCGCCGCCCGGTCAACTCAAGGTCTGGATCCTCCACTGGTAGGCAATACACCAAATCCTCTTTGGTTAATACCCTTTTAAACGAGAGAGTCCCCACTGGCCAAAGAAAATTTGACCTTGGTGGGGTTTGAACCCACGACCTAAATTGTGGAACGAGTTCACGACCCCAAGGAAGAATGGTTGAGTCAAATGGCGCAGGGGAAAGAGCACAAATTTCGAAGCTTTTCAGAGGCTTCCCGGTATGAAATTGAATGGCTGCAGCAAAGGAAATGGCAATGTCTAATGATATAACTTGCGCCTGAGCGTGAACACAAGTCTGTTGCATTTGCACAACATAACGTTTAAAATTTTACGGACGTGAGTCATCTATTGGACAACTAGTATTTGGACTATTTATTTACTTATTACTGTAATCCTATTTTTTGCGGGGGTTAGGGGGGGGGGGGGGGAGGGGAGTCCGTAGGTGTAGTCCGTGTGGACTGGTACATAAATTAGTCCACGAACCCGGTCCGTAGTGGGGATCTGCGGACCAGGGATCAGTATTTTCGAGTTACCCAGTCAAACGTTAATTAGTTACATGAACCTATTGTCTGCACCTCCTTCCACTCCATCTTCACAGGACTCGTTAATAGAACAACTATTACAAAATACCATGCAGATATTTGTGGTACCATTTGTATTTATTTCCGATTTTTTTTGGTCATTGACCTTTCAGCTGTTACATTTTATGAGTTTCTGAACGAAGAAGTTAAGGTATATTATTGGCCATGTAAAATTATGATTTGCAACTATCTGAATTTCTGATATTAAATCATTTCTACAGCAGTTTGCTTGTCAAAATCACTAAAGCATGATCTTTACACTAATATATACAACTACAAAACTTGTTTCATTTATGACCTCTTAATTTGGTCCCCATGACAGATTTAAACCCGAGGTGACCTCATGTGACCATGTATGAAATATAAACCTTGATACTGCATGCTTAACTTACGTTTATTTCTACTTATTTTTTATTTATTTACCGGTTTATTTCTATCTTACTGTTATTTATTCTGATTGGTTATATTATTGGTAATTGTTATTATCCTGTATCAAGTTATATTTTTCATGCACGGTTACAGGAGGTCATTTCAAATTCAAATCTTTGCTGGCGACCAACTGAAGAGGTCACAGACAAAACATGTCTCGAAGTCGCACATACTGTGCAACTATGTGTCGAAGAAAAATTCAAACGAAGCCTTCCCATATCAAGATGCTGTTCAGGAATCATCCTTTCTTGTTTTAACAAGAAGAACTTTTTTGTAAAGGAGGCTATTGTGCATGGTTTAGAGTGGTTTTCAATTGAGAGGGTTACTTCAGTTGGTCTTGGTTTTACTACGATCGGAGATTGGCTGAGCAGTCTAATTGGCCAGAAATTGGTTTGGTTTTGGTTTTACGATACTCAGTTGAAAACCACTCTATTTGCTTCCACAACAATGCAATGCTTGGTCTAAGTGGGGGGGGGGGGGAGCAAAACCGTCTATAGAGGAGTAAAGCCATATTTTTGTATGTTTTCTTCCTTAATTACTAGAGCAAGGCTTGAGAAAATTGTCCAGTTGTCAGGGACAAGTAGATTTTGCTATCGGGCATGTTACTTTCATTCTCACTTACCCAATGGACAAGTCGCCCTCCAACTAACAAACAAAATAAGTAAACCTTGCTTAGGGCAAGCAAAATTTGAGAGCTGATTGTTCGAAGGGCAAGCTTGAATTTAAGTTTTTTTCGAGCCTTGTAGAGGAGTATATAGATATTTTAACTGACTTCCTATCCTTCACCATTTTCAGTAAAGCGTTAAAACTGTTAATTCTCCTTCGCTGTCCTTCATTTCTGTTGACATCAGAGTTCTGAGAAATTGTTGGTACATGCAGACAATATCTTTCAGTTGATGATGGCCGTTATTCTCATCACTGGTTATACTGATAAGAAACTGGCGCTGTAAGGAGAAGCCAGTGGTTAATCACAAGGCCATCTCAGTCACACTTGTCCAGCTGTATAACTGCCACATATTCAACGACTATTTTTTTGAAACAAATTGTTTTTTCGATAACTGATCTTCATTGCTTTCCATTTGAAACAGTTTGGAAGTGACAACATTTACTGCATTTAGTGTTGGTGAGTTAGGAATTAAGTCTGTCAATAGAGGCTTGGCTGTCTTCTCTGGGATCCAGAGGAATAGAACCTACAAAGAAGGAAAAATTTATTTTTTAAAGACCTGAAATTAAGATATAGCTAGAAGACTTTCCTCCATGGAAAATGACTGATTCCAATGCCAAATTGAACACATCTTATCAGAGAATTTTTCCGCAATTTGCATTGACCCTTAGATTAGATCGCAAACAACCTGTTCCGCAATGTGCTAAGCTCAGTGACACAACTATGAATTTGGTTGACATTCCTTAAGTTTCCAGCAAACAGACCTTTGTGATTCTAGACAATATACTTCAGTGCTTGCCTTTTTATGCTAATATAGACAAGTGCAATGAATGGTGAAAAAACCATGATACCCCTTATCCATCTATCTCACTTCCTGCGTAGTCAACGATGTTAAGTATTTTTACCTCAAAATGGAACATCGTAACTCTTTGCAAGTCTTCACCTCCTCCTTTTGAAAACACATTTGAGTATTCCTGGGAGAGAAAGTAGTTCATATATACTATGAAGATAAAGGTACACTATAACAGTCAAAAATATATACTTTTTAATATCATGGAACAGAATAGCCCTCTCCGCAGCCACAGATGCATTTTGCAGGTACTGTAGGTGTGCAGCAAAAGGTCTTACAACTCTGACCCCATCAAAAGATGAAGCAAAAGAAACGGATACCCTGTTTAAGGCTCAAACTACGGAAAAGGACATCCAGTTCAAGGAGAAAACAAACACTATGAATGGCAGGTATGGGTGAACTGTATTTCACTTCTGTGACACTGGAAGTTTGAAGCATCAAGCGTAAGAACTTATTTTCCGTTTAGCCGGGCATTTATGCACTGCAATGTTAGCGGACACAATTTAGGTAGGTACCCTGTCTAAGTATCAGACTTTGAATGCAATTTATTTACGTCAACATTGAGAACCTCAAAAACTATACCCTATCCCATGACACAAACCTCTATATAGTCCATATATGGGAGCTACCCGCCTGCCCTTTCCCTTGGATGTTTCCTACAAAGAACATCTGAACAGGAGGCCACTATCAACAAAGCCTAATAATAGCTACCGTCCATCCAATTCGGGATGCACGCGGATAGTTGGGAGAGCACGAAGGTAGCGTAAGAGATGCTCAAGGCGCAGCCGAGAGCATCTCTAGCTACCTAAGTGCTCTCTTAACTATCCAAGTGCATCCCGAATTGGATGGACTCTCGCTAGACATTGTCTATTGCTTTTATAACATAGCAAGACTTTTTCACGCCGAGAAGTCGCTTTTTCTGCACTGATCAAATTGCAAATTCAGCACGTGCACTGTTTTCACTTTCCTTACACGCGCACGTGCAAATGCACGTGTTGGCTTCACTGGTAGGACTTTCGTTTTGTTGATCTTTCAACGCTTCCGATGTATCTGCAACCATTTCTGACACGTTTTCTAAATCTTCAAAGTCATCGAGAAATTCTAACTCAAACTTTGCTAGCCATTAGTAACAGCTAAATTTAAGTTTTACTGGAAAAACGTGAGAAAAACTTTTGTAAGCAAGAAATTCAACTGACAATAATGTCAGCCTGAACCATCTCTATGAACCATCCATTTCTTTTTCATAAAAAATCAGCCAATCAGAGCGCGCGCTAGCATATAGCTATGTTATAAATTTTGTACATTTAATATGGACTCAATATGTGGTGGCATAGCTTCTTCCAGTGACTTCAGTAGAGTTTCTGACTAATGAAAAGACACTCAGATCTAGCTTTGATGAACAACCTTGGAGAGTTCAAGGTAACAAAGAGCATAAAGGAACAGATACCGTTTTCCTTAGGTTATCTCCACACAACTGCATCATCTCTAGGTCTCTGTGTTATTTAACATGAAACCAATTGACATAGCTGCCAGTCGTTGGTCCTTGTCGGTGTAAACTGGAGCCCAGCTAAGAAGAAAGGTTGTGGTGATCTTTAGAAAGACTTCTAAACACCCTCAGCAAAGAACATAGTTATGTATGTTTATGAAAAGTATCATAATGATAATTAATATACACGTCTGAAGAATTAATACTGCAAATAATAAAACTTTTGTGAATTAAACAACTTCCCAAGATCAACCAAGTTAACCAAAAAGTTCCAAGGAAGTGGGGTCCCTGACAGAAGAAAGACAGAAGGTGCTAGGGGAAAGGCAAAGTGAAGATTACGAATCCAAGACGGGGTTTTTCACCAAAGTGTCACCAGTTGACACGTTGTAAATATTCTGAACACTAAAACAAGACCAATCCTAAGAACCGTCCGATAGGGCTTTTCCCCCAACCCCACCCCCTGCGTAGGAATCAATGACTTAATGTATGTAAAACTTTGTATAAATGTAAACCAGAAGTCAACAGAACGCGAAGATTTCAGCTTACCTTATTTCCTTTATTGTAAAGCGTCCATGCTATCTGTGTCGTAAACAGTACTTTGAACGAATCCTCCTTTACCGGACAAAACTAGCATTGTAGCATTTCTTCAAGGGTTTGCTCTGACCGACCTGAAATTTAAGGACGAAAACGACACTGAGAATTACAATGAGAATTACAGTGAGAATTACAATACAGTCAGCGCCTTTGATGTACTTGTCAACTCGAAATCTAGAGAGAGCAGGGTTCCAACAATGTCGCTAAGCATGGAAATAATATTTAAGGTATGAGTATTTGTCTTTAGCTTTCAGACAAGGAGAAGTCTGCCTCCCTTTTCCGTAGAGGAAGCTGGAATTGTATTAATAACATAAAAGGACTTACACTTCGACCTAATTTTACTTTAAATAGAAGAAAAGAATAGATACACCCTTTGTGCAAGCAGAATTTTTTAACACATTCGTTGCACAACAGTACTCACCCTCTGTCATCTTGATCCTGAGAAGGAACCTGTCGTACAGTCGGCTCAAGAGGCTTCCCGCTGCTCGTGCTTGGAACCTGTAGCTGAAAAGGTTATGCTCGGAAAACCAGGGGCAGTTAATGGAGGCGAAATTTTCGGGGGAAAGCTTACTTCAAGAAATAAACTTTCGCCTTAAAATATCGCGTCGCCCGAAAATGTCGACTAGCTGTCCCTGAGCCTCTGAGGATGCTTAAAAGTTGCCATGAAATATCCGCCATCTTCCACCCTCAGCCTAACCGCCCGGGGATTAAGCTGAGGGTGCGACATGACTGGGATTTCGGGCTACCGAAAAATATGTACAAAGCTAAAAATGAAATCGGACCGCGGAGGACCACTTTTTGCTTGGGTTGAGATGTTTTTTAGGGTTCCGGATGACATGTATATGTGCGAATGTTGATACTGGAAAGTAACAAAACGGAAGAAGAGTGACCCCTGATGGAATAATTATATCCCACGAGTCATTTGAAACTTTTTTAGTATGAACACAAGCCTTTAGGCGAGTGTGTATACTAAGAAAATAGAAGTGCCTCATGGAGTCTTCAATGTTATATAATAACTAAATCAATGCGGCGCTCTGATTGGCCAATCAGCTAAGGTTCACTCGTGGAAAAATCGCGCGTCTTCTGAATTATTATATAAAAGCAATAGACCACAATTTTTTATGGTTTATAGGCTGATAAACCACTTGAGATGTTGAAAGAACACTCGAAGAATGCGTAAATCAACTCGCCTGCGGCTCGTAATTTACGAATTCTTGTAGTGTTCCACCAACATCCGGCGTGGTTTATCAGCCTATAAACCATAGAAACTTGTGGTCTATTGCTTAAGTATGCCACTCGAAAGCAGCAGACAGTGCTCGACTTGCCAAAATAGTCGGACTACCGAAGATGTTCTGTAAATTAAGTACGATTTACACGGAGGTTTCCGAAAGTTTCCGGAGATGTTATTTTTTGCTGAATGAGACGGATTTCCGAAGAATTTTAACAATGTTCGATTTTTCTGAAGGTTATTAAAGCGTTAAGATTACCGAAGATGCTCTTTTTACCGAACTAGGTGGAGGTTTAACTTCTTCGACTGGGCTCGATTTGCCGAATTAGTCGAATGACCGTAGATGTTAGACGACGTTCCATTTTTCTCGGAGGTTAACCAAATTGTCCGAAGTTTTCCGAAGGTCGCAAAATATCGGACCGGTAAATAATGAATGATACAGTGAGTGAGTTCCTGTTTGCAGTTCTACAATGCGTTTAGGCACAGTTCGGAGGATTTAAAGGATTCGATTGAGTCTGGAATTGGCGTGGTATAAAGACCAATCAAAAGTTAGAAATAGTCATAGAGAACTATTTTTCGCGCATGCCAAGACTCACCAGCCCTGAAATGCTTGATATAGCCCACATAGGCCTATGTGCCTCTACATAACAATATATTTGCATACAACTGAGCTGATATAGTCCTACCCAGAGCCCTACATCTTCCTGATAGCAACACAAAAGTCCTTAGTGAACTCATATAACCATACACAACCAAACTTTAAAGTACATTGTCATTCAAAACCTGGAAGTTCTGCAGGACCATACATAATTAATATTCTCCTTTGTTTTACATAGTCCAACATAGCATTACATATAGGTTTTGACTGAGCGTAAAGTCAAGAGGGCTGGATATTAGCCAAACTATTTGCTCGTTTAAAACATTGATCCTAAGGATGTAGGAAGCAGCTTTTTCCTGTCTTATGTAATTCATAATAAGTCAATCAACTGTTTGGAAACAACAAAAGAAAATGATTAGTAACTTACTGTACAACAAATTTAAGCGTATTTTTTCACTATCCATAAATTTCCTTTTTTTGAAGAAGTTCTGCTCATTCTTGATTCACCCAGTAACTAAATACATACATACATACAAAGGCTAGTTCACTTCGATGAAAGAAAGACTCCAAACCAGTCTTTATCCTTGGCATGCATTAGATGAAGCATCAATTCGACATACAAACTGGCATGATTGTTGTATAAGCTAAACAGGAAATAGAGGTTCATCTCGTCCAATTCTTGGTTGATCATACAATCGGATATCTTACCCACAATTCTTCCTTATTCCTCCAAGCTATTGAGAAGTGCGACAAGCTTTCGAACAACCAAGATAAAGTTTTCTTCATTCTTTTTTTAATTTTGACTGCACTGTTTTGGCACAGATCTCGGATTTTTCGTAGAAGCCGATACCTATATCCTTCTTTTCTTACTAGGCCATTTCCGAGTTCCCTTGTGCCTCCGTTTCAAAGCGAGTCTAAGTGCGAAACCATTCTTATGAAAATGACTTTGATTTGCATGAAAATAAAACTGCATTCAGCCGCAGAACTCATTTTCATATGAGAGATTTCGCACTTAGACTCGTTTTGAAACAGAGGCACAAGTGAACTCGGAAAATCGTTACCAGAATTGTTCACAGTCGCGTTGTTCTCAGGAAAGACTTTTCCGCTCGCCATCCCACTTGAAGGTTCTCAAATTTTCTTTTTCTTTAGATTCATCTCTTCGAGACATTTCTCAGGCCAGGAATCACTCCAGTTGTCCTATATGGGTTCTTATAAGCCACAACTGAACCTGGATTCATAGACTGTTGTGACACGGATATACCGGCAAGTTACATGATGTACGTATTGCACAGTGATCAGCGCTTCAAGAACTAATCTGGAGAAAAATAGGCTTTTAGATTAATAATTCACAAAAGAAAAATAAGTTTAAGCGTGTTATAATTACAGTTTGTCTTCGGTCCCTTCGTGTCTTGTCACTCGGAGTTTTTAAGAGCTAGTGTAAGGGTAATTGTGCGAGAGTATCTCCTCGGATAAAGTAACTACTTTTCATACACTGCACCCAGTTTCTAACTCACGCATTTTAATAATTTTACCTCATTTCTCCAAGATACTGGTGTTGAAGTATTGCGAGGAAAATTAAACATAGAGTCTTTGCTAGCAAGTCTGAATTGTTGTTGAGCCCGAAAGTCACCGAGAGTTACTTTCTTGAAAATTGTTTAGCCTTTTTTAACTGAAATATCCAGAAATGGTACTGAATAAAATTCAATCTATTTACTGATTATATCAGTAGAATGGCAAACTCTTACCTACCTCCACGCAAACTTTTTCTATTGCTCTGTCTATCTTATGTCTCCGTATGCTTCAACATGGTGACTCTACCCCAGTAATATCTAGATGTCTCATCGGTGAAGAAAGAACGCAGACGGATTACATCGTTCTGCACCGTTTATCCTGTTTGTCGGTTCCCACTAAATATTAGTAATGCACAGTTTTGAAATGTCCTAAGTAGTGAGAACCGCAGACCTCAGCCATGCTTAAATCAAACCGTTTGAAGGAATGACGTTGCCATCTTGTCAAGAAAGCCTTCAGTCTCAGGGCTTCAGGCACGTGAAAGGGCAATTTTGCTCCATGTTTAAACAAAACTCGCTGAATATCCCTTATATGCTTTGCTCGCATTGGTAGAAGTCAGCAAACATAACGCGAAGTGAATACAGCTCAAACTGAACTAAACGTCGGTCGAGAAATTTGAACATAAAATTTGGCTAAGGTGCGCATGGACAAATGAAACGGCGTCTTTAAATTTGAATTTCATTATGAAATCGATGTGCAAACTTCTCGCGCATAGCAAGGAATTAATAATAGACTTTGTTAAGTAACAAATCAGGTCTCATTGCATCATTTACATAGCAGGCAATGTACCACTTCAGAGACCACTTAACGTCTGCCTCTTTTAAATTCCTTTGGCGTTAATTAGTTTCTAAATATACACGTGCATTTTTCCTCCAGCATTCCGCCACTTCACATGATGTTGACTTTCCCGTGTTTAAAAAGCACGAGAACACGGAGCTGTAGCGTTGCCAAAAGTATTAGATTCACCTGGTCCAGCGAGCGAAGACCCCAGTACGTATTTACACGACGTATCTATGCACGATAAAAAAATATATGCAGTCCGTTTAGAAGGGAAAAAATGACTCTGTCGACGAGACTGCACATAGCCGGGGATATCCCTTTCGGCAATTCCCTTGCTATTAGGGTATTCCAGACACCCTGCTAAAGGCCAGAAAATGGTCAGGAAATAACACTTTCTCTGCGATGAAGGAAAACGTGTTAGAGAAACTTATCAGTGATAATGAAATGAGTGAAAAGGAGGGCTGCCAGGGCAGACTAGAAGCCGTTACTATATCTGTTACTTAATTTTTATCAAGGGAAAGTCAGAAAAAAAAGTGTCGTTCTGGATCTCCAGTTTCGTCTCTAACTAAAAACCTTGCATTATGGGTAACAAATCATGTTTGGAATTCAAGACGGAATTGGAGTTAAATAAATTTGAAATATTTTTGATATGTTTATATTTTTGGCTTTTACGCAATTTTCTTCCCATCTTATTACAGTCCCAGTGTTGTCATCGAATAGTCCGAGCACGCCTCTTGGTGAGCCCCTGACACCTTTAGTTTGCAGTGCTTGGCTCAGTAAAATGCCATCACAGTTGACAAGACGACACATTGTGCAACTCAGCGCTGAAATTCAAGCTCCCGAGGACACATATTCTGTCTTTCCTTGGGGATTTCAGTGATAACACAAAGGGATTCAAGAGTCAACTTCTTGAAAACTATTTAACGAATTGCGATTGAAATACCAGTACATGTTTTTCAGAAGAAAATAACATTCCATGATTTTAACTGAGTGCGTGCTTTACTCGATACCTTTCATTGATATTATTGTATTCTCTATTGTTTGACGCACAGAAATTTCAATGAAATATTCTGATGGAGCGAACACTTTTTCAGCGGGTGGAATGAATTTTAATTGTGTATATAAGGAAGTCTCAAAGGATCATCCCGTTCATTTCAGTGTCAGAAACCGTCGTTTGATGTGAAGGTGAACCAGTATCTTTGTCGACGTACTTTCCTTATGAAACCCGACAAGTTCTTGTAGGTTTTTGTTCGCTTTTGTGGCCTTGACCGTGAAAAAAACACAATTTGTTTACTCCGTACTTAGGAAAAGAAAAGAAAAGAAAAGTATTGATTACGTAACTCATGCACACTGTATGAGCACAAAACAAAAGATTTTGCACGGTCATGAACCTTTCAACATAAAGCTTGGCTTCTTTGTTTGCTCCTTTGATGTTTGCCGGTCTTCCTAACCATCCCGATTTATTAACTATGTTGAAACAGATCAATCCAAGATCTTTCGGATCATGGTGCGTCAAAGGAACCGAAGAATTCACTCTGGAAGTGGATTCTACGGTTCCTGATCGGAGAGATTTTGGATTGACTTGTCTAGTAAAGAAACGCAAAATCCGTTTTCAGCGGATTCCTTCGGATTTTTAAACCTTTATTTTATTACTGAAATCGAAAGGCTAAAGATTACCGCACGAGTTTGTTATGTACTTTTTAGGGTGAGTTCCTTTGGGATGTTCCAGCGAATCAGGATAGACATGTTTTTATTGGAATCAGGCGCATCGTTAACCGGCGGATTCATTCTGGGCAAGGAGTCATCGGTTTCTTCGATGACCAATGATCCGAGTGACCATGGATTATTGATCCGGATCCTTCAAACTGAAGAAACTGCGACGCATCTTCAGTCAACGTCGTAATTTCTTGTGTCTGTCAACACATGAGATTATATTTAACTGTTTCGAGAATCAGCAACAAAATCAATCGAACTGAATCTTTATTGGATAACTTGAGTTCATCTATGTATTACGTGCCTCGGTGCATACACTCGTGAAGTTTAACAACCTACCAAGAGATCATGGTCTCTGGCAACTTACGTAAGACAAAAACGTATTTGAAAATCGTCACATTCTTAAACAAACTGATGCTCCTCGCAGAGCGGAGCCAATGTTAACTTATTAGTGTTTACATTATTCTTAAACTTTACTTCTGCTATAATCGTTTTTTGATCAGTGTATTACTCCACTGCTAAAACTTGTCACTTGGGACTAAATGCAACTGATCGAAATGGCGGCAGTTGTTGAAATACTTTTAACAGTCATGGAGCACGCCTGTGGAGATTTACTGTGGAAGCAATAAAAATAACAATGGTGAGAAACCAAAACTTAAAAGTCAATGACTGAATACTTCCGAAATTTTATTCCACAAGTCCTTCAGGTGTGATTGTCTGTGTGAGGGTAGGTTTGTGGAGTGACCGTGTGGCCAGTCTCTAGTGAGAGGTAGTCAATATTAGAGTGGTCAGTTTAGCCATCGGCTATAACACTCAAGGGTAAAGTTGTTTAAAATAGATTTGTTAGTTATAGCTAGCTAATCAGTCTCTCCAGTGTAGGTCGTAGATACTGCCGTACTGTTAACACTGAGAAGAATGACTGAACACAAACAAGAGACAACTCGAAATGTCAACAATCTCATCGCTGAACATCCTCGCACCCACACGGCTGTGTATTGGTAATAGTTAGATCACGCCTAATTGTTTGTTTAAACGGACCGGATTTGTAACGCCATGGACTGACAAAAACTTCTTCCTTGTCCCTAAAGATGACTTTGACGAAACTTCGGTCACCATCAACAGTTCAAACCATTTACTAAGTCTCACATTACAAATTTCAAAAAAAAAAATAGATAGGTGAAATTCAAGACCAGCTGTCACCCTGTTGGTCTCCTCCGAAGCCGTTTTTTTTGGGATGCCACGCAACGCTCCTCTCCTACCGTCACGAAGGAGGCTATCATAATATTCATAGCGCGTTTTCACGCACGCACCCATCAGCGATGTAAATATTAATTGCAACAGAAGAAAGTACATGAGAAAAGAAGATGGTTTGGGACATAAACATGACCACCGTTTTCTTCTTTTAGGAGGCCGATAAGGCTGCCGTAACGTCCTTTAAAACACTCTATTTTGAACAGAAAAAGAGGAGAAAGGTTTGCATTGTCTGTCTGTTTGTCTGGTGGTTCAGTACTGTTTGCTAAAATGTATGCTTACGTTTCTGTACTCCATCAATTTTGTGTTCAAGCGGTTACCAAAGTCAGCGTGCACTTTAGCAAAATTCTCCACCTGAAAGACAAAGAAATAAATTACTCCACTATTTGATCATACGTCAACTGCTTGTGCAATTAATGAAGTGAAGCTAACAAATTCTTAAAATTCTCAATTTTCCAGTAAATTCTATACCATAATTCTTGTTTCAGTAAAACTTTCCATACAGTAATATTGCTGGTTAAGAAGAGGAGGAAAAGTGCCAGTGCCACCTTAAACTTTCATGCGTCTTCCTTTCCAGTCCTCACAATGGTAGTGCTCGACAGGGTTCCGAGAAGTTGCGTTTACGAATAGTGTTGGAAAAGAACATTGTGTTTTCTTTTTTCATAGGTGAATACTTACAGCTCGTTTCTGTATGAAATCCTTGGCATCCTTCAGATGACCTGCAATGTTGCTTACCAGGCGCTCTTTGGCATCTTTGTCCAATACTTTCTCCCAGAAAAGGGTGACCTGAGGATTCAGTGTAAGCTTATAGAGTGAAACCGTTCAGGAAAACCTCATTAACTCGATCAAGTGCACTGCGGAAGTCTTTCAGATAAGCAAGAGCTCGGTATTTTGGGATACTTTCATAGGCACTACAGTTGTCGCAGGGTGACCTTAGGATTAAGTGTAAGCTTATAGAGTCGAACCTTTCAATAAAACTTAAATAACTGAAAGTGCACTGTTGAAATGTTTCAGATATAAGCCAAGGCATCAGTATTTTGTGAGAGGCACTACTGGTGTCGCAGTGACTGATAGTAGAACGAGAAAAGGGTGACCTGAGCATTCGGTGCAAGGTGCTGAAGTCAAACCTTATATGAAAATTTCAGTAACTGAAAGTACACTGCAGAAATCTTTCAGAATAGGAAGAGCTCAGTATTTTTATTTGTGACACCACAGGAGTCGCAGTGACTGGGACTAGTACAGCCGTATTCCATGTAATACATAGCCGCAGCTTATTATCCGTCCTCAGGTTATTTGGGCTTCTTTGCAGTAATTTGAAACGCTTTGTTTTGCTGAGCGATTTTTGTCTGTCATTGACCATGGTGTGACTGCTTGGGTCGGAGAGGGAAGGGCACGACCTATGCTATTCGAGTGCCATACATCCTAAGACGATGGATATGTTATCCTTCTCTGGGTGACCACTGTCATCTTACGTATTTCTTACACGAAAACCACTAAAACTATAACTAAGCAGGGTGTAAAAATATGCTTAAAACTGGCTTTAAAAACGTCTAAACAAACGTATTGCAAAAGAGCTTTAAAAAAACGTCTAGACCGAAGAACTTTGTTTTTATTTATTTATTTTTTCTTTACATTCAACTTACAATTCAGAACAAAAAGGCCAGTTTTTGTTTTATTCTCTACTCTAAGAAGAAAAGAACAAATTAACCATAGAGATCATCTCACCTGAGAGAAGTTATCTTCATCTCCAGACTCATAGCGCTGGCAATCGCCAGATGCCTTCGGAAATACAGTAGAAATACAATGTTGAAAACCCTGAGCTAGCAGTGAAACTCAAACATATTATCATAACCGTATCATACCATAGTTAATAGAGGGACTGGTTAGGAAGGCCGGTAAACATCATAGAAACAAGAAAACAGGCTGAGATTTGTTGTAAGGTCCTTGACCCTGTACATGCTCATTGACTATGCATGAATTACATAATCGCAATGTTTCTATTGCTTAGTTGTATGAACACACGTAACCACCTTTTGTATTTTGTCAGGTTTTGTGCAGGGTCAATACCCAAAATAGCAAACAAAAATATACAACAAAGAACTTTGCCAAGTTTCCAAACAATTTCTCTCAATTAACTATGATTATACAAATTAACAACTTCTGTAGATAAACTAGAAATGCCAAAGTGTCGGGACAGAGGATAAAAAGAGGCGGTGCTCTGGTTTCAAATGTACAGACATTGGTGCCTATCGGTGGGCATTTCTTTTACCTGGAATTTGTGCGGTGAATACTTCATGTCGTCCTTGGGTCCGCTGAAGCTGTTGGGGTAGTAGTTAGGACAGCCATCTGAAAAGGGTTCAAAAGAAACTCAGAAAATATAAGACCTTCGCACAAATTTTGAGATCAGCAATACCGTCCACTTTGTTAATATGGTCTTCTTGGAAATCACCATAGTGATGTTCATATAGGCCATAATCACTTGCAAGAAAGGTATCCTGCATTACGGTTTCTTTCTTAGAAACCCTTCCCTGAAAACAAAAATCGATTAACAATGCAACTTACCCTGGTTTTCAAAGGTCTGTGGTCCATCCCTCTGGTAATTGGATACTCTGGTCTTGTAAGGACAGTTCACGGGCAGCTGCAGGTAGTTTGTTCCCAGTCGGTGAAGGTGAGTGTCATGATACGAGAAGAGGCGACCCTTGAATGAAATTAATCGGATGATATGACGTTGAAACACTTAACAGGTTGCGGGTCTTAATAGACCCTTCTCCAAAATGGCGGCTGAAAATTCAAATAAGTTAAAATTAAAAACGTATACCACCACTAGAACACCTTTACCTTAGTAACCCTGCTCAATTTCAGTAATTCAAGTGTAATATCAGCCGAGAAATCGTAAGTTGAAAATTGAAAAATTTAGAAACGTTTGTACGACTGGGGGTATGCATTATACCCCCAGTCATACAAACGTCTGTAAATTTTTAAATTTTCAACTTACGTTTTCTCGGCTGATATTACACCTTAAATGCAGAACCTTTGTAGGGTTACTAACGTAAAGGTGTTCTTTCTAGTGGTGGTAAACGTTTTTAATTGTAACTTATTTGAATTTTCGACCGCCATTTTGGAGAAGGGTCTAACATGATGGCGAGAAAGGGGACAGCAACAAAGCGCTATGTTATACCTGAAGCATCTTATCTGGAGATGGCTCAATTCCAGGAACCATTGCCGCAGGGTTAAAAGCGCTCTGCTCAATCTGTGCAAAATAGTTGGACGGATTTTCATCAAGCACCATCTTTCCAACTTGAATCAGCGGATAATCAGAATGAGGCCAGATCTGTAATTAATGAAACAAGAGAAACATTATTGCTACACACAAATTGTTGCTTTATTTAGGTAAAAGTCAGCTATTTAACCCCGAAGCTCTGTTTACAGACCCATTAACACTTGGAAAATACCTACGTCACACACAGTAACTGAATGTTTTGGCCATAAAATTATTGTGCAATGCCTTTATAAATATGGAAATAAAAAAATGGAAAAGGCTTAGATTTTCAAAGCCTAGCTCCCACTCGAACTTCAATGTGCCGAAAACAACGCATGAATTTCAGACTGATGTAATACAGAAGAAGAGAAGACGTCTCTGCGTCCTCTTTAATTGCAGTGTTACCTTGGTGAGATCAAATGGATTCCAGCGGAACTTTTCAGCCTGTTCAAACGTCATGACCTGAATGTACATTGTCCAAGATGGCTGAAAAGGACAGACGAAAAGTGGTCTTGTAAATAAAACCAACAACGACAAAATCAACTTAATTTAGCCACCTCAGATGTTTATTAACTCTGGTAAACTTACTGGTTTTTTATTAGCAATGGCATTGTACAGCATCCTGTTGTTGTAGTCTGGATCAGAACCTGCCAGCCTTTCTGCTTTGTCTGCGGGCAGGTTTTGTATTCCTTGATCGGTCTGTGGATGACATTTTAGATACATTATGATGCTGAAGGCATTTAAAACTATATACCTACATTTTTTTGGCTCAGTAAAGGCATACTGGGGATAATGCATGTTGAGTCAATGAAACGGGTTCTTGACCGAGTCAAGATGAGCTGAGGATTAAATTTAATTCTGGATATTCAACGAACTTTTAATCTTGACAATGAAGTTGCATACATGGTGAATGGTCGATTAATCTTACTTCAGTTATATTTTTTTGACACATTAATGGACAATTGAAGTATTATACAAGGCGATTTTAACCAGGGTTGTAGTTAGCATGTATGAAACAAATTGCCTTATACAGTACCTTGAGGTGGAACTTGCAGTAAACAGCCTCTCCCTTGGCATTCACCATTTTAAAGGTGTGACTTCCATATCCATTCATGTGTTGATAACCATCAGGAATGCCGCGATCACTGAACAAAAAGCACACTTGATGGGTGGTCTCAGGACGCAGTGAGATGAAATCCCAGAACATGTCAGGATCCTAACAGAACGAAAGTTACTGCATTAATATTTCTGTTGCGTGTTCCTGGAAAACATGGTATGTTCTTAATATTATTACAGAATGCTGGCGGACAATGTTAACTTACTTTCAAATGAGTCACGGGATTTCTCTTCTGAGTGTGAATGAAGCTGGGAAACTGAGTATCGGAAAGAAAAACCAACACAGTGTTATATGAGCCTAAAATGTTATGAAAAATATGAAATGCTCTAACTCTCGAGACAACCAAACACTTGTGAACTTACGAAGATTGGGTCCCTGATAAAGAAAATTGGAGTGTTGTTTCCAACAAGATCCCAGTTTCCTTCATCAGTATAGAACTTCACGGCAAAACCACGTGGGTCACGGGCAGTGTCAGCACTACCAGATTCACCACCTGAAGATTAACGCAGAAACCCTATTTGATTCTGAAGCTGCAAATGTGTTGAAGTGCCAAGCAAATATCAGTGTTATCCTTAATGAATGTTTGACAATATAATGATCTCAACAACAACAACAACAACAAGGAGCCACGTCACGGTTTGTGCAATTTCAAACGTAAAGCCTAAATTTTTGAAGTTTCTCGTTTCTAATCCGTGTCAGAATTTTGCTTCCTTCATCACCCTTGTTCCTTTATGGTTTATTATTATCTCTTTGGTGTTTTTCCCTCTAAACTACTGTTTAAGGTTATCTTCAATTAAAGGTAATTTTGCACGTGGCCAAAATACCTTGACAGAGATCGTTTAGACACAGTTTTGTTTTCAGGGGTTTATTTTGTTTGTGGGGTCGTGTATCTGTATCTAACTAAAACTTACTATAACATAGTTCAAAAGGAGAAAGTAGTGAGTAGTTAAGAAGGGAATTGAACTACGTTTTAGATATGGATAACTGTGGATAACACGGGTTTTTTTATAATCAACACAATCACACTGACCAACAGTAGAGAACCGAACCACGCAAGGGGTAGTTTTTCCAATTTTCTCAAAGATCTTGGCCTTGCAGTACTTGGTGATGTCATGAGTGACCTCAAAGTAACCAAATGCTCCACCTCCCTTGGCATGTACCACTCTCTCTGGAATTCTTTCCCTGTCAAAATGACTCATCTCATCCAGAAACTGGACGTCCTGTAGCAGGACAGGTCCCCTGGGTCCAGCTGTCATGGTGGAAGTCTTTGTGTCGATGGGACACCCAGTTCCAGTGGTGAGGACATCAGGATTCTTGTTAGAAAAAAGAAAGAGAAACCTCGACTTCATTTCCACCTGTCATAATTATTTAATACAGATTAGACTCGATTTCAACAAGTTTACTCTTCAAGCAGTGGTAATCAACACCGACATTTCCTCAGCAAACAAAACAACACACTCCTTAGTGGGCATTATTTCTGTGGCTTTTCATACATCGTTTTTTTAGCGTGCGGAAATATCGATTTCCTTTGATCACTGATCTGAACGTCTGAAGACTGATCTACCTTGGTCAAAAGCACGCACTTATGTATCAGCTTCCTTAAGACAACAAAAGATCACCCTGCAGCAACGTATCTTAACTTCGAATGAGCATAAAGGCAAAGAAACGTTTGACAAAGGAACAGTCAATCGTATAGTTTTCCATCCTTTTCCTCCACAAAGAAATAACAATTTATAGCAGCTTCCATGAAATTCGGAGAATTTCGTCTTTGGTAAATAAAAAGTTACGAATTTACATCCCAACGAATAATTGCGAAAATCGCCACTCATTTTGGCCGCTATGACTGCATGGTTTTTTGCCCATGATTTTTCTGACGTTACCTAATCACAATTTATTGCAACGCTTGACCCCTGGTATGCTTTTCTTTGTGAAAATTGACAATTTTGGGGTCCAATAGATTGATGAGTTCGCTACGAATTCTCATCGCACTTCGCATATTTACGAAATTCGGCCTGAAGAATTCATCTATGAATGATCTATGAAGGTGGATTTTCGTCTTAATGAAAGGTACTAAAATACGAGAAATTGTTGATATTGCGTGACAACGTCAAAATGGTCAATTTCAAGTAGTTTCAAGTACCAGGGTGTAAGTTAGGGTTCATGATTTACGCTTTTAGGAACATTTAAGCACTCTTTCGCAATGCAAAACTTCTTGCAACATGTCTCATGTTTTTAATTCTCCGAGGATGAAATAGAATGAGTCGGCATAGTTTTTGGGAGTTAATAAGAACAAGTAACAACATAATACGAAGTTTTTTAGTCCCTTATCTCTTTAATTTAATTCACTGGTTAGTGGTTAGTGGTTAGGGCTGTGTTGTACAGCAGCCAGTTATATGTTGTTGCAAAACCTTTTGGATCCCATGTCAGTTGTTCTTCACGCTAGTTGACTATTTGCCGACAATTGGCATGTACTTTCAAAGTATGTCACGAACACCAGCTTACGAGGTAAAACGAGTGCATAAATGGCACCCTGGTTAAAATTCATCACATCTTGCTTGCGTTAAGTTGATATCTGTGATTAACATATACTCGTGATAACACAAGCCTAATCGCCTGTTGTTTGCATGTAAATTTGAACCTGCTCGCATGTTAAACAGATACTGCAAGTCACGGATACATTTCTAAATCAATGATCGAATATTTGGCACATAACTTTTTCACAAGACAGTTTTATGAAGAGCGACTTTTGCAAAAAACACTTTACGCTATAACACCGAGCCTCGCTTGTTGACAGAAACTGAAGT
The DNA here is from genome assembly GCA_022496165.2 of Catalaphyllia jardinei. Classification (NCBI taxonomy): domain Eukaryota; kingdom Metazoa; phylum Cnidaria; class Anthozoa; order Scleractinia; family Caryophylliidae; genus Catalaphyllia; species Catalaphyllia jardinei. Next base: position 15,520,857 of record CM042747.1, on the reverse strand, counting down.
ACATGTAAGTTTTAGATGATCACGTGAGAGATCTGAGAGATTTCATCTCACCATGATAACCTATAGCTATCAAACCGAGACATAGGCTTCATGCATGCTGTAATGAATGAAATTCTTAACAGGCAATCACAAATTCGCTCTCGTGTGCAAATCATTCGCATAGTGAGAGAAGAATCTATTCAACTCATTTACCTCCCCAGATCTAATGGCACTGCGAATTATTAAGCAACGGGCTTAACACCAAAGGGGTGGGGGTTGGGGGAGGGGGAGAAAATGAAAATTTTACGATATCATTCCCAGTTTCCCCAACTTTCAAAGTGGTTCCCACCTTTTGCTTCTTTTTTCATTTTGCAAAACACTGCACAATCTTCTAAAACGTTCCCTATTAATCGGAATCCCAGTTCCCACCTCCTTTACTCCCACGTTCCCCCCCCCCAACTCCCCTCCCAAAAACAAGAGCGATTGAATTGTTTCGTCGTTCGTGGACGAGATCCATAGATGCTCTTAACCTTGGTAGAAATAAGACCGATTTGCTAGTCTTTCCCGAAACAAAATGAATGTTCTTCGATTCCCACACCTCAAAGCATTTTGAGCAACGACTTGCGCAACTGTTCTTAATTCGACAGCACATGTATATTCCTCCGAGAAAATTCACGAAATTTGCAACACCCCATGATAATTGTGATATCTCGTGCAAGTCGATACAAAAAGATTGTGTTGCCGTTTGAAAATTAGTTTCTTACTGTCTTGAATGATACACCATCGAAATCAGGCTGAACGCAAACTGGCGCTTACCACGCATCGACCCACCGACTCGTGCTAGCAAATTATGCTGGCATCATCCCAATAGATGTTTAAACATTTTACAAACCTCCTTTGCCTCAGAATACTTGCTTAACTGTTCTGATGCCTCTGTTCTGTTGGCCATTGTGCGTCCACAAAGAGGGCGATTCCCAAAGCTCTTTCGTCAACCTCGCACTCCGTAGAATTTTGTAAGACGAAATATGGGCTCGATATTTACTGAAACTCAGTTGATTGGTTAACATCAGATACGTCACATTGTTTATCCCTTTGCTTAAATTTCGACCTGTGCAATATTTCTGTTGTCACGGATGATGTGAGACTCAGAGCTGACATCAAGGTCTAGAAAGATTTTATTTACTTTTAACAAATATAGGCCACTTGAACTCTCTATTCGCACGGCTTTCTTGACACGTTGCATCGGAGTGTAGCAAACGTGTCTTGCTTAAAAGGAACCAAAGTTTGTGAAGCGTGACCCGCAGTTATGGCTGACAACCGTGACACCTGTTATTCACTTTCCCTCAGCTGTCGTCTACCCACAAAAAGCAGCTTCACTAATGAATTTTTACACCTTTTTTGCCTTGAATTTTCTGTTTTTCAACTTCAAGAACCTAAACGTCATCCTCATTATCTGTAAAACAGGCAAGTATGACACAATTTCCGTTACGTAATTGTAAATACAAAGATGTCTGCCATAAAATGTAAATGATGTAGACACGCGAATGCTAAGTAACCTTGAGACAAACAACCGTGAACGATGAAGTACAAATTTCATTTCAAGTCTTGGCGGTCACGCTATTTTGATTTTTACTGTATTCTGCACTCAAGCTACATCCTCCACCTCCTCCCAGCCACGGAAATTATGTAACTTCACAAAATAATGGCTATTGGTGTACTTTGTGTTGATTGGACGCCCAGCGAAGTGGTTAGCGCTTTATTTAACTAGTAACGTGTTAAGTGTGAAATTTATATCTGCTGTTGATTTAAAGTATAATCCATTGTAAGAGGGAGTTTTAGAAAAAATCTCACAGAATATAATAAAAGTATGTATCGTTATCAACCTTACGTACAGGATAAAAGATTTCCGACTGTCAATATACGAAGTCCCAGACCTATTTATTTCTCTAAATCAATGCACAGGTGATATTGCACAGTTATTCATACCCAACGGGATGTGCGTCATCCACAAAACAAAACTGATAGAGCACCATATAATTAAATGGAAATTTTTCAAAGGCTTTTTGACTTTGAAGTTTTGCAACTCAAAATAAAATCACACCGTTTTTTTCTTCATTCGCACCCCTTGTCTTCTTAACTAGGTATTAATAGTTTAAAAATGTATATGTTGCTATTTCAATCAAAGTCTTCTAGTCTCTCAAACAATCAACTTGATATTGGCTTGAGTATTTCCTTGTGACGTCATAGAACAACTTGTTTTATGTTCTTGGGTGTTCAATAAGGTTTCGTGAAGACTTATGAAACCAATATTCTTAGCCAGAAATAAGCTCTTTCCCCGGCGCTTTTAACAACAGAAATATAGAATTTTGAAGAGCAAGTTGCACTGTAGTATTCTATCTGGTATTTGGCGCTTCCTTTAAGAACATGATATTGGCGCTGTTAAGTCATCCTCTTGGCCTCTCAGATTGCTGTAACGAGCTCTGTAATCATTCTAAGACCACAGTCTCAACTGAACCTGGCTAATAACAACCTTAAAATCTGACAACGTCACGTTTCATGACACTGTTAGCCCGGTCGGCAGGTCAATATACAAATTTGTAGTCCGGGTTTGTAATTTTACACGCCATCTCATTTTAACATAACACAATATCAAATCATATTTTTCAAGTTGCCCAATTTTGTATGGACGGTTGGAATTAGATGAATTCTTGCGTTTGTGCATTTTGCCTCTTGTTAAAAGAGGCACACTTACGAGGTAAAATAAGCATTTCTGTTTGTAACTACGTTACAAGACATAGATTTGTAATGATTGCATGACTAACCAGGAAATTCAGGCGCTTACGCCATAAACGTTATATAACTGCGTAGGAAGTTTCATTTAGAAGTGTCGCCTGCACGAAACATATTTATATCAAATTTGTAAGAAAATAATTATGAACAAGAACTTGAAACTTTTCATAACCGAAGTAGAGAATAAAATCTTGACAATAATTTAAATTAATTCCACACGCGCTACCCGCTCTCTTTATATTTACAAAACAACAATGCATAATTAATTGTCATTCTCCTTAAACAGACAGAGAATGACTGTATCTGGAAATGTCACCTTTCGTTCATAGCAAATTATTGTTCATCAAATTCCCTTTCATTGCTTGTTAGATGGCAGAACATTTAGCGACCAGAGATACTTTTATTTTGTCGATAATGGAGAATGATACTAAGAAGGATAAAATGACGTAGTCTGTTGTGCGCCTTTCACACTAGAAATTTTCCGTTGTGAACAATTTTAAATTATTTCGATAGCGTTAGCTCAATAATCAGTCCAATACGATTTGAAACGCCAAACCTAAAATTGTGGCCTTGTAAACTTTGCGCAACAAAAAAGTGGGTTAAGCCAAAATCATAGTCAAATGCCGGAATACGCATTACTAGTGTCGAGGAAAAGAATAAAGGAAATAATATTAAACAAAAACAATCCCAGATTTCAAAATTGACGTCCAGCAGGATGGCATTCGCTTACCTTCTGGCTCTTTGAAAATTCGCTAAGTTGCTCCGACGCTTTGGTTCGATTCGACATTTTGTCGCAGGTGTAAGGGATACTGATGTGTGAGCGCTTTGGGCAAGGAAGCGATATGTATTCAAAGTAGTAGTGGCAAACTGCTGAGTCACCGAATCGACGCATGCGTAACGCTGTCGGCTTAATTATCGAGCAGTATTGTGCTTGTCGCAAGTTACTTTCCTTGTTCTTTCTTCCCTTTATAGCTTTCACGTGGCCAGTCACGCATCAATGTAGGGGGAAGACTTTAAAGTGCTGTTAAGAAAATTATATAACGTGAATCATTATTTAAAAGGGAGTTTAAAATCGAACCATCCACATGTGCAGAGTAAAAAGCCATTTTTTTTAGCAAGCTTCAAATCAGTTCTTGAAGTTAATGTGCAGAATGGGTTCACAGCAGACCAGAATGTGGATGTAGACATGTTCTCATTCGAGGCGACTTGTCTTAAGGATAAACAAACATTGTTAACATAATAAGCGTTCCGTAAAGTTAAAAAACGTGATTAACCATTCACCATTCCATGGGTACCGGTACCCAAGTATTTATAGTTCAATGAAATATGTCATTTGTTCCTTCTACCAGCACTTTGGTTCACAATCTGCATGCTTGACGGTGATAGATTTCGAGTTCATTTTGTCTCCGATGTCATGTAATTTAACTTGGACTATTTCTGTGCATAAGTATCAATTCTCGTGTGCTAATGTTTTAAAATAACTGAACTTAAAAACCTGGTAAATTAATTTTCTACCGTAAACTGGAAATTCAATACTGAAAAAAATCCTTACAAGGATGGTGCAGGCTTTTAATTTCATGCACATTTTAGGTTCAGACACCAGTAAAACGTGAGTATCACATCAAACCAAAACCTGCAGCTCGATATCAGAAATGACACATCATTAATTTATGGAAATATTTTGCCGGTTGTACCAATATCGAGTAATTTCAACGAGCAAGAAACGTGCACCATTTCGCACGCTTCATAAAATCAAAGGAGACCCGGTGGCCAAACTCGTGGATTAAGTAATCTACAGATGAAACATGTTGGTAAACTCGCAATTATTGGTGCATTATTAAGAGCTGTTAAATAAAGCTGTATTCGTACTATGCAAAGCATAGGGTTTTAGTTAGCTTTTGTTGCACACATGATACAAAATACCTTGGGTAGTAGAATTGCAGCTGAACATGGAGTGGTAAAAGCTATGGGTTCTTAGGTCAAATTGGACACTCCTGCTCAAAAATTCAGAGTACTTCCCCCCTCCTTACCACCACCCAGAAGTTGCTGTTGGTCTGCCTGGTGAGAAAATTTGCATTCATTCAATATTTTCCTCTCTGTGCGAACAAACCTTTCTCACTGCATTTCACTCAAGGCTGTAGTTAAGGTTTGTTATGAGACAACACTTCTTTTTCAATGCGGAACCACTAGTCTCTGTATATACATATCGCACGTAAAATACATCAAAATTATTAGCCTCTTTTGAGAAAACTGAACTGATCCAAAAAATCTGTCAACCTATAAATGTGTTCCAATAAGCTCACAGGGGCTTTCTATCCCCTTGCTATCTTTTCCGGCAATCAGGAGGCAAAAATGTAAACAAAGGACAGTATTGGTGCATTTCACATCCAACTCAGAGTTCAAATGAAAGTACTTAAACATTAAACAAGTATGGAGAACACAACTTTAATCTAAACTTCACTTGATTTCCGTTGGAATGTGGACAACTCGGGATAAAAAGCAAAGTGCAAAGCCATCAACAAAGATCCTGACTGAATGTTGGATTTTGCAGGAGATCAGACAAACTTGAAAAGTAAAACGATAACAAGTCAACGACTACTGCAAGGCTGACACAAAGTGTTATATTTATAACAATAGTTCGGGTTATCAGACCAGCCATCTTCAGGTTTAGATGTAACTGAATTATAAAAATAAAAATTACAATATTATATTATGGTGCAAATGTTTGTCAGGTCAGTTCAATAGCTGTTTCGTTCATAAAAAAAATTCGGAGGGGAGGGAGGGACACATTTGCATATCGAAGTCCCCACAAGAAACTCGTTTCTACGCTTCGCGTATCCATGAGTTTAAAGACGAAAACAAAACTTCCATTTAAGGATGTTCGCGCCCAAAATGTTTCCACTTACAGATTTTTTGTAAAACTTGCCAGCTTTTGCTAAAAAGGCCGAAAACATTCAACATGTTCGTTTTCAAGATAAGCCACATTGACCATGCGTTCTTAGAAGCTTTGAGAGGGGGTCACCGGCCATTTAAGAGAGATATTTGCTGGTAAAGTTAACACAACCGGCACTAAGAACTACGTACTTGCTCATATTTCGTCCTTAGCGCGCGCTTGATGTATGAGTGGGCCATAACGGTGGGCAGAAGCAATATGTGAGAACGTCTTTAATCAACAAAAATTGCAAAACCGATATTCAAGATACAAAACGTGGAAAATATGATCATCGATTTTAGAACACGTCGATTAGTAGATTACACTTTTGGTTGACGCTTCTATAACCTGCCCACCCATAAGCGTAAGCATCACCATGAGCGCGGGCGTGAGTATCAGGACAATTAAGACACCTGAACATAGGCATACGACATTATACCAGCTTATTCTTGTCAGATAAATGCGCAGCTCTGGGAACGAGAATGGATATCAACCCTGTTCGGTCCGCTATGTTGGTTTTTTAAGGTCTTCGTGGAAGTCTGCGTATGGCTCAAAGTGAGCCATGACTGGTTGACTGCCATGTGCTTATACATTGTCACACGCGTCCTCGCTGCGACGTAAGCACAGTACAAGGACAAGAATAACCACGCGTTCTTTCTCCTTGCGCTTAAGTTTATGCGTCTGTTCAGCTGTCCTTATGCTTATGTGAAAGTGAAAACTAAAAATCTCAATCTCATAATCTAATTGTTAACTAGAGTAACTAAGGAAAACCGATGACTTTATTGGGACTCTTGCTCAGTTGTGACAGATTCTACAAACTCGAACACAGTACTCCGTTTTCAAGTAACATATCAAACGGAAGACTGTGTTTGACCATATCTAAACACTGAGAAGAGAGTTGAAAAAACGACGCGTAGCGGAAGATTTTTGACGAATCTCGAGGTGTTTCATTGAAATGTTGTCAAACAATGTCTTGAGTGTTTGATATCTCGTCTCAACCTAAACTAAAACAAAGTAAAACGGAGATAGTTAAAATCGTAAAAATCTATGCTAATTAAGATCAGACATCTAAACAGCGTTAATACGGCCACTATTTGATATTTTGCTCAAGGTATCAGTATACTCCAAGTCACCATCATTCGTTGGCGCCGCTTTACGATCAGACATTTGACGCAGACCCCAGTAGAGTATGTACTCTCTGAAAGCTTAAGAATTGTAGACTACAATGGCTTCAGGATATCACAGTATTGTTTTTGTGCTTGCACCTCACAAGGTTAAAAAAGAGGAAAAGTGTATCATTGTCATACAAAAGCCATGTTTACTTCGATTAGAATAGTAGTTTACTAGATAATTGATATTTCACGCTTCTTCAGTTGATCTTTGTTTACTCTCTCGGTAAAACCTTAAGCATGACTTGCCCAGGAGAACAGGTGAGAACAAAAGTAGCAACAAAATCCGCTGGAACCTGCAAAAGGAAAAGAAAACTAAATTATATGCACAGCAATACTGAATAGCCCTTTTCACACTTAACTTAACTTAGCTCATTTGCATTACAGTGAAATCTAGCATGTATGCGAGGCAATTTCGGGCTATTTTGTAGTTTTAGCCCGAAATTGCCTCGTATCCACGTTGGATTACATTGTAATGCAAATGAGAAAAATTAACCGCTAAGGGCTATTATACATTTTCAGTTATGCATGTGCTATTTTGTGTATTTTTCCCATCTGTAATTAAAAAGTACGAATAAAGATTTTATTGACTGTCTTGACAACATGTTAATTTTAGCGGTTTTCCTTCGAGTGTCGAAACGTGACTGAGTATGTATCACTGCGCTAAACGATTGGCTTACAGTGCGACTAATCCGACCAAAGCCACTTAAGCAAATTCTCTGCAAATTGACCACTGGCATTTTAAGAGTCTTGTAATATTTAGTAATCAAAATTACCACAAATCTGTTGCCTTTGTAATGTACAGCTTGATTGCATGGATAATTTGTTGGAAAACTATTGTTAGCCTCCACGATGGGAAATATGTAGAAACATTTGTCAGGCGGCCCTGGTTAGAGTAGGTCGCAATGTAACAAACTCGCTCAACTTTTTCATCCAATCAGAAGTAAAGCCCCGACAAATCCTGGTTCTGTCGTTTGCACATGTTTTCCCGCGCTTCGCGCCAGATACACGTAATTACTTCGAGTCTTGATTTGTTCACTGGATTGCCTGTGCCTTTTGTGATCGGCTAATGTGTGGTGATACTTTGTTTTCAGATTATGTCCAGGACTGAACGTTAAATTCCTTATGATAAGCATCACAAAGTGTCCTCATTGCAAAAAGTCACGAAAACATACAAAATGCTTTCAAATATGAAGTAATATGAAAATGTTAAATAATCCTGCCAAATATGAAGTCCGAATGAAGCAACACTTGCGTTCAATCCTGGACATAAGTGTTTGTTCTTGGTTTAACAACACTCAATTAGTAACCGTTATATAATCTGCACCAAAACCCACATATAATCAGTAGGTTTTGTTATGGAAACGCCATCTCGATTGGATCCTGTGAACAATATAACCAATAAGGAATTAGTATACATTTTATTATGCTTCTTAGAAGTTAGGCCGTAAAGAAGTAGGTTTGCGCGTCGGATAGATAGCCTGCAGAACAGGCCCAATTTTTGGCGTATTTTAGGCGAACAGAGGCGAAAGCGAGTCGCGCTCGCCTAGCTTTCGCCTCTGTTCGCCTAAAATACGCAAAAAATGCCGCCTGTTTTAAAGGCTACTCGTTGGATAACCAGGCTACAACCAAACAAAGAAACATTTCCTGTCAAAGAAAAGATGTTGATCAGCAGGACGCTTTGCCATGAAATCCATCAGCAGGCTACCAGGTGAATCCCCAAGAAAGCTCCAAGCTAACATACAGTGTTAGTCTAATTATTTTGAAAAGCTTTGCACTAGAATTCAGAACAAAAACGTAATACGTAGAAGGACAAGAGAGAAAGGATGAAACCAGCTGAAGTGAAACTATAAATGGAACAGAGCTAGCTTTAAGAAAGGCAACAAGGGTAGCCTTTGCCCAGAGGCTGAAGAGGCTGAAGCTAACAACTAAAAAAGTATGAGGCAACCTTACCGCTGTCTTCCCAGAGCGCTCTAGTCTGTATTTCTTCAGTAATCTCACCAGGGTTAATTTAATCTCCAGCAAAGCAAATCTCATGCCGATACAGTTGTGAGGACCATATCCAAATGGCATGAATGAGTAAGGATGACGCTTTGCTTTCTCTGCTTCAGTGAACCTATTGACACGGAGAAATACGTTAAAGTAAAAGAGAATGGTTTGGTAGAGAGCCAAATTCTAAAACAAACGCCATTATTACTTTGTAAAAACAAATAAACAACGGTGTTACCGTTTTTACTCCGACGACGCTATGCAAAAGAAAATATCTGAGAGTGTTGGCATAAAAACGAAGCCCCAGAGGGCTTACTAATGAAATCAAAGAACGAATGAAACCCTTTTCACATTCCGCGCGCGGTAGTCACTTCCACCAAGAAAGGATATCCCGTGTTGACTTACATGAAGTTATTTTAAAGTGTGCCTAGAGTTTAAAAAGGCGTGGTGTCTTGTTCTCTGTTCAGGGAAAATAGGAAGACGATGTGAACATTAAACAATGGCATGGAGGAATGAAACTTTATGTCGATTGTACCTTACACCTAAAATAACCAAAGGTGCATAAGTGGAGTACATCATAAAGCTAATAACTCTTTGTTGCAGCAAGGCTTCTCTCACCTCTCTGGATCAAACTTTTCAGGCTCTGGCCAGATCTCTGGGTCATGATGAATTGCATAACATGGAATCATGACCGGCATTCCACTTGGAATTGTAAATCCCTTGATAGTGCAGGTCTCGTTGCAATTTCTCTGGAGTCTTAATCAGACCAGGCGCACAATCAGATGTAAGCAAAATAAATGTAGCATAAACAGGTCAGTTAACAGGAATGAGTAAGGGTCACGTGTGGGTCTCAACTGTAACGGTAATTTTGAAGCTCACGAACTCGGTAAATGAAACCATGGGTATTTTGACCACGTTACTTTGCCAATTACAAAGATATAAACTGGTGTTTAGTCTGCCCGGCTCTCAGTAGTGTCGAGGTTTAAGCCCACATGCATCTGATGAGCCATGCAACAGCAGATATCACTACGGCAAAGCATTAAATTCGTTGGCATTCCAGTAACTCGCCAGTAAGTCTTAAGGTGGGTTACGGATCCGCCGTATTGTTTACTAGCATGCTTACACAAATCCTGGGGGATACATCCTGACTGTTTCGTTAATAACCATGTCAAGGTAATCCATCCTGTGAAGGACATCATATGACGGTGACTCCTACAGGTACAACAGAAATTATTGAAAATACAAAATATTCTTTTTCCCCACCCTTGCATATTTCATCGCCATTGAACTAGGTAGTGTGCAAACATCAGCACGTGGGAGTGAGAAATGAATCATCTTAGAGTGGTATAAACAACGTCATATCCGTCCCACAAAAAAGGAATCTAGTTACTACTGAGTTTTAGAATTAGCTTGTAGAATCGCTGCTATAATAATGCATAATGTCGAAAATTGTATATATCCTAGAAAATTTAGCCACTTTCGAAACCGTTACAGGAAGGGCAACCACGATATACGTGTTGTTCACTGAGCTGAGCCTATTTTCACCGTTTAGGAAAGAAGTACTAGGTGTGCCATTGCATACCATCTACCTCGTCTCCAGGCCACATACGATCAATCTCGTCTCTCAGTTTGTCTTGCACATGCGTATTCAGTGAGAGCTGATAACATGCAAATGCAAGGGTTGTACTTGAAGTATCATAGCCAGCCAGAAGGAACACGAGACTTTGGGCTTGAATATCGTTATTGTCAATTTTTTCTCCTCCCGTTTCTTCTTTAGCATCTAACATCAATTGCAGCATGTCTTTACGCTGTAAACGAAAGAGGTATCGTGCACACTGTGTCATTATTGCCTTGGGTAATTATATAAATAAAACAGGTTGCGTGAAAACGAACTTGTTTTTAGTGCCCATAGACTTCTTCTTTTTAACTTTTCACTTGACGCTATAAATCGACCGGAGAAGTTGTGACAGCCTCCGAATTCAGATTGCAACTGAGTACCCAAGTTGAGTTATAGTGGGCTTTCTTTAAGTTAAGGCACAAATCTTGCAAAAAGTGCCAGAACGGTTCTTTATAAGGACAGCAGGAAGCAAACACTCGCTATTTTCCTTCGTGTTGTGAATGCAACGCGTGAACATTCCAACGCAGATTGCTTAATCCCCCGCTTTGGCGAGACCCTGGTGCCATTATGATGTTTGATATTGATAAGAGAAATTACACTGAAACATTCTGGCATTGCTCAACCTCATAATACGGCTTGTGTTTTTAGGCGATATAACGCGCGCTCTCGCTGGCTAATTGTCACTGAATTGTAGGGCATTATTTTCCCCGTAATGCCCACGGGCCGATTATGGGCTTGCAAAAACAAAGCAAAGAGTAATTTTAAAAAAAAATCTTTATTTTTGTTTTTGGCGTCATATAATAAACAACTTAATAGCCCCGACGGTTCGGTCGTTACGGGAAATCTCAAATCACGGCCTACCGTATTTATCGCTCGGTCAATACGGCAAGGCCTCAGTTTGAGATTATCCCGTAACGACTTCACTCTCGGTTATTAAGTGATTAATTTGCTACTGCAGATAACTACTTACATGTGCTTTGCTGTTGCCATTCGCCTTTGTCCTTTCTGCGATGATATTTGCTGCGATGGACCCTATCTTGTCCCAGCCAAAAGGGTCTGGAAGATACTTAAGTATGTATTGTCCAAATGGCACTAGAACTGAAATACATCATAACAACAACCTTCAGGACACGTTTGTGGTTTCTCAGTTTTACTAAGGTAGGTAAAAATCAAATGCAACGCGATCATACACAAAGGTGGATCAAAGCTTTAAATTCTTACAAAATATTGCGGTCAAAGGGTTTATTTCCATTGCCTTTTTTGCCATTTCAGTGATGGGATCTTTCTCAACAGTTTGTGTTTCTGCCTTCACTCCAAATGCAGTTGACAAAATGACTTCCATGGTCAGACTTTGAAGCCACCTATAGAAGAAAACTCACATATGAAGAGTAAAAAATAAACTCTAGCTTTATACCTAATCTTCGGCGGCATATCAGGTGCTGTGAGTTTGGTCAAGCTATTTTAGCGAGATGTCGTCAGGCCAAAATACGGTCATGGAGAGACGAAACTCGCGTACCAAAACTCGACCAATTAAGCATGATATCGTAGCCATATCAGGTCAGTGACTTGATATCGGAGGATATCAGGGCAGTAGACACGGCTTTTTTGCACTAAGTAATTAATTTATTTATAAAGAAAATATTTGATTATATCCTGATGGACTGGCCCGCCTAGACTACCTAAGTACTTCATGTATCCCTTCCAGATATTATAGCGTATCTAATAGACTGTAATAGGGATAAATATACTATGCTACGTTCTAAATACACTGCTATGATATAGGAAACACCAAGTACTTACCCTAGACTAGCACTAGCTATCCGCGAGCCAGTCAATATGTTAAAATGTAAATTTTAATCAGAAATAAAGATTGTTGTTGTTGTTGTATAAGGATTGTTGTTACTGTGCACATCTAGCCATTCTCGTCCCCAGAGACCATGCTCCTTTTGGTCAGTACTAAAGAATCGCGACCTCTGGGAAGGTCCAATTTTCTGATCGTGCGCAGAAAATTCGTTTCGCATTCTCAGCCAATTAGATTTGTCAGACGTGCTCTAAGCATGGGCAGAGTGACCAAAAGCCCTTGATTCGCAGACTTCCGGTGTTGGACCTTCCCAGAGGTCGCGATTCTTGGTGCTGATCAAAAGGAGCGCGGCCCCAGAGTCTGGGGACCAGAATGATATCAAGCTGAATCGAGGACATAATTGTCATAATTTTGCAATCTAACATATGTTATTATCACCCAACTAGTGGACTAATGCAAATCCTGCATTTTGATTGGCTACGCTACAAGGGGTCTAATAGTAATAGTCATCACGTAGCGAATTTCGCCGGTTTTTCTTTCGTTTTTTTCCCCAAATAAATATTTCTTAAGCTTGCAATTGCTAACTTTGTTATTGCCTTTTCTGTCCGACTAGGTGGGTGATACTAAAACAATTAGACCCTTCGCCCTCAAGGGCCACGGGTCAATAGCCTATTCGGCTTTGCCTCATGGGCTACTGACCCGTAGCCCTTTCGGCTACGGGTCTAATTGTTAAGTAGAATTTTTTTCAGTCATATACTAATGATGATTTTGGAAGTTTCCATTTCTCGGTCTACTCTCAACATTTTTGCCGAGTTTACGATCTCCATCAAAAACGGACGAGAAATAATTTAAGGTACTTATGTACAAACTTTTCTGTAGGCCGCTTTCTGACTTTGTTGCAGCATTTAACATTAAGGTGGCTCACTAGAATTTTTCTGAGACTCAATGGCGCGAGCTGCCATTGCCTGCCAGACGTCAGTATTAATCGCGCGTGCAAAAATGACGCAAGTAACATACAATTTGCGACGGTCTCTTTCACATTCGGTAATAAGAGACGGAGATATGTTCCCGCGCTTTGTGAGTTGGACGTAAAAAAGGAAGGGGTAAGGGGGGAGGGGAAAGCGAAAAGCGCGGAGGCGAAAAAAGGAGAGCGTGAAAGGAAGAGACATGCCACGGTTGCTGATATCCAAAGGATTCTAAACGCGAACTGGGCCGTAACGATATGCAGAGCTCTTAATTATACTCGCGCTGCAGTCCCTTTCACGCTCGGTAATAAAAGACGCACTAAGGAGCCCAACGTTTAATACGGCCTTAAGACCCTAGGAGAACGCCAATACTTAAACATCACACACATACGATCCCACACTAAAACTAGAAAAAACTCCCAACCAGCCAAAACCCAAACTAAGGCAAAACGCCGTTGGGAAAGGCGACAGTGAAATGAAGGAGGCTGTTAAAGTCAGTACAAGAGTCTGCCGGTGCTCGGGCAGAAGAGTCGTGACGAGACAATAACTCCGAGGGACCTCCGGGACGTAAAACCTGCATGTCATTCTGAAAAAACCGAGGGGAGGGCGTGAATAAAAATATCTACAGACTGCCAGCCCTCGAGTGGGAAACGGCAAAACAAAACACAAAAGATAATCGCAGAAGGGAAAAGTGCAAAAGATCCAAGAACCCAGCCAAGGCATGGCAGCCTGAGCGTCAGTAATCCGACTAGGGTATTACACACCCTTTCAGGCTAACATTGGAAAGGAAAATGAAAACGACTTGGGAGAAGACGCGCAACAAAAACACAAACGAAAGGAGACACCGACAAAAACAAAAACAATGACAAAAACAAAAACAGTGAACTAAAATAGGCGTCAGGGGAATAGCACTGGACAAAGGTCAAAAACATGCGCAGCAAAGTTGGCAAAACAAAAAACTTCCGAAAAAAATAAAGCCAAATAAGCACGCAAAAGCTAAAATAAAGGGGAGAGGAAAGTACTACACAAAACCATTGCTTGCGAGGCGAAGGAAGAACGTTTAAACCAACTAATAAAGTACGCGAGGTAATGGGAAGACAGCGAGAAAAGAATTACCATAAAGCACAAAAATCGGATAAGGAAACAAAAATCCCAAAGGGGCGAAGGAAAGACAGCACTGCGCAACATACGAATTGCGAGGCGAAGCACACCGGCAAAAAAACGTGTGCAAAAAGGGGAAGGGAGCTGAAGAGAGAAGCACTACACAAAACCGAAGTTTGCGAGGCGAAGCACACTGACTTAACAAATAAAATGTGCGCAAGGGAGAGGGGAGCCGAAGAGAGAAGCACTACACAAACCCCGTGTTTGCGAGGCGAGGCACACTCAAATAACAAATAAAACGTGTGCAAGGGAGTTGGGAGTCAAAGAGAAAGCACTACACAAACCCGGTGTTTGCGAGGCGAAGCACACTGACATGATAAATAAAAGGTGTGCAAAAAGGGACAAGAACCGAGCAAAACGGCCAAATCAGCCTGAGCGAAACATAGGCGTACAAAAGATAAAATTAAAACGAGGGGACGAAAACTATCGAAAAAAACAGAGCCAACAAGCAGCCACGTGGACGACAAAGGGGAGAGAAAGGTGAAAGGGCGAACACCAGCCAGGGAAAACTAAGCAGTAAAAGGAGCAAAAATTATACCCGCAAAGGAGCCGGATTTTTCTGAGGATCCTTAACATTAGCTGCGGCAACCGGAGGCACTTGAACCAGGGCTTGAGCGGCGGGAACAGCAGCTTCAACTGGAGTTTGCGCGTCAGCCATAACACGGTAATATGGCAAGAGAATTCTAACGCGAAATGGGCCGAAATGATTTGCAGAACTCTTATTTATACTCGCGCTGCAAGGGACTGGCCCGAATAGCCCTACGAAGAAACGAAAGCAACTTCAACTCATACGTAGCAATAGTTTGAAACTCTATACAAACATGTGTTTAAGCCTAAAGCCAAAAAAACTACGACAAAAATGCTCTATAAAAAAACAGGTAAAAGAGCTCTAATTTACTCTTGCTTTCTGGCACGCGATACATGGGCCGTCAAATGAGCGCGCGCGAAATAAATAACCACGCGTGTCCCACGCGTGTTTTTCCGTTTTTTTTGTGACATCAGTGTGACCAAATAAAAGCTAATTTTCTGCGTTCCCTTCGGTAATTTTTTTTTTAAATTTGGCTCAGTTGTAACCACATACAAATCTTATCAAGTACCCTATGTTTGTTAAAATCTGTCAGAGCTAATCTAATATATTCCGAATAATGACAAATTACAGAACATTGGAAAAGCCGTCTGAACAACGCTGACTTTTTAACATTTCAAAATGTCAGGCAATATCATTTCCATGATATGGCAAAATATGAAATAATTTCACCGAAGAAAAGTTAAAATATTGAGGAGTTTAGGCCAAAATGAGAAAAATATGTGCCTGTCATTAGATGAGATGTTGCCATGGTAACATCCTTAATAAAAATATTGACAACCAAAACATAAGCCTTATTTCAACAGTACCTATGCTGGTAAATCTCTACTGGGAGGGGGGGGGGGCAACTTTAAGGGGAATTAACTAAGTTTCGTTTTCTAACTTACGTTCTATAAGGACGATGTTCGTCATAACTCTAATACAATGACTGTAACAACCTGTGAAAATCGACGATCTCTCCTGTCTTAGAAATCCTGTCCACTTTGTTCATTAAAGCGTCCAGCGCTTCATTCATAAATGACATCATCTGAAATAAATTTTATGTACAATAATTATACAAATTATGACTTTGTAATTGCACGAATGTTAAAAACCTAGGCCCCATTTACACGGGTCCGGACAAATCTTTGCACGGACAAAAACTTGCACGGTTCCACCTTGCGTTTACACGGGACCGGGGGAACTGGACGAATTTTTGAACGGCTAAGTGTGCAAATTTGGGACCTGAAAAAAGTAGGTCAACTTTTTGACCGGCACGGTTCCATATTTGTACGGACCCGTGTAAACACCCGAACCGTGCAACGTTTTGCTCAGATAGCGCGGTTATGGCCTGGAATCAAATACCGCGACTGGTCTAAACTTTGCACAGATCCGTGTAAACACCACTGCAACAGAATTTGCACGGATCCATGTAAACAGGCGGTCCGGGAACAAAATTCGACCTTGCAAAAATTTGTCCGGACGCGTGTAAACGGGGCCTTGGTATCTTTATTGTAGACCCATCCCACTGTCCGGACACTATATCAGTTATGCGTGGAAATAAAAATAATGATTAAAAATACGAGCTAAATGACAAATAAATAGCTTAAAAAAGAAGCAAGTAACCTAAAATTTTTAATTTACTTGCCTGCTTCATTTTAGACGCACTGAAAGTTGGAGACAAAGTGCTACGTATGTCCTTCCACTTCTGACCACTCACAATGGTTAACATTCTGTCATAAGGCTTCCAGAACTCAAGGTGTTCAACTAACTTCTGATGATAAGTTTGACAAGAGAATGTTACTTTGAATGTTTTAGAACATGATCTATTTGTCGCAACATGACACTTTTAGTATTGGCTTTAAGATCTGAAATTCTAAACACACGAGGACCGCCGCAGTATCCCCGCGAACAGTCTTTCTGTTCTGGTCCGTAGGGCAAGTTACGAGGTTGGGTTACTTACAGTACCGACCGAGAAGACTAGGTTAGTAATATATTTATTATATCTCTACCGCTGTGTGTCTGACGGGTTCGTGAACGATTTCTATTCACGTGGGACGGCTTCAAATTTTTGAAGCACGTTGAAAGCAAAACAAGTCAATTGGAATCGTTGTTAAGTCGCTAGCACGTTTTAATGCACAATTTAAAGTAAAATAAAGTTCAGTTTAAACTCTTACTTGCTATGAACGTTCAGAACACTTGGCAACAAAAACAGGTTTAAATTGACCAACTTAGCGAGTCGTACTCTGCCGGCCGCTAATTAAGTTGACCAATCACAGCGCGCGCAGTAACTGGGAGAATAATAATGTTGATTCTCAGTAAACAACCTTGTCCCAATTTCACTTTGGAAATTGACCTTTCTAGACAGCCCCAAACAGTTTGTTTCACAGTACCGTGACAATGCGAGAAACAAACTTTGCCGAGCCCAGATACACTTGCAGTGCTTGGGGTATTTACAGCTTCTTTGGGCATGCAGTCAGATGAAGCTTGCCGCTTAATAAATTAGCAAAACGGCTCAGGTCAGTCTGACGAAATCCTACAGACATTCCGTCGACATCAGTTACCCGCAGCACCAGGCCGGCGTTTACGTGAAAGAAAACTATACTCTAAAATATTACGACCATATTTACCTTCCGATCGTGGAACTTTGAAAATTCCTTAACAAGGATCTCTTTAATCATATCTGGATCAGCCACCATCAGGAAAGGCTCACGGAAAATATAAACTCTAAACAACAACAAAAATCATTATCCTTAATCCTCATTCTTTTTTTTTAATGTAAAGCTTGACAACTCACAGTACATACCCGAAGACTTTTCCATATTTCTCACACCATTCCATCTGACATTTTGGAATAAGGTTCGGCTGTGTAAAAGAAAAAAATTATGTATTATAATGAAAGTTGCTATGAGCCACTCAACTTGGGAGATGAATTTATACAAGAGATCGAAGCTGACAACATATCACAGAGAGTAAACAACAATACTCCTTGTCAGTAACTTAAACACTAGAAAACCCAGTGTTGCCAAAAACAAAGTATAGGGAAAATATACTAGGGGAAATTCCTCAAAATTCTGGGTCTTCAGTTGTTTTTTCTTTTTCAGAAGTAATCTGTAAATCGACTAAGTACCACTCACACCTTTGTTTATTCCTATTTTTTTAGTGTCAGTATTCTTGGTGCTTAAGACCCAAAAATGGTTAAACAAGCAAAGATACAAAATATAGAGATAACCCACTTCACGTGGTATGAAAGATTGGTAAGAGATACAGTATTAACTTCTACAGCATGCGTCTCTTTTATTGACATTCACGATCCTACCTTTATAGAATACTTACGTTTAACTGGTTTTTTAATGAATTTCCAAAGAATGGAACAGGTGTTGGCCCAGGGATTCCAAGTTTCTTGAACACAGTGAAGGGAGCAACACAAGACCTGAGAGAAGAACACAATGCGGTAAAGAACCATAACTTGTGATGATGATCTTTACTTTTTGACTTGAAAGCACGAGTGATAACGTCTAAATTCTCCATACAAAATAAATACAATGTCATTCAAGGAGGTAATAAAATTTCGCGTTGTTGCGTGACTACAATCACGCGTTACCCCTACATGACCTAGCTGCTTGGTACACCATATGCTAATTAGCAAAATAATAGCCTGGCCCCAGTTGTTCAAATAAAAGGCTGGATAACGCTATCCCGGGAGCGCTATCCACCGGATAAATTGCTATCCAGTGGATTTAAGCAAACAAACCACGCTATCCACTGGATAGTGATTTATCCAGTGGATAGCGTTATCCAGCCTTTGCGTAACTAGGGCCTTGGCGTTTAGGTTATGTTAACGAAGTTGTAACACCTTTAGCAAAATGCAGAACATACAAGAAGCAATCGGTTGTTTTGTTTTGTCTCTATTTATCTTACACACCGATAACAAATGACAATCAGGAGTCCAGCCAAAAGTGTAACCCAGTGATCGTTCGCAAACTGAGCCATTGTTTGAAGGTCAGCCATCTTAGGTGTGTAAGCTCCTGTTAAAAACTGAGTTGGGTTGGAGCATACAAGATTCAAAACGTTGGGTTATCTTCGGCGTGGTCTGTTTAATTCCCTTCCGCGATCGAAGTATGACAAACTGTATAGCTGGAAAGAACGTAATCAGATCAATCATTACTCGGTTCCGGACAAAACCCGGTGAAAGCTAAGTGAACATGATAAGTTCTGCAAGTTCGTGACCTCAGGCCCGAGGTTTTATCTGAAAACAAACAAACCTGAAATTAACTTACTCTGGCATCAATAAAATATATTTTCTTGATTACTGCTATTAAAATATGCTTCCAGCTTGTCGCAGCCTAACGCTTCTTGGCAGCCTGTACATAATTTGACCTCTGATCCGATTTTACATAAAAGCCCCAAATTTGCATGTTCTCGGCTGATTTAAGTTGATGTAATGTTGAGTACTCATGACAGTGTCACGTAATGTAAGTTGACCTTGTTTCTTGCTTATCAAATTCTTCGTTACATCACATCCACAATTGATAAATTAATTTGTCAAGGAAGAAACTCTGTTCATTTTTGCCTCAAGAACAGTTTTGGCATAAACCTTTTTCATTGACGTGACGTCACGTCACCATTATTTGTGTTAGCTTCATTCAATGATGCAACTGATGGTAATGTTACGTGTATGTTGTTATAATCACCTTCAAAAAGAGCTAGAAAGTACCAAAGGAGATGGTAGCATTAGAGAAGATCGTATCAGGCTGGATGTAAAAACTTTTGTATGAATTTTTGGAACTATTAGAGTAATGGATCCATAGAGGTCATTCAGTACTCTCTCTGTATAAAGAGTTTCCCAGGAAAACGTCAGTCTTTTTTAAAAGGGCGTTTTGATTGTAGGAAAACTACGAAATATAATGTGCGAAATGCGACAGACATGGAGCTTAAAACGGAATACTAAGCACCTCGGATTTAAAGAAAATTCACGGTGGCTCTGACACAAATGTGTGAAATATTCCAACATTGGATTAATGACGATAGCTGCCGAGGTGGTTGGCCCAAAAAAGTTCTCTGGCGCCTCCCAGTCCTCCCAATACAAATTGCCGTCGAAAAGGCCCTGGGGACGAGGTTGCCTGGAAAGAAGCGCGAAAACCCGGGCGGAAAAAATAGGATTCGATAAAGAGTCGAAGGCGAAAAAGCTCAATCTTGGTTTTCTCTGTGCATGAAATGAACAAACAACAAAGGAATTCAAAAGATAAAAAAATTCAAGGTATGTTGTAAGCGAATTTTGGGGGAGTTTTGAGAGCTTGAAAAGTAATAACTACTCACCGAACTTCTCGTACTGCGTAGACTGCGACGTCGAGAAGAACGTTGTTTCGTACGCTGTAAATAAATCCACCCTAAAATATGTTCCCCCAATATCTTACAATAATTAGCTCTCCTCAAAATTATTATACTAAACCAAGGGGCTTGAAAAATCTTTAAACAGGAAAATAACATTTCGTAAAGACTGGCTAAGTGATGTCATTTAACTATTCTGGGGAGAGATGAAACACCCGGTACAGGGGGACAGAGGGGACTGGAAGCGGTTGACCATTGGCCTGCAGAAATGGAGAGAACAGGCTTCATATCAGATCGGAATTATTTTGGGAGCTTTTGTTGTTTACGTGATGAAAGTAGAACTTGTATTGGGTTTCAATTTACCAAATGTTTGGTTATGTTTGGAAAGTTTATGATAATGCACTCTTCTTATGATTCCAAATATATTAACCCACCCATTTTTGAGATGAAAGTTCTTTCTGAAAATAAATTGAGTCTAGCAAAAGCAATGACTCTTTGTTACTTTTAACCATCACTTTCTTGGTAAATTTCCACTGAATAGGGGTGTTTTGTATTGCCACAAAAATATGTCATGTCACCTTGTACCACCTGGGCCAGGAGCAATACAGCACATTATGATCAGCAGTGAATAGCACTGTCCAAAACAATGAAACAAATGAATCAATGTACCTGACAACAACAACAACTTTATTTATAGTATAAATTCGGCACAAGAAAGACTGTTCCGCAAATAGCATTGCTAGTCTGGGCGGAACAGTCATAAAAAGAAAAAATGAAAAATGAATAGTAAATTTAAAAATGAATAATAAATTTACAATAGGAGACTTACATAATTTTTAAACAGATTGTACCTGAAGAAATTATGTAGTAAGATTTATATGTTATGTTAGTCTAGATACTTATAACTGAAGATAACACTTTGAGCTATCCTTTTTGGTGCAAGGCAAGTGAACACGAATAACGTTTTGCTAACAATTTTCAAAATTTACTTCAGTAAACAAACTTTGAAATATTTATACCACATATTTTAGTGAACATGAAAATTAACACAAACTCTCCTGTCTTAGAAATACCATGCACTTTTAAGGACTTATGCATTGTGCATGCATAAGCCCAATAAGCTGGCAAAATCTTGTGAGTCAGTTAGAGGTAACCCACCACGAAAAAAGGGACGCCTGATCGCAGGTAACAGAGGTTAGTTTGAGGACGTGATAGCACATGTCACATGTCACTCAATATGCCTACCAAATGACTTGTTTTGCTTTTCCCCTATAGGTAGACTGGATACCAGTAATTTCGAGTGATCCTTCGCATGGTCCTTCGATGGCAGCCATTGCCAGCATTCTAAAGCCTTTGTGGGGCATATCGTTCCATATTGTGTTGTTTTTTGCCCTTACTTTATTTTGAGTGATTCCTGTACAGCTTACAGTTGAAAGCTTTATTGCGGTTTTCAAGGTACCGGTAAGTTATTTCCAATTTCTCAATAGACCCTTTGCATAAATGGTGCCTAAATTTGAATAACAATACTTTGTACATTCTTAGCCTCACATTCATGTTTCAAGACAAAAGAATTTTCACATGAATGTGAGGCTAAGGATGTATGGGTATCGTTATTCAAATTTAGGTGCCAATCGTAATCTGTTGTTTTGGTCATTTTTTGTCCTTTCATTTAACCTAAGCGTACATCAGAAAGGTTAACACTGCATTTCAGTAAATGTTTAAGAAACAAAATAAGGAAAAAGGAAAAATAATAGTCTTCTGTGAAATCTCATGGATCGAAGCTAGGAACGTGTTTGAATACCGAGAATAACTAGACATCACATCTTTTTACACTCTCGACGCACCCAGCCGATTCACTAAAACTGTAAAACTGTAAAAGAGCTGGTCCTAAAAAATAAAAACCTTTAAAATCTTTAAAACAGCAGGCTCAAGTAAGTTCCTAGCATGAACCTTGCTAGCAATTGCCTACTTGTAAGACTACAACACTTCAACTCAATGAATAAAACTAGCCATATGCCTGCAAATACGC
Organism: Catalaphyllia jardinei; assembly: GCA_022496165.2. NCBI lineage: Eukaryota > Metazoa > Cnidaria > Anthozoa > Scleractinia > Caryophylliidae > Catalaphyllia > Catalaphyllia jardinei. The sequence goes on along the minus strand of CM042747.1, from coordinate 15,498,528 downwards.
ATTGCAGACCTATTTTTTATTATGGTAATATACAGTGCTTCATTCACAAAAGACATCATAATTCATATATATTATAAAAGTTCAATGAAAGTACTAATGAGAAGATCAGCTTTTGTGTATAATATAGTCCAAGATCAGCCTGTATCAATTTGTAAAATTTCTCAACATGGTCCTGAGGAATGTCAATAATATCATAAAATCCCACTTTAATGTCCCCCACCGGTTGTAGCCTCCCCCCTGAATATAACCTGCCTATTTGCTAACAAGGATATTATTCTGGATATAAGCTCCTCAGATATAAGCCCATCTAATGTACAAGTGTGTTCCTTTTGCATTTCTTTACAAACATCAAAGTTTTTAATTTACCTCAAAGTTGTAGGCAAATAGTGTAATAAGATAATAGCTCAAAGTGTAATGGTATCTTTATGGTAATGGTAGCTTTAATTTGTTTCTCAGATATGCTTTATCTCGTCTTTGTGAAAAATTTCTTTTCACTCCACTTATAAGTCTCCTCGGGTATAAGGTCCCCCCCCCCTACCCATTTATAAACCTGCCTAAAACAAGAAGTTGTTTTAGCCCAGGACTTTTATGGTACTTTATTAAGGCATCTTCTGAGTGATTAACAAAATATTGATAGATGCATTATTCTAAATCTGCATGAAGTATAGTGTTTTTGAGTTTATCTAACCTGGACATGCAAATTCAGTACCAACTTTTGTTCCCTTAAAGGTGAGGGTATATCAAAAAGAAACCCTGAACATTGGCTTGAACAAAATAATGTGAGAAATGAAAATTAAGTGTAAAAGATTTGTCAGAAATGAGGTATTAAAATTTGGGAGATCTTTGCAATGAAAACAGGGTTGCCACCCACCAGAACAGGAAAAATCCCTGACTTTTCACGGACTGTAAAGCAATTTTCTCTGACCCTAAAATATGACCAAAAATATGACCCAAATATGACCCAAATGACTATTTGGGTGGTGAATCAGATAATAATAACTTTTAAAACAAATTACCTTGTCTATACAAAACGATAATAAAAAATTAAGATAAAATTCCCTGACTTTTCACTGACTTTAAACAGGGATTTAGAAAGTCCCTGACCTGATGCAAAACTCCCTAAAAATAAATCTACTTACCTGGCAACCCTGAAAACTTCAGATCAAAAAGACACTGACAGTTATATCACTCCAGGAAACGTAAAGTCATCTTTCAGAGTAAATCCGTAGTAATTAATCTTTATTACCAGGCTTTAGCTTGTACATTAGTAAGTAACAAGAGCTGTTGTACAACTACTTAACTCAAAAAACTATTGTACATGCAACAAGTTTCTGGGGATCAAAATAACAAAACAAGAAGTGAGTGTGCAGTAGGGTAAAATGAACCAGATAACGCATGGAAGTTGGATTGAATTCTTTGATGGAGAGATAGTATATCTCAAGTTACACCGTTGACTCCATATTTTTGAAGTATGTAATATAAGATGCAAATTTAATAAACAGATTCATGGTTGCTGTGTGTCTAGATCTGTTCAGTAACAGACCATAAATGTTGTCAGAATGTGGTAATTGAGAACAAAAAAGTCAGGCACACAATAAAATGCAAGAGTTATGTTGACTTATTAAAATATAATAACTTCTGAATACTTGTAACTATGACTAGTGATATATGTTAAACTATTCTTTCTAGCATTTACCGGTGAACAAGCTTGTTAGTTTTATTATACTGGTGAAACTTTGAGCATAATTTCTCCTTTGGGGCAGGTAAGGACAGCTCCAACAGCATAACCCAGTGGAGGCTGCAAGGAAAGAAATCAAATTTGATGATTTGTGTGCCATGGAAGTCATAAAAGATGCATCAATACATGTATACATGGCTACAGCAAAAATGGTTTTGAATGTTTGGTGGACTACAGCAAGTCTCTTACTACCATTAGGCCATTTCCGAGTTGTTTTTACCTTAAAGTTAAATATGTCAATTAAAATACAAGTAAGACAGGCAGCATGCAAAAGCATGCAACCAGTGCTGTCCAGTTTTCCTCGCGCAACCCTCCACGCGCAACATGTTACACGAAAGGATGACTTGATACCAAGCCATGCACACGATGATTGAAGAATGTTTTGCAAATGCTGTGAGGTCAAACTTACTGGTGCTGTTTTCTCTGTGCACTCTAGCTTGTATTTCTTCAGTAATCTCACCAAGGTCAGTTTAATTTCCAGCAAAGCAAATCTCATGCCAACACAGTTGTGAGGACCATATCCAAATGGCATGAATGTGTAAGGATGACGCTTTGCTTTCTCTGCTTCAGTGAACCTGTCAAAGACCAAAGGTATCATCTGTAAGTCAACCATTTCAACTTCAACTATGTTAAAGTTGGACATGCAGAAAATGTTATTTAGACCTGGCCATAACCACTTCACATAGCAGTTTTAAATAGCTTATGTAAGCACTTATATTTGCGATGGGTGAGGGTCGATGCCCAAACATTCATTCGTGACTTGTATGTACTAGATTGAAGATGAACGTGAAGGAGAAGCTAGGAAAAAGGAAGTTGGGAGTACCAATGAAACATAAAGCATCAGGGATCATCTCTGCACCTTTCTGGATCAAACTTTTCAGGCTCTGGCCAGATCTCTGGATCATGATGAATTGCATAACATGGAACAAGGATTGGCATTCCACTTGGAATTGTCACGCCTTTGATAGTGCAAGTCTCGTTACAATCCCTCTGGAGTCTAAGGAAGCCGAATACATTACAGTCAGACAAGACACAATGACAGTTAATTTTAAGTTGTTCCCTATTCACAATGATGATGAATAATGAATGAATTCGCACAATAGAATTCTACCAAAGAAACACGGCTATTTAAAATAAATAAAATTATTATCAAAGTACAGTAGACTACAGGTTGTGTCCTTGCTCAAAGAAGAAAGCTAGCCCAAAGGACTGTGCAATGAACAAAGAAATGAAAGGTTTTTCACTATTCGCTTTCCTTTAAGAATACTGATCACGTTTCTTATTTTTATAAATGAAATTTTCAGCTGAGTTCAGTTCTTCTCGTGAAAATATGTTCAGTTAAATAAATTATTTGTTAGAAAAAGTATTTTAATTTTTATTGATCTCCCCAGTGTGTCATCCAGTGACGACAGTACTTGTGTTATTAGAGGTGGAAATAAAAATGTGCCATTCACTTTCATTCTGGATCCTTTTTCCTGTTAAAATAATTCAGAAACATGCATGCACATCACGCATGCATTTTGAACTAATAATTGAACAAGTCTGACAGTCCCAATCTCCTGTGTGCACGCATCATTTCATGCCTCCAGCAGGTACTCTCTTTATGCATGCATGAAAATGCATGCAAAAGTGCCAATTTGCATAGCTGCGTCATGCATGCCTCATGCATGCAGTACTTGCATGATCCACTCATGCAGCATGCATGCTGTGCATGCATGATTCATGTATGCAGTGCAGACATGCACAGTTTAGAAGGGTAACCCTCAACAAACCAGTATTTTAGGTATTTTTATAGTGAAGGCAAAGCTTTAGCAAATACCCAACAGCATTACTGAAGATACCAAGTGTGGTGTCTCCTCAAAACTTACGCAAACCCTGGGGGATACATTCGCAATGCTTCATTGATAACCATGTCAAGGTATTCCATCCTGTGAAGGACGTCATATGATGGTGATACCTGCAGGGTTACATGTAAATAGTTACTTAAAAAAGAAGATTCTAAAAGGTAATTATATTCCCAGATGTTGCACACTGGCATACACCAGACTTAATATGCCTCCAGATTTAAAGGGGCATCCACAGCCATGATGAACACACATACGATATGTCATTTGCAACAGGGTTTTTATAATGTCTACAACAGTGTCTTACACTGCTATAATGTGTTCTTCCAGGACCCATCCTTTTAGTTTGAGCCACCACCCCCATAGCCTCCTACACAGACATTCTTTGGACTCGTCATACAATTCTCATCCCCCACAAACATCTGCTGGAACACATGGTTGTTTATTTAGCCCAATCACAAGGTACTTCCCGAAAGGCAGCGAACTTTGCAAGAGACTTCAATGGATACCATCGTGGCCTTTTAATGAGTATTGACATAAAGTTTAGACATAGTGTATTTTCCAAGAAAAAGATGAAGTGTTTACTTAGTAAATCTACAAACTCAGACTACGTTAGACCCAGAATTAGAAAAACTGCATATTTACTTTGAAAGCAAACAAAAGGAAAGGAATGTGCTGTTTGTTTCAGTAGATGTTCGTGGGGGAGGAAGATTGCATGACGATTCCAAAGAGCATCTACGTAGGAGCCTACCCCCCCCCTCCCCTCCAACCATCTGGAAATTTCAGTTTAGCTTCATACTTTCCTTTTAAAGTTTTTGGCTTTTGCAACATTCCAGAAACTTCCACCGTAAACCTTCTGCAGGTTCGATGTTTTCTGCAACTGCGCAATCTTTGGTGGTTTATTATTTATCAGTCACAGTTTTTAAATAGAACAATACTTTCCCTTTTCTATCCTATGGTTATTGCTAAAAATCAATGCATGTAAATTCAAAGGAACATTGTCTTTCACTCTAACCCTGCTGAATATTTTGAGATGGTTGGAAATAAAAGAACTGTTTGTAGCACTTTCAAAACATGAGGTCACTCAGTCCACTTACTTTTTACCCTGCAGTTAAAAACGCTTTAAAATATGACTAGGGCTGCATTAGAAACTAAACAGCTAACCAACCCCATCTCCAGGGCACATCTGGTCAATTTCAGCTCTGAGTTTGTCTTGCACATGTGCATCGATGGCCAGATGATAACAAACAAACCCCAAAGTGGTACTGGAAGTTTCATATCCAGCAAGAAGGAATACAAGACTTTGTGCCTGAATATCATCATTATCAATTTTTTCCCCTCCTGTATCAAGTTTTGCATCCAGCATCAATTGCAACATGTCCTTCCGCTGCAAAAAGGAAAAAAAACCTTGGTATGAAAAATGATCATTAGGGGTGTGTGTTAGAATGATCTGAGTACATATTACAGTGTACCAACATCAGCAACAAAAATCTTTACCTTCTTCACACTTTTAATTTAGTGCTGTTCATAATGATTCCAGACACTAAATGGGTAAATCCAAGTAGTTAACCTATTGATTTCTAAAACTTACATGTCCTTTGCTGCTGCCATTGGCTTTTGTCCTTTCAGCAATAATATTTGCTGCTACAGACCCTATCTTGTCGAAATCAAAAGGGTCTGGGAAGAGCTTAATTAAATGGTCTCCAAATGGTAACAACACTACAAAATTAATAAAATATTGTGAAGAGGCAACATGAAAACAAAATGTAAATCAGTAACATGATAAATGAATACAACTAAACTGAGCTAATAAATTAAACTAAAGACATAATACAACTAAACTGAGCTAATAAATTAAACTAAAGACATACACATATAATGATGTTGTTAACGCCCAGTGGGTTATTCATGGGTTCAATTAGCACTTTAATTTACACTTCAGAGTTAATTCTTTGTTCCACCATTTGTGTTCTTAGTGCTATGCAGCGCAACATTCATATGTAACCTTACTTTCTCTTCGCTGGGATTCACCACCTAATCGTCCCCGACTTTCTCTGTCGGATCTCGTAGCTCAGTCCGCACAGTAACGGTAGATCTAATCTGGAGGTCGTGGGTTCAATTCCCACCGAGGTCAAAGATTTTTTCTTTACCTCGTGTGGTTCCCTGATTCCCTTTGCTAGGGCTAACACCCAGTGGGTTATTCATGGGTTCAATTAGCACTTTAATTTACACTTCAGACTCAATTCCCTGCTCCACCATTTTAGCTTTTAATAAGACTGGACAAACTGGTTTTGGATAACAGAATAACAGGGTAGTCTGTTAACTTTGCAACTGCCCTCTTTTTAAATAATGCAATTAAATCCTTACACATTATTCCAATCAAAGGGTGTGGTGCCATGGCCTTCTTTGCCAGTTCAGTGATTGGATCATTTTCAACTGTTTGTGTCTCTGCCTTGACTCCAAATGCTGTTGACAAAATTACTTCCATGGTCAGACTCTGAAGCCATCTAGGAAAAAAAGAGATCATTAATAGCATTCACATCCATTACCTCTTTTGCACCTAGGCCATGAAAGAGAAGGGATGGTAGGAATTATCAAGGCAAATAACTCTTGTATTTTAAGTTGATCTTATTGCAAATATTATATGTATACACTTCTTGTATCTCTATATTTTTCAGCTTTGGAGCTTTTCTGTCTTACATTTGAAATTTGTGACACCACTTTGACAAAGAGGGAATTTTTCTACATTTACTAAGAGAGTAAACATGTATAGTATACAAAAAAAATACCTGTGAAAATCAACAATCTCTCCTGTTTTAGAAATCCTGTCCACCTTTTGCATTAATGTATCCACTGCTTCATTCATAAAAGTCATCATCTTAAAGAATAAGATGAACAATTAGACAAAAATCATTCAGTTTTTCATGTCTGAAATTGATTTTAATCAGGCTACATGTATTTCATCAACGGCTTCAGTTCAATTTGGAATTAATTTGCATGGGTGAGTTTTTGAAAAAGCTGAAATTGCACAAACTGCTTGATCAGCAAGTGCAATGTCAGCTTTTTAAAAACTCACAAGTGCAAATTAATTCCAAATTGAACGGGAAAAACTGTATGATTACTTATTAATAATATAAACATGAAAAAATTCGGGTGAAGGAAGAGCCAGAAGATCTTTCTTGAAGCCCTTTTCAAAGTTTTTGCACAAAATATTTGTCATCATTTTATATGATATCATTGGCTGAGAAAGTTTCCTATTTTCTGTCAGTTAATCACTTCTAATATAACAGTATTATATAAAACATAAATTATAAAATATAATATACAATATAATAGCATAAATTGTATCATCAAGTGACCAAATATTGCAAAATTTATTATGGTAGAAATTATTCAATTTTCAGATGCAATGTTTATTAATGCATTTGCTTTACTTGTTTCATTTTAGATGCACTGAAGGTTGGTGACAGAGTATTACGAAGATCCTTCCACTTCTGCCCAGGTATAACTGTCAGCATTCTATCGTATGGCTTTGGGATATCCAGGAGGGCCTGATAATCAAATCAAATCAAGAAGGTTGTGAAATTGACCATCAGGAATGTTATGCCATCTGGGGATTGTTACAAATAGCAGTTTTAACAGCTTCCATCACAGAACTTGAGCAATTTTCTGAGTCTTGAAAAAAAACATGGTGAGTACATGTACATGAAATGAGATCAAGTAGATGCATGGCTTCAATCTCACTGATAGCACACCCTCCCAGTGTATTTAAGGTTAATTACTCTAAGAAATATTAGAATACCGTTACATGCAATTTATTAAAGATACACATACATGCAACAACAAAACAGTGTGACTGTTCTATCTCATTACCCTCCTATTGTGAAACTTGGGGAATTCTTTAATGAGAATATCTTTGATCATGTCAGGATCAGCAACCATGAGAAATGGCTGTCGGAACAAGAACATTCTAACAGAAAAAAAAATGAATACACATGTAATGCACCACATCCTTCAATCATTTAATAACTAAGAATTAAAGGTATACCAGTGATATATCAGAGGCCAGGCAGAGAAGCCAGGATGTTTTATGTAGTCTTGATGCATTCTTGAGAAAGATATTTTCTGCCACAGGGCTAGTCGATCCCTCCCACAGCAGTACAAATGGTTAAAGGTGAATTGTCAGAGACATCAGCCAGAATATGGAGGTTTAATGACTGTGATGGACTAGCATCCCATCCAGAGAGGGGTCAATAAGCTAATTATTCACAGTCTGATCATGCTATAATATATAGAAACTACAATGAGTTTCAAATGCTATTTGTGTACTGCTACTAGATGACTCCTGAGTGTACCTGGCCAAACTGATGTGTTGAGACTAGCTTGTCTGATCATTAACCCCTGATCAGACAACATACATAATTTTTATGTCAACTTAATTGGCCTAATCAGAATTTACCAGTTTTGATTACCTAATAGTATGTAGCAGTCTCAAGGTTGTAGTTAAACATCCTTTGTGACAGATAATAAAAATCACTTATTTAAGAAAGAAATAGTTATTGACTGTATTCAATAACTCGCACAATGATCAAGTTCATTGTTGTCAGTTATAGTAGTAAGCAATACTCAATTTTCAGAACACAAGTAAGTGCAATTCAGAGAAGCCGACAACGTCACATACATTACTGAGTACATGCACTTCTTTCACTTTTCAAGATATTGCCTATTTAGACAATACATACCCAAACACCTTGCCATATTTCTTGTACCATTCCTGATGAAGTTTTGGAGCACTGTTTGGCTAAATTGATAAATTAAGGAATAATAATCATTGCAGTGTTATATACTAAGTGTAATAAACTAAGGAAGATGTGTTTTAATCAGATAGGTCTCCCAGCTGGCATATTTATAAAGGTATCAACATATTTGACTTGATTTCTTTTCTGCCATAAGAGATACCAATGTACACTGTTAGTGATTAAAACAAAAACCATGGAAACAAGTAGGACCACAGGCAAATATATGCTACTGGTTCTGCATAAAAGGGCACCAATCTCTCTCAGTTTTGCATGGATTGCTATATTATTCTGAACAGTTTGACAATGAAGACTTAAATAGGGTTGCAAAAGGTGGGATGAGTATCTCCGTAGCCTGGACACTCCTGGAGGTCATCAAAGGGAACATGTCTGTGTTACAATGGGGGTGGTTACAGTGAGTCACATAGTCAATGACAATGTGTTTTTTACTCGCACTGGGGCAACTTTTAATGCAGGTAGATGTTGTTGTCAATAGGATACACATCCTGTTTTTCAGGATGTTTATCAAAGAATAAAAAGTGCTGGAAGCACCAAGACTTGAACAACAGCGATGTTATGGATGAAACCATAAATAGTGTTGTTGGCTATATTGCACAATAAACTGGACAAGTAAAGAATAACTTACATCAAAAAGCGTCCTTGCCGTATTTCCAAAAAGTGGAAGCGGCGGTGGCCCAGAGATGCCAAGTTTCTTGAACAGAGATAACGGTGCAACGCAATACCTTGGAGAGAAAGAGTGAGTAAGCTAGTTAAGTACATGTATCTATCAAATAAATAATGCCCTAAAATCCAATAAAAATAATACAATTTTCGTCAAAAGATTAAACAATTCAGATACGCGCTTTTGTGCGGAGGTACGTGACCACCCCTCCCCACCCCCAGGCTTTTGTACATTGTGCTAGCATTTTTTTCGAGCATTTTAGTGAGACAAAAGCATTGAGCATTATTCGAGGATTTAAGTGACATTTTCCCGGAAAATTAATATTTTTTTCGAGAATATGAAGACTTAACTTAACCTCTTCCCCAAAGTGTCACCAAAAGGGGACAAGGGATTAACAGAACAACAGATCATTCAGAAAATTATCTTTTGGTGTACTAACCTTTTACATACGTTGTTGTTAACTTGTTATACCAAGTATACGGGTTTGGTTAAGCACTCTGAACTGTTAATGGTGTTCAGACGTTAAAATTATAAAAATTTAAAAACCCCTATGTATGAGCATTAACCGAGCATTTTAGTGGAAAAAATGGAGCATTAAGGTGGAGCATTTTAGTGGTAATAAACATAAATGGCGAAGTACAGGTGTATCTCAATTAAAAGTAAAATATACGTCCATCTCAGCTCAACCCTTTATGATAAAAACAATACTGAAACGTCTGAACAATGAGGATTTTACACTATACCGATAAAAAAGAAGAATCAGAAGTCCGAGCAATAGTGTCACCCAGTGATCGCTCGCAAACTGAGCTATCGTCTTCAAATAATCAGCCATCTTAGCTTAGTTTACGTAAGATACGTGGAGCTTCTTGGGCCGGAGGTTAAATAACTCAATCCTCTCTTTTAGTAGAACTGTTCTCTTCCAGAACCCTTCTCTGTCTGGTCTTTTCTGCAAAAGGCAAAAGTTGTACAGTTACAACCCACTTATGCCCGGACTTATGCAATTCGTAATATGAGTACTAGCACGAGAGACGGAACAAAACAGATTAAAATCTATCAGCTAAAAGTTTTTACCTGAAGAAATTTGCGACACTGTGTTCTTTGGTATCACACAGCAGAAGTGTTCCTCGATGATTGTCTGTGCGTTTTAAGCTTAGCATGGGAGCTAAGGTTGCGTTGCGGCGCATAATTTAATTTGTTTCATGAAATTGTAATATTCTAAATTTAGCCACAAATGTAATGCCAAAGAGCGGTGTCACGTCAGTCGAGTTCAGTTGCTTTTGCTTCGTGAATTGTGCCATGGAGGTTTTGACGCTATTTGGTTCTCGTTAATAGTGATACGATTTGTGCATTTTAGTGGGCAAAAATGCGTATTTCTCTCTCCCAGGAACACTTCATCTGACACTGAGTTGCATCAGCCAAGTAGTCGTTATACTCACAGGAAGTGCGTAACGAGTCAACATCAAACAAAGCGTTTACCATAGATGGGCAAACTGTGAAGAGATTTTTTAAGCAATTTGTAAGCACGAACTTGGATCTTCAAGGAGTTTGATGTAACATGTTCAATTTTCAACATCATCATTTCATCATAAACAATAGTAAATTCAAGAAGTACCTGTATATCAGGAAACGATATAGCAATTTTGATAGGATGAGGGGACATACCAAAAACAGCAGCCTTATAGAGGCCATCTCGTTTGCTAAAATAGTGTTACTTTTTAGCTTTGTTTGCGCGGCATGGCAAATTCAGGAGTATGAAGCTTAAGGACACTTGCCTGCATGCAGTCTGCTCTTACATTTAACCAGGTAGACGTTATGGCTTTTTTCATTTGGCTCTAAGGTATCTCGCAACCCCTCAAATTACGATAGAGGTCACCTTGAAACGACTTATTAAATCATGTTGAACGGCCCGAGCTATGTGATCGGCTCTGTAGTTATCTTGATCCTGTTGCTCGGCTGCTCTAGAAAATCCGTTGTTGAGGAAAAAGTCGATGATTTGATTGTGTCATGTAACAAACTTAGGAATACCTGGTATCTTTCTTTGCACAAATTGGGCGTAAAAGCTGTGTACTTTCGATATTTTCGTGTATAGCTGCCCAGAAGTTTATTCCAGTTTCATCATGGTCACTTCAGACGTGCTGGACTTTTGTTTGGACAAACCACATGCGTACGCTGACGTGACTGCAAGAAATTTTTAGATTATCATATTTCCCGCGTTTGAAAACAAACAAGCCGCCATGATTCATGAAGGGTCAATATTTGCAGATGAAAGCCCTGATTCCAGGCGACAAGAGACAAAATCGCCTCTCGAGAAAATAACATGAGACCTAGTTGTCAAAGGTAAGTGGAAATAAACTGAACATGGAACTCTCCTTGTTGTGAGCTAGGTTCAGACATGCAAAGGTCTACATGAATACACACTTTCCTTGAAAAGTTCAGCAAAACTGCAGCTCATAGCTGATGTGGACCTTAAAAATATTACATTAAAATAACCTACGACCTCTCATATTTAACAATCTTGTCTTACTGAAAACGGAAAATGTAACAATATCGGGACCTGTTTACAAGGAGGGATGGTTACCCTAGCAAGCGGGTTAAGGCGGGGGTACACCTGAACAGGAGTGAAATTTGAAGTAATATTAAAAGGAAATTGTTAGGATTAAAATGGGTTGGAAACACTACCAGACAGTTAACCCCCCCCCCCCCCTCCTCCTCCCGCCAGAAGAGAGTCCTAGGTTGGTAGGGGACTGTTTGGTGTCCATCTACCAATCTTCAATTCAAAATTCAACCAAATCCATTAAATCTTCAACATTTCATATTTTCCTCAATTTAACCTATTCTTTGAGAAAAAACATCTCTTTCCCAAAATGCCCAAAAATCATGTACCCAAAAAATGACACCAAACCGCCAGACAGTGGCTAGAGATTTAGCGTTGCTTGAAACGTGACCGAGATATTGGCAGAAAGGCTGTGTTACGCGACATCAAAACAGCCTTCACATGTACTCCCACCTTAACCCTAGCTGGAGGGCAAAAGGTAGCCCGGGTTTACAAGTAAAATTTCACAGGTAGGGGGGTAACCCTAAAACCCGGGACAACTTAATGTTACACAGAGGGTCTGGAAAAAATTAAAAAGTTAACCCGAGTAAGCGGGTTACCCTACCTGGAATGCTTATAAGGGAAAACGTCAACCCGCCTGCAACACTCGATAGATGCACAACAGTAAACTAATAGTCGGTCTAAACGATATAACATCAGTTTGGAGTATATGTATACAATTTTCATTCCCACAATCCGCTTTTGGATTTTATCAAAAAATACCAACGACGTCGACCACAGAATTCGATACGTGGAATGATAAACAAATAAAAGAATATTGACAAATAAGGAAGTGAAAATGATGCTTTAATGCTCTTTAAACAAAGGGATCATAACCTGAAATGATTTTGAGTTGGGGTCATACGGGTAGATTTTCAGAAAAACGCGTTTTAACATAATAGTGCCCAATCTCTCCTTAGGTACCCGGTCGTTTTCTGCGGCCATATATTTAATTGTTCAAGCTTCACATAAAATGGTTAAAGACAGCAAACAGCAAATAGAGAAAGGCAAAACATCTTGGAACAGTTTTGAAAAGAGT
>CM042747.1:15461712-15485436 GCA_022496165.2 Catalaphyllia jardinei | reverse complement strand
TGTAAACATCTGGAACTTAGTTTGGCTATCTAGTCGACTGACTATCTTAACCGAGCCAAAAAAACATTTACACAAACACTTTTCCTAGTACTTAAACTCCTAAACTGGCCAAGAATCACGGGACAAGGGTACATTGTTCGATAAACGCGATCTCAGATTTATGTCATGCACCGCTATAACTTCGAAATTCAAAAGGCGCTGGTTTTCAAAGGAAGGACGTTATTAAGCTGGAACGTTGTAAACAGATATTAATTTAGTACCTTTTATGCCTGATAAGGAAAAAACCTTTAGTGGTTCCTAAGATTTGAGAATTTGATGACGTCACGTGCAAACACTCTACAAGTGTTTACCCTTGGTACAATTACCGGTGGGTATTTTCTTTTGTTCTTGCGTTGTAGTATGTGATAATGAATATAAGAGAGCTTAAAAACACCAAATTATTCCAAGGGTAAAATCGAACCAAAAATATAGACAATATACGATTGTGGTGGATAAAGTAGAATGGCAGTGGTATGCAAAAACGATCCCGGCTTTTAACACACTCAAATAAACAAAAATGCTCGATGAACTTAAAAACAACAACAACGACATGAAACAACTGTAATAAACATCAGGGCTCGTCACCTTTCTGGATCAAACTTTTCGGGCTCTGGCCAGATCTCTGGGTCATGATGAATTGCATAACATGGAATCATCACTGGTATTCCTTTTGGAATTTTGACTCCTTTGATGATGCAGGTGTCGTTGCAGTTTCTCTGGAGTCTAAGAAATCAATGCGTTTCAGTTAGACAGGACACAGTGGAATGAGTTCTTAACATGATAGGCCTTTTGACTAATAGTGCTTCATTGAAAATAGAAGTGCTGTGAGATATTTTAAGAGGGTAAAAATACGACACTTAATCTTTCGAGAAACTTCCCGATCCTTAAATATCATTATTTTAACGTGATAAATCAGCAGTGACTCTCTTTCTTTTTCTATTTTGGCTGATTTTATCGGAAGGAGTTCCTCAGTGCTAACTGCAACCAGCAGTGTTACTCAGAGTTGTATTTCCCACATACTTACATAAACCCTGGGGGATACATTCGCAATGCTTCGTTAATGACCATGTCAAGGTATTCCATCTTGTGAAGAACATCATATGACGGCGACGTCTGTGGATAAAAAGTCATTCAAAGAGATTTTAAAAATAAGGAACGAAACCGTCGGTGAAAGAGAAATGCAGCGGGAAGAAGACTGAACAGGCCACAGCTTTTTCGAGTTGTCCCAAACTTTCGCGAGTGTGTCAATAAGTCGCAAGGAAAGACTAGAAAATCACTCTTTTTTTTGGTATCGAAAAGTAAGTTGTCTTTGCTTATGTCAATAGCTCGTGCTAGCTGTATGTTTATATGTTTCTGGGGAGTAAAAGACATTCTTGTTTACGACAGGAATTGTTGTTTCCTGGTGAAGATAGGTCACTCACTCACTTTTAAATGTTGAGATTCAAAGAACTGCGAAGGCCCTCACCAACTTTTAAATGGGCTACATACCTCGTCTCCAGGCCACACGCAGTCAATCTCGTCTCTCAGTTTGTCTTGCACGTGCTTGTCAGTGGCGAGATGATAACAAACAAACCCCAAAGTGGTACTGGAAGTTTCATAACCAGCCAGAAGGAACACAAGACTTTGAGCCAGAATGTCGTCATTATCTACTTTTCCTCCTCCGGTTTCATCTTTTGCATCAAGCATCAATTGCAGCATGTCTTTCCGCTGTCCTTTGCTGTGGCCATTTACTTTTGTCCTGTCAGCGATGATTTTTGCTGCTACGGCTCCAATCTTCTCAAAATCAAAAGGGTCTGGGAAGTACTTGAGTAAACGGTCTCCAAATGGCAGCAGCACTACAAAAAATTGAGTTAAAGGGGTAATCGGCGGCGAAGTTCAAACGTCATCTAAATTTCAAGAATAGGGGAAACGGGAGGAAAACGATTTAGTGACTGACTGACTGACCATCTAGGAATCATTGTTTTCCAACAGAGGCAGAATTACAGTTCTCCCTTTATATAATGAATATCGAAAAGAATCCCTGAGATTATAATTTTTAGGCACTCCCTGGGTTTGAAAGAAAAACCAATAGAAATACAGGAAAAGAAGCAGAACTTCCTTACACATTATTCCAACCAAAGGGTGTGCTGCCATAGCCTTCTTTGCTAGTTCAGTGATTGGATCATTCTCAACAGTTTGCGTTTCCCCCTTGACACCAAATGCCGTTGACAAAATTACTTCCATGGTCAAACTCTGAAGCCATCTAAAAAACGTGAGAATTAAGATCAGTGAATAAAGTTTTTTGGCCAAGATTTCACAGCCATCTAGTTACTACGAAGAGATAACAGCCGGGCCGGATACAGTTAAGGAAGCATGGCAGAACAGTGACAGGGTGTGAAAAGAAATTGCGTGGAAAGCAGAATCCCTGAAAAGGGCTAAACATGATATATAGAGGCAAGTTTTCATTTAGTGGCTAAATGTAATAAAACATTACCTGTGAAAATCAACTATCTCTCCTGTCTTTGAAATCCCATCCACTTTGTGCATCAAAGTATCCAGTGCTTCATTCATAAAAGTCATCATCTGAAAGGATCAGATAGCAAATCGTTCATTGCTTTGTGAAGAAAGTATCTTCTGAGTGGCCCCATCTAGATGGGATATTATATGATAACTTTTTTTAAGGGATAAAATTTGAGGGAAAACGTTTTTTTCCTGTCAAATGAAAAATATTGTGAAGGTTTCAGTTGACAATGATCAATAGTTAGTGGACAAGGTTAAGTAAAATATCGTGATTTGTCACTGAGTGGTGAGCACATCAATCATTTGCCTGGTCGCCACTGACAAATCACGACATTTTACTCAACCTCGTCCAATAATTGTTATTATTTCTCTCTTGACCGGTTATTAGGTTCAACAATCGTATTTTCACTGACTGAAATATAACCTATAATTGCTGGGTTATTTAATGTTACTTACATGCTTCATTTTAGAGGCACTGAAGGTCGGCGACAACGTATTACGAAGCTCCTTCCACTTCTGACCAGGTACGACACTTAGCATTCTGTTATAAGGCTTCGGAATATCCACAAGGCTCTGATAATCAAATTAAATCAGAATGGACATGCAATTGAACATCACGAATTTTATGCCATTCGCGGACTATAACGGCTTAGGTACCGTATGCACTATATTGACATGATTTTGTTTGGCTCTGCCAGAAATGTCGACAAGTTTTTTCCTTCGCCAGACTTTGAATCTGGTAATCGCATGCGCACTTGAAAACACCAAAATCAAGTGTAAATCATGTTGAATGAATAGACTCTAAAAAGCGAGGTCAAATTGACTTAATTTAAATTTTCAGTAAAATCCATAGTTTTGACGCTTGACAAAAATTTGCCAGGGGCCGTGCACACTAGGTGAATTTTTGTTTATTTTGCAAAAAATATTCGTCATCAGTTCCGTTCTACAAGTGCGCTCGGTGTTTTTCGTCGTACCAAAATTTTGTCAAGCCGTAGAAACAGGAAAACTTTTTGTTCGCGAGTAGCAAATTCAAAATTTGGGGGATACAAAATTTGTCGAGATTTTTGGCAGAGCCAAGCAAATCTTGTCAACCTAGTGCGTATGGTACCTGAAGCAGGACGGCGCTTTTGAAGATTTTTTATGGCTTGACAAAATGTTGATATGAAGATAAACACTGTACGCACTTGCAGAACGGACCTGATGACAAATATTTTTGCAAAATAAACTAAATCCTGCGTAGTGCGCACGGGCCCTAATCAATGCTTGTGCAATTTTTAAAAATCGTGAATAAAGTATTCAGACCATTTTGAAAGGAAAATTAACAAGAAAATTTCTCTCTATTCCTAGTAGGACACCCTCTTGTATGAAGGTTGATTATATTTGAAAGTAAGATGTAACAGATGATCGTAGTTGATCATATTAAATTAACACGTAATTCAAAATCACGAGAAAGATTCCGTTTGGGGATATGCGTAATCTTTTATATTATCTATGAACTCAAACAACTGACATAATGATGTCAGGAAAGATTACAGCCATTCAGTTTATAAAATAATGATGTGAAAAAATAAGTCTGCTTTGTACATTCGTACCAGTCTATCGTGGAATTTGGGAAATTCTTTAATGAGGATCTCTTTGATCATGTCTGGATCACCAACCATAAGGAATGGCTGACGGAAGAAATACATTCTAAAAAAAAGAACATAACCATATTTATTATTTAAACACCAGCAAAATACTAGGATTTTTCCTTTTATTAAAAAATGACATCTTCATCGTGCGCAGGGAAGGTACTTTTTTTAACTTGCACGTGTGAAGATATCGGTGTCGCCATGGTTACTAAAAAAATCACCATTGCTATGGTTACATAATCCCTTAAAAAGTACTCAGATGTGTTACTGTATGATCGAAACATCATCGGTTCTTCATCGGAAATCTTCGCGAATTTTGGTAAATAAAATTACGCACACCCATGTATTTTCCTCTATATAATAATTATGCATTGGATAACCATCAAACAATCCAAGCTTAGCCTTGAAATGGTTCTGAGTCGTTATAGTTCAAAACCCAATAGGTTGCAAGTGCATTTTCAAGCTATTACGAGGTCGAACAGATGATTACAGAGACGTTACTTACCCAAAGACTTTGCCATATTTCTTGTACATTTCCTGATGGCGTTTAGGAATACTGTTTGGCTGCACGTGTAAAGACAAAACAATTTTGGTCGTTTCAAATCAAGTTTTATGAACATGGAGAAACCACAGATAAATATAAGATTAATTTAAGCCTAACTGCACATGAGAGCTCACGTAAAAGCCTCAAGCGCGTTGGATAATCTTTGCAAAAGCAAGACGCTTAAACAATAAAAAAAATAACAGTAAAACCGCTGGTGCTACTAGTTTTCAATAGATCCCAAAACAGATCACTCTCCAGGACATTCATTTTTAAAGGAATAACTTTAATATGTAAATGCTGAAAGCGAAAGGGATTTAAAAACATCAGGATAGCTATTACAGAGGACACATCACAATACACTATAGATATAACATGAACCTACATCAAAAAGAGTCCTTCCTGTGTTTCCTAATATTGGAAGCGGTGTTGGCCCGGGGATTCCAAGTTTCTTGAAAACGGTGAACGGTTCAACAAAGTACCTTGGAAATGACAAGTGAGCCTTAAGCTAACTAAAAATCAATCAAAGCATTAATTTCCTCAAATTGGGTAAAAGATTAATAATCATCATCATCGACATCATAGCAATAGTAATAATATAATAATAATAATAATAATAATAATAGTAATAGTAATAAAAGAACTTTACATTCCACAATCGTAGACTAAAATTTCGATGCAAATAAAAATATCATGATATCCTGAAATACTAATAATTATCGACTTTCTGGATAGCGTTTAAAACGGCAGACTTAAAAGGGCTACGTCAAGGTTAAACGGTTTGAGAAATTTAGCCTAAATTTTTCAGTTTCGTTGCTTGCAATCTGTGTCAATCTTCTCCATCCTTAACCAGTATTTTAATAATTATCTCTTTGGCGCTTTTCCATCATTGTTAAGTATTATTTTCAGGTTTCCTTCAATTTAAAGGTAATTTTTTCGATGGTCAAAATAACTCAAAATACCGTGACGTAGCCACTTTAAATGATGATGATGATGATGATGGTAAAACACAAAAAAGGAATTAGGGAATTGTTTATGCCCCTTCGAAGGAATAATAATAATAATAATAATAACATTTATAATGCGCAAATTCCATAAAATGTTCAAATGCGCATGACAAGATTAAAAACGGAATAAAAAGGTTAAAAAGCTAAAATTACAATTAAAAGCAAACTTACAATGATTTAAAAAGCTAAAATTTCAATTAAAAGTAAAACTTACAATAATAGAAACAACTATGATAAAAATGCGAGGCGGAATAAGTGAGTTTTTAGCTTGGCTTTAAAACTACTAACTGTGTTGGCGCTTCTTATGTTAAATGGTAGCGCATTCCAAAGTTTCGGTGCTGCACAGGTAAAAGAACGGTCACCTAGTGTAGCTTTTGATTTAAAACGAGGATAACTAAGTAAAAATTTATCGCTAGAATTCCTTAGATTATATTTAGATGGCAGCCTAAGAGAAATAAGAGATGACAAATAAGTAGGAGCTAAAAAATTAAGAATCTTAAAAGTAATTACAAGTATTTTAAACTCGATTCTGTATTTAATCGGTAACCAGTGTAGTTCGTAAATAAGAGGCGTCACACGGCATAATTTCTGTTCTTTAAAAATCAGTCTGGCGCAGGCATTCTGTACTCATTGTTGTGTGACAACTCCGACAAGAATGCGATTGTAACGCTCAAAAGCAAAACCACACTGATGGAAATGTAATATGGTCAAGAGTACATTACAGAAAGAAAAAATAATGAATAGTCGACGTAGTGCATCATTTAAAAGAATATCATTGACACATACCGGTAAAACAACACAAGGAGCAAAAATCCGATCAAAAGTGTGATCCAGTGATCATTCGCAAATTGTGCTACTGTCTTTAAGAAGTCATCCATGTTATCTTGGTATACACTACAAACCGAATTCGTCAGATCTGTCGAGAGAGCTTCCTGACTGGTGCAGATTAATAAAATTTCTCCTCTCTTCTAGCTCTGTGCAATTCTCTTCTGCGAAAAGACAAACTTTGTACCTGTAAAAGGTATAATTATTCGACACAGCTAGTTGCTCAGGGCCGCCTCACGGCCGAGGAACAAAGCAAGTTAAAACCAACCAGACAAAGATTTTTACCTGAGAAAATTCAAAACACTTGCTGAGTACTAGCTTCGCTGAATATCTCGGTTTCAAACAGCAAAATTGTTATCTCACTGATTGTAATGCTTTTTCTGTCTTGCATCCGACCTTATATAGCTGAGCTCTGCATAATTTTGATATGTTATTCTTGCCTGGTCTTGCCAGTAAACGCGTAACATGTAAATTTAGTCACTGATGTAATGCCGTAATGGTTGTGTCACGTCTCGAGGGTCACGAAAAATTGTTTTTGCTTTGTGATCGGTTTGTACTGCACGTTTTGCCGCTATTCCATTTCATTTACTCTCATGGGTGACACGATAAAATTGTCTCAGTGAAGGTATAAACAAACGATTTTCTTTCTTGAGAACTCTTGCATTTTAACTCTGAAGCTCTGAGTTACATCAGTTTGATCACGGTTGATGTAATCGCCGGAAGTGCGTAACGTGTAAACATTCAGAAAAGCTTTACCATATGTGGGTAAAGTATATAAAATTTAATTCAAAAGCGATTTTTTTCGGCCACTTATAGATCGTCTATTGTCTAAAGTTAGTTGGCTTTGGATCCCCGAGAAGGTGATGTAACATGTTCAATTATAGCACATTGATCGCAGTTGCTTGTCACGGAATTAATGAAGGGCTTGTATGGTATATGAGTATGTCTTTTTTACCCACGTTCACAAAGTGCTTTTGTGTTTTAATTATAAGGCTTCTGAGTTGCTCTTTTTTTCCTGCGCTGTGAACGAGACGCATCCGAATTTTCATGCTTAAGAGGTGATGCAAATCGGAACTGACCTGACAATGTTACATTGGGTCTTGAAAATCAGAGCTGACCTGACAATATTTATTTTGTTGGAATATAAAGAGTTTTAAAGTGACTCTTTACCACAAAAAATTGCTTTGTCCACAAAAGCAATATGACAGCCATCAATTCACCAAAATATCATTTGATGATTTTTGATAACCCTGTTCAATATAAAATTTTTATCTTGTTTAAATTCACCTGTATTAAAAAAAAACCTACGTTTTTCGATTTCGAAGTTTGCGTTTTTCGAAGTTTCTAACGCATTTACTACTCAGGAGTAACAATTAACCCTGGCGTTATTACATCTTAAATAGACCTTACACATCTGTGCCGCCTAAATATCAAAATTTTTGGACTTATTAATAGTCAGTATAGCGTGCACAGGGCTGAGCTTTCAACCAATCCCGAGCGCGCAATATAACTATACTGATATACTTATTTGATGGGTGACCTCTGAGAGCAAGCTTTTCCTGTCATGAATGTAATCGTATCACGTCTACTGAAGGGGACACGTAGCAAGGGTCCACGTTGTCAATTTTTCGTTGTCACTTAACTTACTTACAAGTTAGCCTCCCACGCAGACGCTCTCAGCGCTCCGGTGTCACGCGTTCCTCCTTCGTTGGAGGAACGCGTGACAAGCACTCCGAGCGTCTGCGTGGAAGACCACTTACAAGAAGGACGCAGTCGCTCTCTCTCGATAGAAGACTGGGCCGACAATGTTATTTCTTTACTTGGCTTCCTTTTCTCCTTGGAGCTTAGCAAATAAAAGCGCAATCGAGATCGAAAACTTCGCTGAAAAACTTCGAAACTGAAATCAAAATTTTCCTAATCCTGGGTTAAGTTAATCCAACTTTGAACAACCTGGCCAAGGTTACTGGAGGTAACACAAGGTGTAGCTCTTCATTCGCGTACCGTCCCATTAGACTAAGAATAGAAACACACATGACTACGGAATGATAATTTATTTTTGGTATAGTTCGTCAACAAGAGTTAGGCTGACAATTCCTTTATAGAAATCCCTTCCCCTCCACCTTGACGATGAAATTAAATAATGACTTGATGGAAAAATCCTCATTGTAAAAGAAAAACTGTTGGCATCCGACGTCATGGGTTCAGTAAACCAATGTACCTCATATTGGGGAAAGCCCAAGGTATCAAGTATCAAACCTTCAGCCTCGGTACCAGCGTTGTGCTCTGGTGCCAAGGCTTTAACAGCTGAATATTTGTAACGTTGTAACGTAGTGGCTGATTTTAGTGAATTATGACAACTGCAGTACCTTATAAGGCATGTCCAAAGAGCATGAAGCAAGAACTGAGATAAAAGTAATGTCAATCGGCCTTACGCTGTATCATACATCATTCTTAAGATTGAGGTTGCTGATGTCAGTGCCAAGGTCATTATAGACTTATTATGTAAGAGTTGAGTTTGAAATAGATTGCATAATGCATACGTAAGTATTACAGCTTCCAA
The DNA here is from genome assembly GCA_022496165.2 of Catalaphyllia jardinei. Classification (NCBI taxonomy): domain Eukaryota; kingdom Metazoa; phylum Cnidaria; class Anthozoa; order Scleractinia; family Caryophylliidae; genus Catalaphyllia; species Catalaphyllia jardinei. The sequence continues at coordinate 15,476,334 of CM042747.1, read as the reverse complement.
TCTGGGCTTTTCAGTCACAAAATTTAACTGCAATATTATTTAAAAAACAGTCCTAAGAAAATACGCGCGCTGATTGGTTAAAAATCGTGTTTCTATAACTCGATGGAGACAGAACTAACACGAGCTGTTGACGTAATAATGGCGCGAGCAAAGAGGATTTACAATTTGATAATCAAACTTAAAGTGAACAAGTTGTTTTCCTTTTTTTCGTCGCGGTGTTTTCTAAAAGAAATAGAGAACATGTTCTCCGTGTTTCTATCGAGTTATATAGAAAGACTCGTGAAAGTTTGGAAAAAAAACTCGAAAAAGCTGTGGGAACACGGGCTGCAAGCGAGTGTTTTCCGGCACAGCTTTTTCGAGTTCTCCCAAACTTTCACGAGTGTTTCTATAACTCGAAAGAAACACGGTACATGTTTTCTATTTGTTAAATAAAAGTACAGAGAAGCTATTTACATTCCAGAGCTGCTCTCTACGAATTTCAATACCTGTAATCGCATAAAATTAGCGAATTTCAGAATACTGCACCTTGAATCATGGGATTTCATTCTTTTTTGAAAACACCGCCGGCCAATGAGTTTTTAGCTAATGTGAGTGACGAGATAATAGCGACGAGTCAGACTACTTTAGGATCGTTATTGCCCGGTGCAGCTGACTGAGGTGGAGCAAGATTTCCAAGAAAGGACAGTACCCAACTAACAACTGGAAAATCAGGTAAGTTTTAATATCTAAAGTAATAAACAGGAACGAAATCTTTTGGGTTTTTATTTAAATAGCTGATCTGGTTAAACGAATTTTGAATTGAGACAGGTAATTGGTAACATTCACGCGAAACGGTATTTCAAAGGAATTGTCGCGCGGCCGACATGAACGTTGATGATTTTTTTTTGCATCGCCGATCGATACAGATTATAAGGAAGAAATCATACTGATTTTCGCCGTCGTATCACAGATTAGGTTGTGCTTTAAAGGCAAATGTCCATTTTATACCATTGACATTCCTTGTGCTTTCGTGTCGATTTCATGAACTTAACATTAGACGACCTTTTCGGGGGGTAACGTTTAGTGGCATTAAAGTCTCGGGATCAAAGTGCTGTTTATTTTAAGCAAATTAGTTAGGGATGGCCAAAAGGTACAGAGGAGAGAATGAGGGTGACTGTGGTGCAAATCATGTGAAATCGAAATGTGAAAATGCAGTGTCAGGAAATATGAATTTTAGTACTAAACCAGAATGTTAGCTGAAGGAAAGATGTTCAGTACCCTGTTCAAATCTCACTCGTAGACAGTAAAATCAGCAAATAGAGACTTTTAAGGGTGATGTTTCAAAATCAGTGCAAATCTTAATAAAAAACATCAAACAAAATAAAATAACTTGATTGCATCTGTTCATTGCGATTGTTCGCGATCAGAAAAGTGTCTCTTGATTAAAATATGATTGAGGTGACTGCTAACTGTACAAGTTATTAGAGAAAGAAAACACTGCAAACATGTTTTAATGTATTCGCTTTTTTAAGCGAACAAAAAGGACAATCCGGTAGCGTATCCCTTAAAGTACACAGACCATGAACACTACCATTTTCTCTTGACACTACGTTATTCGTGTTTCGAATTGAAACAATTACATATGCTATTGGAAATCGCTTCAAAATCGACAAAATGAGTTGCGCTGAAAATCTGTACATTGAACGATTGAACAGGCTCCCGGTTGGGTTTAGGGCGAGATAGTCGAGTGTAGTCTAGGGGAGTGGGACGAGCCGAGAGCGGTCTGGCATGCATCCCACTCGCTTCGCTCGCAGAGTCAAGACGCTCCGACTCCCACTCGCTTCGTCGCTTCGCTCGCCGAATTTTTTCGCCAACGGGAGCCTGTTCGCAGGCTAACGATTGAGTTGACTATAATCATCTCATGTCCAACAAGCGCGAGTGGACTAATTGTAAAATTAAAAACGATCCCAAAATATAGAAAACTATAATAACAATAATATGGCTTATTACGCGTACGCTTACCATATTTGCAGAGCATGGTATAATAGCTCGTATACCATGATGGCTAAGCCAATGAAAACTCTTGAATTGCATTATACAGTGATACAGTTTTAAATAAATATCGCTAATAAATTACAAATAGCAAACATTTCAAAAGAAATAAACATACAAACTATAAAGCTGCTTGGAAATTGTATTGTAAAATTAAGATCATCCGGCAGTGGTTTAGATGAGCAATGAGGTACAGGAAAAATGTGCGAACTTACTGAACTATAAAAGATCCATCGATGGTTTCAACTTCCTGCATGGCCAAGTTAGTGAATGGTATCATGAAGACGAAGTATAGCGGGATGTGGAAAGAACACAAATCACATGGCATACCACATAGCAGGGTCTCTATTGATAACAGTTTTATTTATAGATCTGACAGAGTTACTCTGAAAAAATGAAGGTTTTACCATTATACCAGCGTACATAGCAAAATACATCAGATTTATATTTTTCAAAAAACTTAATTGATATCAAACGTTCTGTTTGACTTGTGTTTCCTCATGGATACTTTTTTACCCTGCATGAAAGGAAACAAGATTAGGGAAGACGTTCGGAAAAAAACTCGATAAGTTTTAATTAACCTGATGGGTTTTTTTCACCCGACAAATGGATTGATATTACAGAATATAAGCTTGAAAATTTGTTGTGCTTTTAATGTTCACTTGATGCTTTTTAGTTTCATTTGATCAGTTCATTCTTGAAGATTAATGGCCACTGAGCCTATGATCATATATAATCAGCATTGAATGAAAGCGTTAAGAGTGCATGTGTAACAGCAGTAGTATTGGTTGGGTTTTATCCTAATATCATAAGCTTCCACCTAAACCGTCTCTTATGTTCTGTTTAGTTATGGCCTCGTGTGACGCCATGGTAAAGTTGTCACTCAAGAAGGAGATAGCACAGTTAAGGCGGGAAAAGGACATCAAACGAGCAAGAATGTCTGAGGTGTGTGCTGACCTGGTATACCACTGCAAACGCCACGCCAACGGAGACTACCTACTGTCATGCGCCAAGGGATCTCCACATAAGCCCTCTGGAATCGATCCTTATAAAGAAACTGCATCCTGCCATGTCATGTAACCCTTGACAGCAGACAACCGTTTGATCACAGGAGAGCATTGAAATAATTGTCAGCAAGTTTATTTGTCAGTAAAGCATTCAGAAACAGGTCGGGTCTCGTGATGTTTGCATTTCCCGGTGGTCTAACGAAATTAGGCTAATTTATTTTTCGCAGACGATGAATGGGACAAACCAGTTATTGGGTGCCCTACTAGGATCCCAACAATATCAGCAACTCAGCTACATATTCTAGCTGTTATTATATTTAAACCCCAATAACTCCAACTCTAGGTAACTCGAATTCCCCGCTACCTCGAAGCAAACTGATTCCCCTTGGATATGCCTCGTGTATTTATCGTAATTTTAACCCCTATAACTCGAAACCCATAAACTCGAAGCGATTTTTACTCTTCAAGTACTTTTCTTTGTAATTTTACCCTCGATAAGTCAAAGTCGATTTTCACTTTTGTGGAGCAACCGTGAACCGAATGTGACGATGACGTCCTCAGACCAAAACATTCTCGCAGAATGTAGCTCTGGGCGATAGTGGGGCGGAAGGCGGTGATGACTTGACTATAATTCAATAATTTTAAGTCCTGAAGGAATTTTTTAATAATTTTAATTTTAAGTCCTGAAGGAAATACCGTGTCTAAATAAAGATTTTACTTTACTTTACCTTACCTTACCTTATCTTACCTTACCTTACCTATCGAAGACCCCCCACCCCGTGAAGTGTCAGCGGCGATGTGCTTCACACAAACAGTCTGATTTTAAACAATCAGTTGACTTTAAGAAGTTGTGCGGTATTACTGACAGAAACAGAATGGCTGCTAAACGCCAGGGACGTATAATAGACTATTTCACAAATCAGTCATGTGAGATTTGTTCTGAAGGGCAGCTACTCTATATGTCATGCTTTTGCTTTGTTTCCTTGTTTTGTTTTGTCGTTTTTATGCTGTTACATTGCTCGAAATCTTGCACTAAAACATGTTTAAGCATAGAACCTCTTTAATCAAGTGTTTCTGTTTTTTTTGTTCCAAACCCCTGATAACTCGAAGTTATGTCAATTTCCCTTGGCAATTCGAGTTATCGGGGTTCAACTGTAGTAGAATTAACGGCTATCATCATAATTAACGGCTGCACGAGTGAGTTTTTCAGAAAGCTAAAATTTCACATTCCTATTCTCGTCATTTGGCATGTAAAGCGACAGTACCTGACTAGTTCAACTACTCGGTCATGCTTGCAAATAACCAACTGGTCTGCCTCGCGCCAGTTGGGATTTTTAAGCCCATATTATGTTTATTCAGTGAAATATTTGTTTCTTTTAGATGAAGTATAGCATGCCTGTGAACTAGCTAGGTGTAGTTAAGAGCTGGCATTGACCACTATAAATAACAACATTTGTTATACCTCCAAACTCCAATACGTTTTCCGATTGGAGGAAAACATGTTACCTGCCGTGGGTCAAAACTCACTAACCCTCTAGGACGAACAAAACTCACTAACTCCCTAGGTAAACGACAACATGAACTTTCGACTGACACGTGATCAGATCGTGCTCCTTGAAACCGCGACAAATCATTTATGAGCCAGCCGGCGTAAAGCAAACGATTTTTCTCGGAGTTTTTTCTAGTTTTGAGTTGGGAGGTATAACACACGTAAAGACTGGCCCCGCGGGAAACATTGAGTTTTGTTTCCCCTCGACCTCAATGTTTCCCTGGGGACCAGTTATTAAGTGCTAACTGAACACTTTTTTGAAGATTGCAGTAATGGAAATTCTCCTAGTTTATTGACTTACCGCAGCATTATGCTACCTCACCCGGCATTCCCTATATACTCCAGTTCTAAGCATTGAATGTGTAATGAGAAAGAAATGGATATTGTTCTATAACGGAATACATTTTGTTCATTTGGTCCTTGCTCCACACCACATAATGCCTTGTTATGGAAGGCTTTGGATCAACCACCTTGGCACATGCCTTGAGAAAGTCGTCACTGCACGTGATTTCAATAAACCGACAAATCTTTGACATGGTTTCCACTGGTTTCTTCACGAGCTCGAGGCCATTCACGTCCAATAACTTGTCTCCAAGAATCTCTCTTGCTATTGCACTTCCTGCAGCCCAGCGAAAGAATCTATCCATGCTGTGATCTAACAGTTCTGGATCATTAACCTAAAGGATGTAAACCAAACTTTCAAGGTAGGCTCTCAACCCTTCGATTGTTTCCTGGAGACAACTAAAGCAAAAACCAATAAAAAGGCTAGAGGGATGGTGCAGCGGTGAGAGCGCTCGCCTCACGCCAATGTGACCTGGGTTCGATTGCAGCCCAGTGTCATATGTGGGTTGAGTTTCTTGTTGGTTCTCTTCCTTGCTCCGAGGGTTTCTCTCCGGGTTGTCCCTTTCTCTCCAGGTTGTCCCTTTCTCTCCGGGTTGTCCCTTTCTCTCCGGGTTGTCCCTCTTTCCTCCCTCCGCAAATACCAACATCTCCAATATACCAATCCGAGCAGTATAGAGGACACTCTTGAAAACTAGTTAAGACTGGTATGGCTTTCTCTTTAAATGTTGCAGTTAATTATTTATTCGTTTATATATCTTTAATAGGAACAGTTACATAGACTACGAAACGTGGTTGTCTACGTCCTGACAAAACTATTGACAAGATAAGTTCTCTTACTTTCTCCGCGTGCTCTTCGAACCTGCCTCCCTGCTGTTTAGTTCTTCTCAAGGTTATTGTTGAGACGATGTCGAACGGGTTCCGCATGATTGTGAATGAACTTCACTTTGACTCTATATTTGTTTTCAGTGTTCTCCACCAACCGCAGGAGCGTATCATGCGGCATGTTTAGAAATACAGCAGATGTAGTCCACGCTGTCTTGTCACCAACAACCTAGGTAATTGTAGGAAAAACAGGAGAAAAAATAGCCTTGATTTATGAGACAGTGATTAGTGGTTTTTTCGTGACCCAGTTCTTCAAAGATTCGTGTAGGTACTGAGTTGTTTTTGTTCCGGTGCGAACAGTCTCTTCACCAGAAACAAGTCTAATAGTGTAGTCACCAGTCTCAACGTTTTCAGGTCCAATCTCGGAATCTTTTGTCACGATAGCGGATGAAATAAATTGGGCAAAGGATCTTCTCAGGATAATTTAGTTCTAGTTTCATGTTGCAGTGGAGGGGTTAAATATTTGGAGGGTGTGATGAGGTAAAAAAAAAACTGAGAATATGCCGCGTATGGCATGAGTTGTTGTAAGTTGTTTTGTGATAGTGTTGCTCAATTTCTTTTCAATAAGAAACTTTGAGAGTCCACTCGGCATATCGGCGACTCGGTGCTGGTCTTGAGGAGATAAAGATGGTTCAGTGATTCGGGGTGAAAAAACAGTTCTCTATATTTAGCTTTCCCCTATACCAAGTGCAGTCCCATTTGAAACTAAACTAAGGTAGTGCTGGATCATTCGCTTTTGTATAGTTCTTATTAACCGAGCAAGAAGTCTGTATGGGAGAATCTTGACCGAGGTCTTGAGTACAGACCGAACGCAGTGAGGTCTTTACACGCGACCGACTAATAAGCTCGGTTAATAAGACGGTTATTATATGGCAAACAAGAACAGTTCGTTCAGTTATTGCAAGTGGTTTGCCCTAACTGATATTTTGCTTGCGAGCGCCGATAAGCTCAATTTGATTCTGCCAAAGTTTGCTCGTCCTCTTGACTTTTTTTCTAATCAGGCTTTTTAGCACTTCCATAAATCGTTATTGTTAGAGGAAAATAGATACTGATTTTGCTTTTTATTTAGCAACTTTTTCACTGTAAAACATTTCCAATCTAGATGCCGGTCTAAATGGGAAAATCTAGACCGCTGTCAATATCGATTTCAGCCACTGCAATTAAATTCGTGAATTTGGCAGTTCACAGTCCTTGGGAGACAGAGCCATATAATAATAGACAACATGAAGATGTGGGGACATTTCATATCGTTAGGTCAGCATCACTGCCGGGCTTTGCCATCTTTACTTACTTTAAGGTATTTGTCATACTTCCCTTGCCAATAACTTTCCATCCAGAATCCAAAATGTGTTGTGTTTTCAAGCGTTCCATTCATTACCATACCTTTACCACCTTTTAGAAAACCTTGTGATCCTTTCACCAACATGTCAAACAGTTCGTTTCTTTTGAACTCTGCGCCATTCTTCAGGCGTGCAAAGAGGTTATTCTCATTGGCGACCACCATGTGTGGGTGACCATCGAGAAGAGATGCCAGTAGAGTATGGCGACTTCTTGAGTAGCCCACAAATAACAGAAGTGTATCAACGCTCTGGTATTCCTCTCTGTCTTCCTCTGGGAAAATAAACTGGTTTTACTGAGGTGTTCTCATTCCTCAAAAGGAACAAGACGTTCCAAGAGAGTTAAATTGGGCTTCGTATCGCAATATCAAATCGTGCTGTATAGTTATTGAACAGAATAAAACCAATTAAAGAATCAGGATATTTTAACACAATAGTTAAGCTGAGATATTTACTCTTAAAATTTCTTGTTATTTCCCTCACCTTCGAAATTCTGTTGACGAAAATTCCTGACTCAGTTTTATTGAACATCTGACGGGTTCGTCTCAGCATCACAATTTATTGTAAAGTCGGTACACATATTTTTGTTTTCAACTCATGTATAGCATATTTGTTATCTCGAGAGACTAGCATGAACTTTGGTAATTCGGCTAACTTTTAAGCTATGGAATTCGTTTCAAAAACGCTCGACGTATTTTTATGTGAGATGTGCGTATAAGGCAAGTTTTTTTCCAAAGCTTATTCCACCAAACACAGCAAGCATTCTATAAATCATGTTTATAACGAAGAGCGAACACACAATAGCAAATTTTAACAATTCTCATCCTTAGTTCCGCGCTCTCCGCTAGTACGACGCGCCCATTTGGCGACCGATACTTAAACGACTTTCATTTTAAGACTCGGGCTTTCCATCGGAAAGCCAAGAAGAAACGATCATGTACTAAGGTGTTTTTACGTTTAAAACTTTTACAGGGTACTGAGATACTGAGTCGATAACAAGAGTCGAGAGAAGGTTATAATGTACTTAACTCTGGTATTGTGGAGTCAAATAATTCAGTTGATTTTGGATGTCCTTACCTGTTTCCAAAATAAAGTTCATGTTCAAATCCGGATTAGCAATATTGCCTTTGCTGGATGAGGAGCAAACTACAAAAAAATAAAACTAGAGCATCAGGCAAAGAGAGTAACTGAATCAGTTCTGCGGAACATGAAAAAGTTTTGCGCCTTCCTATTGTACTGAAGAGCAAACTGGACATCTTTGGCATCTTCAGTTTTCTGTACAATAATGCAAAGAAAAAAAGGTAATAACACCAAACTATCCTGAATAAACCACACCGTTTTTTTTATATATTTCTTTCGAATTTCCTTATTATTAAGTATTTGCCAATTTAAAGCCCCGGCTAAACGATCGCACCATTTCAACGCAACATATCACAATTGTTGGGTGCAAAATGTTGCGGGCGTTTGGCCACCCTGTTGCGGCATGTTGGGTGTTGTTGGCTCAAGTTTAAAAATTGTCAAATTTGAGCCAACAACACCAACATGTGGCAACACCTCGGGACAGTGTGGGTAAAAGCCGTGGCTAGAAAGCAGAGATACATCCGGATACATAGATAAATGACGGTTCTCCTGAAAGCCACTGTGTGAAGTGACGCATGCTACTATGAAAAGCCTCTCACCAGATGCTTTTCTTTCAGCATTTCTAACCATGATGAGCACGGCTGCTGCACCAATGACTACAATGAAGATCAACTTTGGCCACGTTGCATTAATGCGCATGCTTGCTTGTTTTCCTGTAAAAGCCAAAAAGATCTTCTTTCACCAAGATGATCAAATCCTTTTGTATTTTGTAAAAATTAAAAGTTTTCTTTAATAGCAAGTTAAGTGGATTTAAATAGGCGATTCGGCTGAGTTCACGAGTAACTGTTATTCGTTTAATCCCAAACTTTCCGCGTCGATCTTCGGCATCGTTAGGGAATATTCTCTTTGCATTGATATATATGAAAACCGCGTAGCACCCGTGAAATAGGAATTGTTATCATTTTTTTAATATGTTTGGGTGCCGGAAGTAGGCAATACTGCCGATACACCAAATCCCCTTAGGTTATTACCCCTATCTAATCCGGAGGTCGTGGGTTCAAACCCCACCGAGGTCAAATTTTCTTTGGCCCCTGGGGACTCCCAAATTTCCTTTAAAGTCAATTCAATACCAGCTACCTGGGGATTGGGGAAACTTCATTACTATCCCGAAAATACTTGGTTGATTCAAAACCAAAATGGAACGTTTCTCAGACCTGATATATTCATTGTGTTGGCGAAATTGGGAGAAGCTTATTAAGCCTCGACCACTGAGACGATCGCAACATCGCTGAGGCAAAATGTTGCGAGGTTGCGGCCACCCAGCTCCGGTCAAACTTGAGCCATCCAAGTATCCAAAATGTTGTAGTCATGTCACAACAGGGTGGCCAAACGCGCGCAACATTTTGCCCCCAGCATTGTCGACCATTAAGACCTATGCCCCTCATGGGCTGAAAGAGTTTAACATCATTGATCATCGCAGTTAATTGCACACAGCACAAGCGGTTTCGAAATTAAAGCCTGAAAAAAGTTCAGGCCTGAACGGGATTCAAACCCATGACCTCTGCGATACCGGTGCAGTGCTCCGCCAAATGGGTTTTTGTTAAGAAAAAGATCCTTTCCTGAACGACTCGGATGGAAGGTAAAGACAACTGGAGAGTAAGGATACTTAGGAACGATGTGGTCCGTGATTGGAATGTCCAACTTGACACACCAAAATCTGCCAGTTTTGTTTTTATCTTCTGATCTCAGTAATTACTAAACCTGCAACTCTAATTCAGTCGAGAAAACGACTGATAGGAACCGATCGACGGTGAAAAATAACTGAAAACTGGCGGAACTTCTCAACGTGTACTTTGCATTTTTAACTGGGCGATCAGTTGGAGATTCACTGAATATTTAATTAATTCTATTTTTCCGATCGAGTATTGAACTCGTTCTTATTAGCAACGAGTTACAATTTACCACGTGTATCACCCAAATATAGAATTTATCTGAACAATCCAATTCTAAAGTACAGTATTAATCTGAATAATCCAAATTTTAATTCCTTAAGTGCCGAACTTGAAAGCCGCAACATTAACATTATATAATTTTAAGTAATTTTTTAGTTTATTTAAAGGTAATTGTAGACACCACGAAAAACATGTCGATCCCTTGTGTGAAATACGATTAAATTTGGGGAGAAAGCGAGTTCAGTAAATCATTTCATTGAAGTACAGTCGTGGACACGAAACAAAAAATTCTAATAAGACAAATATGTATTGATCGAAGTGTGAGTAAACAAATGCCGCAAAGAATTGGCGTTTGCAGCAAACAAAGCACAATTAATAGCCTGTAAACAACAAAGTTAGTTTAACTTTCCGTTAATTTCAACTATTTACCCTAGACTCTTCTTACTCCATCAACAGATAACCCAGTAAGTCCGCGTCCGTCGAAATATCGTCCTGATTTTGCATTACTTTTTATGCAACAGTACAGTATTACACTGGTGGCTTTTTTACTCCTTTAAAACCCCGACGTGCTAGTAAAGCTCTTAATTAAGCCGGTTAAAGGTTTGCTGGCTCAGAAAGAACTGTAACTAACCAGAAGACGCTGCTCGACTTAAAATCCCTTCATGCACTTTCGTATGAAATGAATTAAGTAAGTTCAGGCCAGTACTGCTTTGTGTAATACAAGTGGAACAAAACGTATATGTAACGTACAAAGACAAACAAGCGAAAGGAAAATAAACTATGCCAGCTTAAAGGCTATTTACCCAACGCGTTAGCTCAGACTTGATATGGTCCTTGCTCTTCACAGGCCTCAATGTGAACGAAATTACGTCTAGCCTTGACCTGAGGAACACGAAACTGTCACATCTCTTAGCAACATGACAAATACCGCGTGCGTGACGTTTTTCAAAACCAAGGCAGACGAAGGACAGAGTATTTTGAACGGCATAAATTGGGCCTTTTCAAATGTTAATAACTCCCATTCTAAAGTGTGTTTTCCGTTTTAGTCATAAGTGTTTAAAAGCGACAGATTTAACTATAATATTTACTTGTAATAATACTTTGCTTTACACTAGAGCTTGTAAGTATAATCTAAGTACACTTGGAACCTACTTTGTGAAGGGGTAAAATGTACTTTTGTTTGGAATTTTCTAAGAGACTACGGTCCATAACACACTTAAGAACGCACTTGACCAATAAGAAATGGAAGCCAACTGAAAACGATGTGTAGCTTTGCTACAATTCTGATGAAAAGGCCAATGCTAGTAAACAACTTGCTCGTATTTCATTCTTACAAACAGCCTGAACTATCGCTTTTCATATCCGAGCATCCGGCACCAAATGCTCTTCGATCTGCAAGTAACAAACCACCTGCTGTTTCAAGTTTCCGACCAGGTCATTTCTTTTTTATGTTGAACATTGGACGAATTCACATGGAAATGCATTTTCTATGTTAACTAGCTAAAGCCCCACAGCAGCTTCTTTACCGACAACAGCGTTTTTGAGCCCAATTCTTGAGAAATACAGAAGATGTCGTTTGTTGCTTTGTGTAATTGCCGCTATTGCTGTGTTGCTCTTTAGCGAAAAAAGCCGCTATATGCTTTTCTTCACTATTTTACTGCCGAACAATCCAGCTTATTTGTGATATGTATGACTGATGTTACGACGAAAATGCTTCAAGTAACATATTCTGTCATCAGGGCCCAGTTGTTCGAAACCGAGATTAGCGCTAATCCACGATTAATTTGGCTAATCGCCGATTAAATTTAACTCGCCGATTAGTTTCTGTTGTTCAAAGCCCGATTATTCCTAACCAACGATTAAACCAAGGGTTAAATTTAACCCTCCTCGCTAGGTGGATTAACTCCTTAATCGGTCGATTAAAAAAGTAAAATCATAGCAAAATAGCATAAAATGGCTGACTTCTTGTGTGGTTGTGTTGACTTGGAAAAGAAGCGAAGACAGCTCAGGGGCATACGATTTTCAATTGATGAATAATGCAGATGAAGAAAATACGAAAGAAACAAAAGTACAAAGTAGGTTAATTTTCACTTCGCTTTGTGTTTGCTGGCGAAGTTTTTTAGAATGTAAATAGAGGCTCTCTTTTTTTGGGTTGCTCTGAGGTTTTTTTCCACTTACCTCTTGTGTTATCATTAGGGAGTTTAAGAGAACCAGAACGGCAACGGGAACAGTCGCTGAGCAAACGATTTACCGATGAGCAACACAATGACTGTGCACGTGCGTTATAATTCTTTGTACATTTCTTTGTCGCCCTCTGCAACAACGTGAAATGACTAAATTCTGGGTTGTCTGGAGAACGTGATCCACAAAGATTAACTTTTAAGTTTCAAATTTAGTGCTGTGTTCCAAATTTAGTTTCTAGATAATTTTGTCAGTTATAAACAGAGTATATCACTTAAGATTTTTAATCATAGTCGTCCTCGGCATCGCCTTTGTGCTTACTTTAATTCCCTAACGTTCTCCCGGTTACGTCGACGGCGTCAGTACGGTTCCGTTAGGCACTTTCCAAATCTCGTTCTTCTTGGCATTCGTTATAGTGTTTGTACATTTGCTTTGCAGAATGTCCATGTTTTCATTAATTTTTTCCTGTTAAATCGGGAAGTTCTGCAGGCGAAAAGTTTGCTTTGCGCACTTTTTTCACTGGGAAAGCCATATTGAAAAAGTAACGATAGAGAGAGAGAGAGATGACGAAAATTGGCGCAAAATAAATTATAATTAATCAAGGTAATTCATTTTACGGTTAATCGAGGTTTAGTAAATCGACCGACTAATCTCCCTTTATACAACCCTTTTTTAACCCGCGATTAACTAACCCACGATTAGCAAATTTAATCGATGATTAGGCTTAATCGGCGATTAGTTTAATCGCGGTTTTGAACAACCGGGCCCAGGTGTGAAGGGAAGTTTTGTAAAGAGCGAGTTAAAATTTTCAAGCCACTTGACTTAAGCGCTTATTTGAAACTAACTTAGTTGAAGCCGAGTAATATATACACGTTTTAGTCAAACGTGGGCTATTTTCATGTGCCCAATAGAGTAATATATGTATATATATAATTATTTTTCAACCCATTCAGCGATGTTTGTTTAATTTTACATTCAACCTTGCAGTCCAGTCTCAGCATAAAAACATAATTTAAACATTCATGAGTTTTCTCTAATTTCAGTGTCCTTGGAACGATTTGATACTCTGAATTATCTTCCAAGAACACCCGGTACTTGGATCGCATCACCTTCTTTGTTAAATTTGCAATAATATATCAAATTATCTTGGCTAATAGCGCCGAAATCAAGCCTCCGGGCTGGTAAGATATTACAGGTGGGACGCCAGACCTGTTAATTGAGGCCGGCAGAAATTTTCCTTTGTTTAAGCTAACAATATAAGAATTTAGCAAGCAGCTGGTCTCAGGCAAGTAACGTATTTCCATCAGTTCAAACTCTGCAGTGATTCAGTGTTAAATATTCTGAAATTAGACAGCAAGTATCGAACAACACCGAGCGTTTCAACAGCAGTTGATTCATTTCTACAAAATAAAAATATAAAATATATTTTAAAAATATCTAACTAATAGCAAAGCATTTTATACTCCATTTTTGCTAGAATTTTGTTTATGTGGCGCATCAAATTTGTTTCCATAGAAATAACCACGTGAAGCAAGCAATAATAATGAGCAAAAGAGGGCAGAAGTACGGTTACTAAGTGACTATAGGTTCACGATTAGAATGTCTTGCTCTTCTGAATAGTGCGCTCCAAGAGACAGGTATTGTTCACACCGGGTGCCCGAGCACTGCTGGCGGCCTGGGCACGGGCACAAACTAGTGTTGCGTTCAGACAATGGATACTCTTAGCACCCAAGAACCATTAGTGTGCGAAGGTCTCGACCTTGTTTGCCAGGCTGGACACTCTTCCTGAATTCTGGTGGGAGTGCGTGGAAAAAAGTGTGTTCCCATAAGTGTCCAGCGAAAATTGTACTCGGGCAAATGACCGCACGGGCCCCAAATGTGAACATAAAAACAAACAAACAAACAGACGCTGAATTGAATGCTGAGTATTAATTTGTATCTTCATCAAAACAGTGACGTAACGAAAATGAGGAGCAGGATGGCGCAGTGGTGCAGCCTCGCCTCCAGCCAATGTGAATCCGAACGTCTTGAACACCTCCGATTATCACTCAGACCCTTCCGAAGATTGCTGAAGTTCATCCGAAGCTCGGCGAAGACTTTCGAACATGTCGGAACGTTTTGCGAATATTTTCGGAAATGTTCGAAAGTAGTGGAATACCAAACACAATAAAGGCTGCCCAGGGAAACAATGTGTGGACGACCTTAAAACGTTATTTCAAGTGTATTATTAACAAGTAATCATATGTGATCATTCTCGTGAA
>CM042747.1:15442008-15461312 GCA_022496165.2 Catalaphyllia jardinei | reverse complement strand
GGCCACGCTTTGATAGAAAGGGCTTGGGCAACTCGAAAATGGGCTATTGCTGCATGCGACGCTAGGAAGTGAATGAAATGAAAATGGTAGACTTTCACAAACGGTAAAGTAACAGGAAAACTGATAGATTAATGAGTTCGCCATAACTGAGTACATAACAACATTTTTCGTGCTTTGACGCGCACTTTCAAGTTGCGGTGCACGTGGAAAGTTTGATGAGCCCGAAAGAAGCGTAAGAGTTACTCGGAGGCGATAGCCGAGAGAGCAACTCTAGCTTCTAACTAAACGGTAAACAGAGGCTGAATTCTCCTTTTTGCGAACGATAAGACAATAACATAAAGCCGGTTTTTTACCTTTTAACGTTTGCCTTCTCTCTTTTCTCTTGACTCAACCGCGTTATCTGGAGGAATTCATTGAGATGCAAACTTCAACTACGGTTATTCCGTAGTCAATAATGGCAGCAAGCTAACCAAAGACCTGTGCTGTGATTAGCTAGGTACAAAATGGACGGGTTTGCCAAAAGGCGGCATACCCATAACTGACCCTCTGAACACGTGAAGGTGCTTTCTCTCGATGCGTCTCATGGGATTCCTCCGTTTTGTAGACTAGCAAAATTTGCAATTTAAGAGGCTTTTATAGAGTGTCTACAGTCACGTGTCCAGAAGCCGTGAAAAATTTATTGGAACAAATGAAAGTGTTTACATAAGAAAAGAGTCCAACTCCCCAGGATTGGTTTGGTACACCAGCATGTCCGCCATGAACACCAATATGGCTTACATGACTTCATGTGCATACCCTCCATAGAATTCATATTATAGAAGGGGAATCTCGTTTTATCGAACCCTCAATTTTTTGAACCTCCCGATAACTCGAACCAAGTCGTTTCCCCCTCCTCAGTGGAACAGTGGAACAGTGTAATTTTACCCCCGACATCTCGATCTTTCCGATTTTTCGAACCAGTTTAATTCTCGTTTCCATTGGAGATTCGAAATATCGGTAATAAGTTTAGGGTTTTTTGTAATTTTATTTTGGTATATTCCGTTTTCGGTTACATTGACGTCTAGCATTTTTTATATCGACAGCGTGCAGTAATTTTACTGATGAAGAGTAATGTTTTAATGACGTGCAATGAATTTACTGGCTTCAGTGATGTTAATTCACTTTCAGCCAGCTGAAAACGCGTTCTTGCCCGCATTTCAACCTTGCCGACCTTGATTTTTCCGGTTATCTGAATAATCTCGCTATACCACTGTACCAGAAGATAATTTCCGTATCTGCGTTGTGTTTGATAACCGTTTCTCAAACTCATTATTAATTCATCGAGTTAAAACAAAGAAAATTACAACCGTGAAGGAGGTTTGGATACCAGGTCTTAATTAGCATACATTTTGACGATTTTACTTCTCTGTTTACTCTTTAGTTTTTGTTTTGATTGAGAAGATATATCAAAAACTTGAGACAGTGTTTCATCGGCTATCCAAACACCTCGAATTTCGCCAAAAATACTCCGCTGCGCGTCGTATTTTCAACTCTCTTCTTGGTATTTGGATATCCTGATGAAACACTGTCTCTCGTGCTTGATATATTACTTGAAAGAGTTTCAAACGCATCTCGAAATCGAGTTTGTATACACAGACCGTATACATACGGTTATTTGACCCTATTTGCCGATAAACCTTTGTCGCGAGGAGATACCAATTACTGAAATGTCCATAAGCCTTAGTTCCAATTGAAAAAAATGTAAAGTAATTTGTTTATCCACGGAGCACCACGGAGTCGACAAGAAATCGTTTCAGAAATACCCATGCATTCCAGGATCGAATTGGAATTTGGAAATGATGGTTTTTAAGGAGAGGGGAAAACCAGAGTACCCGAAGAAAAACCTCTCGGAGCAAAGTAGAAAACCAACAACAAACAGAACATCGACCAGTAAATTGGGAAGGGGGACAGGGAGAATAAGGGCCGGGAGGCACGATAGGAAGGTTAAGAAAGAGCGGGAAGTGGGAGTTTTAAGAACGCGGGAATCATTCATTAAGCAAACAAGAACCCAAAATAGCTTTTGACTTACAGTTAGCTTGTTTTGAGACTTCTGGACTGACCGAAAAATTGAAAATTCGTTTTTGGGCAGAAAACTGATCCACCTAAGGGCGTGCCGTAGGAGAACTGCCATGTGGTTCCTAGCCTACAGCTCCAACATGTGTTGTGATGAGCTGGCGCTTAAAGGAGTGCTTTTCACCGCCTCAGCAGTAAAGGGCCGACTATATAGGGCTTTTAGTCCTATGTCTGCCCGACGGCTATTTCATGCTGATGAAAGCCGAAACAGCGCTGTCCATGGCTGCCACTGCCTGGGTGATATGGTTGTGCGCATGCGTGAGGTACTGGCCAGACCGTGGGTTGAGTGTGTCACATGCTTTTATTGTTTTTAAAAAACTGAGACCTTCTTTCGGTAAAATTGGAAAGCCTTTTACGTTAATTACGTCATAGGTCATGAAATGTTGCCACTTCACCTGTCAAAAGACGTGAGTAAAAGGAGCAACTTTGAAAGCAAAGGAACTGGGGCAAAGAAACGCCTAAGGATTGAGCAGTTAAATGACAAGAAAGTGTTTTGAGCTTCTTTATTTATAGGGGACGAGAGCAATACGGACGAGGGCAGGAGTAGGTACGGGAAACAGGAGGGCAGCGTACGGGAAGCAAGAGGTTCTTGTTAGTCTAACATTCAGGAGGCGTTGCGTGCCCTTGTTTACGTTTACGCTATGTTGACGAAGACAAATGAGGTAAAATGAGATCAAGAAAAATCTAGGAGAATAAAGAGAGCACAATCGCCAGGGGAAACATATAACTATTTCGTTGCTGTTCGGGAATCCTTTCAAATTTAGCCATCTAAGTAATTCCATTTAAACTCGTGTAATGTAGTGTGACAAAAGTGAAACAGAAACTACATGAACATGGCATTCAATTCTAAACGGTTTGATATCTAAATCTACAGTCTATGCGCTGATGATCACGAGACAGTCTAGTCTACAAAGGCAAGCTTCTCGTTTTCGTGTGGACGGATAACATGGTGTCACGATAACCCCTATTAAACGGCCACCCCCGGGGAATGGATAGTGGCCGCTTAAAGGAGAGTGGCCGCCTAATAGAGGTAAAAAAAAATACAAAGCCATCATTAGGATTTTGACTACTGACCCGCCAAATGAGGGTGGCCGCTTAATACGGGTTCGACTGTAATGCAGAGAAAGTTTAGATAAGGCAGATGATTTACACCCAATTTCTCCTTCAAATCGGAATCTCGCAGAGTCGACGGGCGGCAATTAACAATGAGAATGGTATCGTCTCAGTATCGTCTTCATAAAGCGGCAAATTCTGCGGTTAACCAATTAAGAATTCGAGCGAACTGCAATGGCTAACATTCTATATAATCATCAATAGGCCTTTGGCCGTTTTCCACTTCAGTGCGTGCGAACAATAGCACCAGAGCGAGGTTGGGGTGTACATTTGTTGTTTTTGTGTCCACCCTGACCTTGACTATTTCGTGTGCGTACAGCCTCACTATAACCTGACCAGGCTCTTGGTTTTGGCGTTTAGTGTATCCTCAGGAGCCCAGGAGTAATGGGCTCCTGATGTCCTCGGGTTGGGCTGAAGCTTCAAGCTGACATACATAACCGTAAACAACATTTATTGATTTCCGTTACACTCCGATTGAATACGTAGTCAAAATAAAAACGGACCCCTAAACTATTTCTCCAAATAAAAAGGTGCAAAAAGTAGCTTTTATACCATCCTAGTTTGACCTTTAACAGCTTTTTAAAGTACATTCGAAGATCTCAATACACAGTTTGTCACTGGGTAGATAAACTAAACTAAAGAGAAAATATACTGTGTATATTGTTAAGAAAAACTTTTTTACAATCTCACTTGCCTTGTACTGCTGGAGCAGTTTGCGACGCCCTCTGTTAAGTTGCAAATACAAATGAACTACATGGCGTTATATTTTTGACTGTGGAGCATTCTACTTGTACATGTTTTATGCTGTTATCTATTCAAATACGTGACGGAAAATAAGAAAAAATTGGATTTCACTTTTTTTTCAGAGAGACAATAGAAGCTAATCTTATTGGCACCTCTCGTTATCAAAAGAAATATCTATAATTTAATTTAATAAATTCACAGCTAAGTTAGCCATGCTGCGTTTCTTATCAATACAACTTTAAAAGAGCGCGCCTTAAATACTCTACTTCTCGAATGCTCGCGTTATAATATTATGCTTTGCTTCTGTTACTGGGTCGCTATTGGTCGTACATGTACACAACTGATTTTGCTATCAAAAGTATCAACCGTGAAATTTTTTAAGGTACTAATTATTTTTTAAGGCAATATTCTCCTTCATCCTTGTCGTAAATTTTCAATAAGGATTCTTGGGAGAAATTGGTGTAGGTCAATAAGTCCTCCTGTCTCATGAGCTTCGGGCCAACGTGATTGAGTCTGTTACAAAATTTGAAAAACCGAAGTAGGATAGTGCTGAAAATCTGATAAATTATTTGAAATCATGTTTACAATGAATGTAGTAGTGCTGTACTTAAGGAGACAAGTCTAAGCTTAGGTATGTTCTTTGCATGTTATATAAACTTCGGTCAGCCTCCTCCATAACTTGGTTAAGAGAGGGGTCCTTAAACACAGGGTGTCTGAGGTAGGACAATCTCTGTTAGCGGGCATTATGGGTTGTTGACTCATGATACAATACTGAAGTCTGCTTGACTTGCGACAAAAATGAAAGTTACGAGAATTGGATTCTGTTCAGTTTTGCATTAGTAATGCCATCACTGATAGTTACAACTTACTGTCCCGGTAAGCAGGTACATTATCATCCGTTTCCAGGTAGACATGGTCGTTCTTACCATAGGCCATCGCATTTGCCTCCTCCTCTTTGGACAGCGTATTAGCATGAAGTTTAGACATGTTATCGTAGCTATCGGTTAGCGGGTTGATATGAACCTCGGACAGACCGATAACGTCGTTGGGTGCACCGTTACACCCTGGTCTACCCAAATCGTAGTCCATGTGGTCTACGTGGTGTTCCATCTGGTAAGCTGCAAAGGGGTATGTTAACATCACTGCAAAGAAATCTTCAGCCATGTTGCCATAGATACCATATTTCTCTCGTATGGAATTACGGATAGAGGTCGCATAGGCGAAGAATCCACAGAGTACAGTCCATCCAACGTATGATATCCCGTCAACGATGGGTTCGAGGGCCATGAAAACAATCCAGAGATAAAAAGGAATTGCAAGAACCAACATATACAGCCATAGGTGGTCTTTTCGTCCACTGATCTTTGCTGCAGCTTTACCAAGTGAGTACCATGGTGCCACGACTGCAAGAAGAACTTTTCTAACGCCTGGCACAGAGGGATTGCTAAGCACGTCTAAGAGGCCTGTAGTAAACTGGGGGCCGCGAGGATCAAGATCACCAGCGTCCATCTTAACTGCTCTCCATAAAGACACGCACATAAAGCACAACAGGACAGTGTAAGGGACGCCAGCCGATATGGAAATTGCCTGCAGAGCTTTCAAAGCGTCTACACCTCCAGCCTTAAGCAGAGCCGATGCACAGGCACCTTCTGTTAACGCCCAAAAGATTCGCTGAATGACGGGTGGTTCAGGATCGCCGTTGGCAGAGAGACAGTCAATGACTAGAGAGCCACTGTCAGAACTGGTCACAAAATAAAGGATGATACTCACCAGTGAAACCACTGAAAGGAACATTCCTAAGTCACCATACTGGCCCATTACATCAAACCACATGTCGTTAGTTTCTCGACACGAAAGGCGGAACATACCATTGAAAGCCTCCGTACTATTTTTTCCTCCAAACCTAGAATTACACGTGATGTTTGCCAACGTAGCATCTCGTTCCATCTTTAACCCCGCGGAACCAAAAATGCAGAACCACAGGAACGTATACACTATTGGCGCCGTCATTGTACCATTGATAAACTGCCTGATGGTTCTTCCCTTTGAAATCTTGGCAATGAACATGCCAACAAAAGGGGACCAGGCGATCCACCATCCCCAGTAGAAAATGGTCCAATCGTTCATCCATGATTGGGCTTCCTTGCCGTCCGGAGCATTACCAAGTTGTGCAAACGCGTCTGTATGGAAGCCAAGTTGTACAATCCACTGCAAATAGTAACCAATGCTTTGAACGTAAACGTTGAGTATGTGCCAAGTGTTATCGGAAAAGAAAGCAATCAGCATCAGGAACATGCCGAGGGTGAAACAGATTTCACTCAGGCGACGGATTCCAACCTTCAGGCCACTGACCACTGAGGCTGTAGCGCATGCAGTAACGCACCAAATGATGATGATTTGATTTTTGACTGAGACCTCAATATCGAAAACGCGGTTAAATCCGGTATTCATCTGAATAACACCGATGCCCAGACTGGTACAAACGCCAAACATCGTACATACCACCGAAAGGACGTCTATTGCATCTCCCATCCAACCATAGATCTTTTCGCCAATGAGAGGATAGAAACAAGTGCGCATGGTCATGGGAAGGCCTTTTCTGTAACCCACAAAGGCGAGGAGAAGACCAACAATAACGTACACGATCCAACCGTGGATGCCCCAGTGAAACAGGGTAAGATTAATGGCGTCCTGAGCACGTTGATTGTCGCTATATCTATAAAGCAAAGAGCATGCACAAGATCAGTGTACGATAAAATTATACAACGCAGACGCTGTAAACAACTTACAAGAGGAGTCCAAATTTAAAACTGGTTTATATAAGTAATTAAGAATAAAAATCAGCAATAATACTTCTGAATGACGTTTCGATGACTCGTTCAATCTGATTGTCAGATTTCTATGAGTTCTTTACATACTAAGAATGCGTGTGAAAGTCTTGCTTCATGTGGATAAGAACCTTTCGTTCGTCGGAAGCCCCCGTTATTAGAATATTATGTAAGTAAGTCGAAAAAACAAGTTTTTGTTTCTCTAATCGGTCAATCGTCAAAGCGATGATGCGTAAGACGTTTTTACTAGCTATATAGAAGATATTTTGCTTGGGAAACGAATGCAAAGTATTTCTCATTACGTGTCGCTCTCACTGGACCCAGTTGATCAGAAAGACGCTCTTCTCACTCGTTCTCAGTCTCTTGCCCGCTTGTTCTCACTCACTTGCCCTCCCCCCAATATTTCTAGTGGTGAGCTGGCGGTTATACACAGGCAACTCAGAATTTCATACAAATCGAAATCCTCGTTATGTCCTTCCTACCTTCCATAGTAACGGTTTCCAGCTTCGTAATCTTTCTTAGACTCATAGTGCGCCACAGGTTCAGCTGTGAGGAGAAAATAACATGAAGCCGAGCTATTAGATATTAATGTTTGCCCTCTCTTTTCTCTGTACTCAGCTGCAGCGTTTTGGAGACACAAACTTCAAATAGAAATAGTCAACGGTCACGTAATGGTAATTATTCAATAAAAGAAACACTATTATCGTGGTAAGCTCTCAGCTCGAGGATGATTTGTAGCCATGTCTTATTTAGAAGAAAACAAATATGCTTCAGGATTAAACATCACAACAGTCATTTTTTTTTATATGAAGTGCCGAAAAGATTAACTCGCAACTAAAGAGAAAATACCAGCAAGCAACATGGTGCAGGGTCGAGACCCGGGACCATCCAGCACTACACCCCTTAAGTCGATTGTTGTCAGAAAATTCAAGCTGTAAACAATTTCCAGTTCAAAGATATCAAGAATAGCAAGAGCTCAACATGCTTGCCGAATGTGGACTCAAAAATGTAAATTTACAACAGCAGAGGACCGAAACAAACTTGGCACCAAAACTACGCCTCGTGAGAGTAAAAGAAATGCTTAGGCCTTTGTACAATATGCTTTTATTTCCCCACTAAAATGCTCCACCTTAATGCTCCATTTTTTCCACTAAAATGCTCAGTTTCCTCCAAAAATGTCACTAAAATGCTCGGTTAATGCTCATACCTAGGGGCTTTTAAATTTTGATAATTTTAACGTCTGAACACAATTAACAGTTCAGAGTGCCTATCTAAAACCGTATACTCAGTACAACCAGTCAACAACAACGTATGTAAAAGGTTAATACACCAAAAGATAATTTTCTGAATGATCTGTTGTTCTGTTAATCCCTTGTCCCCTTTTGGTGACACTTTGGGGAAGAGGTTAAGTTACATGTGAGTCTTCATATTCTCGAAAAAAATAATGTTTATTTCTATATTCTGTGGAAAAAATATTCATTTTCCGGGAAAATGTCACTAAAATGCTCGAATAATGCTCAATGCTTTTGCCTCACTAAAATGCTCAAAAAAATGCTAGCACAATGTACAAAAGCCTACTTCTCTCCCTCAGTCAAACACTGTAATTTTACCCTCGATCTCCGAATTACCGGATTTTTCAAACCAATTTTCGTTTCCCTTGATCGGGATTCCACTGTAGTTCAGTTTTATTTAACATTTCTATATTGGTATTTCCCGTTTTCCGTTTCATTGGCGTTTAATAGTTTTAGTGTCCGCGTGCAGTGAATTTACTGATGAGCTGTAATGTTATTAGTGAATTTACTGGCTTCAGTGATGTTTACTCGCTTTCACCCTCCTAGACACACATTCTTGCAATTTCAACCTTGCCGACCTCGTTATTTCCGCCCAAAGATAAGAGGTGAATCTTCGCATTCACTGCATCGATTTTAAAATTAAAACTGGAATGATCAGAAATGTTCTCGCTATATCGTGAAATAGTGTGTTTGATAATCGTTTGGAAGAGTTCCAAACGCGATTTAAATCGAGTCTTAGATATTTGTTAACGAAGAGATTAGAATTATCTCTTCTTTTTGGTTTAAAACGCATGGAATGTATTATAACTCTCTCGCTGTTAGCGGTAAATCGGTAGAAGCCTTCCTGCCAAAAATTGACTTTCATTGAGCTTATAACTACTCTGAGTGAGCATATATAAGAAGTTTATGTAAAGATAAAACTGTAGGCTGTCTGTCAATCGTTGATCTGTTGATTGTGAGCAAATTATCGATCTCTGAGAGAAATTGAAAAAAAGCCAAGTAATGTCTTCTGCGAAATGACAAAGGAAATCGGGGACATGAAGGCGACAAAATCAACCAGTAAAACCTACAATAGTCCCCGTCATTTTCTCTTGTCCCGGGACAATAGTCTACCCTACTGGAGGCGAGAAAGAGTCGCGTGAGTTCACATCACGTTCGCTGTTCAGTGTTGACGAAAACAAATGAGATCAAACGTGATCAAGGGGGAATGTTACTGTTTTCTTTACTGGTCGGAAATATTTTCAAATTCAGCCAACAAAATAATTTCGCACAAACTCGTGACTTGAAGTGTAACGTAACTACACGCGTGGAATCGTAATCACACTTTTAAAAGAAAACAGATGCATATGACATCTCTAGATGGTTTGGTATCCAAGTGCACAGTCTGAGTTACTAACCACGAGACAGTCAGGTTCAGTAGAAACAGGTTAACCAAGATTCCTGTTCTAATCCACAGACCAATCACATGTCGTCACAGCCTTTCAACTTTGACAGAAGACACGATACCGTAATAAAAGAACAATTCGGAAATATTTAGACGACAGATGATTTGCATATAGGAGTCTTTTTAAAACACACAAAGTCGATCGGTACGGTATGGGTACGGTAACTTTTTATGATAATCCGAACAAACTGCAATGATAAACATGTTAGATAATGGCCAATTCCACCAAATAAGTTCTATTTGAAAAAAAAAGTTTAAATATAATAAAATTATCGGAGGCCACGATAGGTACAACCTGGTACAACTGATCCTATTATAGGAGTCGCCCATTCTTCCCTTTAATGCAACCAGGTTTCTTTCGAAGGGATGTAGACAAGTGTATTAAATCAAAAACCGGTACATACCAACTCCGAAGTAGAATAGACCGACTCCTATCCCGGCGGCGAACAGCATTGTGAAGTACGTTGCGTCGCTGAAATCCGGTTTGTCATCTTGTTTTCCCAGTTTCATGTTGCCGTATTTCGAGAAGTAAAGCACAAAAACGAACACGGCCCAGACGTCTTGGGTACCAATGTACATCCAGGTACAGGTTTTTGTTATCCATGTCTTCCAACCAATCATTTCTTTACGAGCCACCTCGGAATCAAAGGAACACCAAAACACAAAGGACCAAATAATGGCGGCCGAAAGGAAAGTCACGACCGGGTTGATTCGGACATTCAGTCCAAATGTGCCATATTTCAAACTGACGCGAAGCCAGCGACATCTCTGCGAAGCGTTTTCGTCAATCTCCATTACTTTGCTGCGCGATCTTTACAAGGCGTTGCACTGAAGATTACGCTTCAGTTCGATGCACGCCCGGGATGCACGTCTATTTATTGCTGATTGATTTAGCCGTCCTCATCAAATGTTGGTTTTTGTGGAATGCGTTTATCCTCCCATTGGTCATGACACGTTTGTCTTCCGTCTTTTTGACAGGGTTTGAATTTCACGGATGCTGTGCACGTATACTACCAGTGAATTTACTGAAGAGAGTAATTTTACGGGACAACACATCAAGCCGCTTTCTTGCGCTTTTCGCACTTAAGACCACCAAGCTCCAATTCTCGTTTTTAACTCAATATGACTTCAAACGAGTACTAAATGAATCTGTAAAAAGCTATCTTGGATAGATAGCATCTAGATTGAGATTCAAAAGAAACCGCCCGCTATTGGCGCCATTTCATAAACAGGCAACAAGTCTGACAAGTAGTGACATTACAATCATAACAACAGAAGGAAAAAACGGATTAATGCTTCATTATTTTCGTTTTAATCACTCGTCTAGAGAAACTGCTCCTGAACCTACACTAGCTCTGTTGACACAAAAACAGCCAAGAACGAGCCACAGCTCATACGCAGCAGCCAAATAAACAGGCAACAAGTCTGACAAGTAGCGACATTACAATCATAACAACAGAAGGAAAAAACGGATTAATGCTTCATTATTTTCGTTTTAATCACTCGTCTAGAGAAACTGCTCCTGCTCCTAAACTAGCTCTGTTGACACAAAAACAGCCAGGAACGAGCCACAGCTCATACGCAGCAGCCAAATATATCCTGTAATGCTAAGAATGCCACTCTGGGTTAGAGGTTTCGTCTCGTTATCGTACAAGCTGGGCATGGGGTTGCACACGCATTCGCTTGCATTTTACGCTAAATATTCTGCTTGAATCCCAAAGTACGAATTACGAGAAATAATTCAAATAAACAAACAGTTATTATGTGATAATGAAAATTCGCAACCTGATGGCATGAGTCCCATGCACATTGATAGAAAAGGTAAACAGTGAATTTTTAACTCTCAGAAATTTGAATTTTTTGAAGTTCAAATATATCAGTAATCAACGTTGAGTGCAAGAAACGCTAGTCTCTGAGATAAAACATGTAGACAGATAAAAATATACACTGCATCAATCGGAAGACATCGGAGGAATCATCTTCCTTGTCAACAAGTTGAAGCTGGGAAAATGCAAAACAGTTCGTCTTTTTAATTGTAACTAGAATGATAGCTGGACCAACGATAGTAGAAATAGGGTATCCGAGAGGGAATTGGTTTTAAAGACAGAAAAACCAGCTGTTGCTTAATGCGTGTACATAACTTAATTTTTTTATATGACCTTTTATAATCTCTGTAATTTCTGTGGTGTTATTGCAACATTCATGTAATTCTTTAAATGTCCATCTTAAAAGAAATTGATTTCAACTACTTTAGTAGAATTTTCAATGTGCCAGTGTATTTTACTTCAAATTTATGGTCCTCAAAATGGATTTGTACTGCTACTTTAAAAAACTACTGTTATATTTACAACCCGGGTGATCTCTAGGAAAAGTCACGCTAGATGAGAAGTCACGCGATTAAAATAATGCAATCACGCAATGCAGTCAGACAACTCCATGATCCAGATGTCTTGACTTCTTTAGGATATCCAATTTTAAATGTCTGAGCTACTTGTAATTAAGACCAGACGTCGCTTACGGCTCACAGTTTCGTTATGAAAAATACTTCGATCGCCCTCCGGTAAGTAGTTTTCTAGTATCAGTATTGACTGGTTGGTTATCCCGCCATTATACTGACTAATTAAATCACTTTTCATTTGTGTTTATTATTATTTGTTCGATTCAAGATCTAAACAGTGAGTAAAAACGCGTGTACAACTTATAAATGGTTACACTTGTTCAGCTCTGGCCCTACTCCCTTTATCTCTTGTCAGGCTGAGTGCCTTGCTCCTAGGTGGGCTACACAAGTTACCGGCCATTTGTTATCAAGGACTGACTTTCACATCGGTTCAACAGTTCTACTGAACCACATGAACAACTTCAAACAGCTATGTGCAGGGGCATTAATCACGAAAATAACTCGCATACGCAACCTTTGATACCTTTTCATAATTTGGCACGAAATATTTATCGAAGCTTTTTATACCACTCGATAGCAGACTGTAATGTTATGATACTGAACATCACATAATACAAGTTCAGATCGTCTCTTCAACCTCATTGATTCACATCTCCGTAATTCGCCTTGTTTCTTTTCTTATCATTTTTTTTGTTTTGCTTTTGGCTTCTGGTTTTTTTTTTCCCTAGGTTCGACAGATAACCTTGCCCGGCGACGTGATATGCTCGGATCATCTATTTGCTTTTCTTTATTGACAAATCACCGCCTTTTTTACCACAGCTTCCTGATGAACAGATAATATTTCCGTTGGCAGTCGGTCGACTTTACTTTTTGTAAACCTTTTAACAAGGGTTTGCATGATGTTTTCCCGTTAAACTAGTATGTTGATTTGGATCTAATGATATTCTTTGTAGAGAAGAGAAGTTAGACTGCGAGCCATACTTGTAATTCAACGAGAAGTCCATTTGTCTGTTTACTATGAGCTGTGACAATTAAATCGCAATACTGACTGCGCAGAAGATCACAGATCATAGAAGAAACGAATTTTAGGGTCAGAAAATGAGTTCAGGGCTGAACTTGGAGCATTTTCAGAACACAGATATCAGTGTATATAATATTAAATTAAATCAAATTTCTTGCCATATTTGCTCTCCATGTTACACGATCTTCAATAGACAATACCACAACTCTATGACGGTCATAGTTTACAGGTGCTGCGTTAAACAATAGGCAGAACATGACTTCAGCCAATTAAATAAAACTAGGAAATAAGCAATAAAAGTGAAAACAATGAGGTATGTTCATTTGGCCGAGAACGCACCTTCTCTTCCTCCAGCACGTGCGTGAAATCCACATAAGTATTGACGTCAGTGTTTTATTTGCCTTTCTCTTCACTGCTGAATAGAATTTGTGTCATAACATGGTACGTAGCTGTGAGGGATTCGATATCTATTGCATATTCATGTCTGATGACGATATTGACCGTGAGAGGGAGCAGAGCTTAGTTGAAGAGCGTCAGAGCACACTTCACCTGACAGTCCTTTCTCTCGGGCAGAAAGTTACGCAATAAGCTTACATTAGAAAATTGTAAAGAGAGAGCTGTTAGTCGGCATGGCCAGACAGACAGACAGACAGTCAGACAGACAGACAGACATGTTTATTTGGAGTCTTATACAATAAATAGTATATCGACCACAATTTCCAAATAACTAAAAATTACAAACAACAAGTTATTAATTAATTAAGTCCCAGAGTATTTACTTTTGCCGTCTTCCCCTTTCCTTTTTTCAAAGCATTCGAATATATGTTTTGCTATTGGTTTCTATATTCCATGACTTCCTACGCCTCTCCCCATCCGTTATTTCCCGCCTCTTTTCATTTTCATATTCTATTAGGAAAATAAAAGTAATAGTGGCGAATTTGAAATTAACTTATTGAAAATTTACCCAAACGTGTTATCTTAGAAACAAGCCTTCATTTCACCTGCCAGGCTGACGCCATATATCGATAAAAGTTACTTAAAGAGACAGTACGTGACTTAGGCCATTTTCCGTTTGCAACAGTTTACCACTACAGGTCTTTCCTGGGAAAACACAGCCAACTCAAGTAAAGTGGAGGAGAAATTTAACACATCAAACGCTTTCCGTCCACACTACGCTGGAGGAATAACGCAACACTCAGGGGGGATTTTGAATTCGCGTTATTAATTAGTTTTGCACTCCAAAGTTATCAAACTCAGTCGTCTTCTAACTAACTCCCGGCTTTTTAATTTATAATTAACCAATCCATAGGCCTGCGTGCGATCACAGGCCGACTGACCCGGCTTGCAGGATTAAACATCGTTTTCAGTAAGAAAAAACCCTAAACATTTTTCAAGCGAGTTCCGCAAACGGAATAACAAGGCAATTAAAATCCCCGAATACAACACTAAACCTTTTAGAACTGATGCCAAAACAGGAACCTTAGGGGAGGGCCTAAGCAAAGTCAAACACGACCATCGATGGAAGTTAAAACTAAATCACCAAGACAAAACGAGTAAAGAAACTGAAACCCAAACAAGAGAACTACTAGCTAACCATGACTAATATTCAGCTTAACCTTTCTTAAAGTAACACACAAATTTCCCGGATCTCAAGGTCATGGTAAAGATAAGAGATTTTAGGATTGAGGTTAAAAGCAAAACGTCCGTCTACTTGGCTTACATACCTGTTGTTTTCGTCACAAAACTTAGGTCTCTTACTTTCCCCGAGGCTTACTGCGTGGATGCTGAGCGCTGATTGCTGGAAATACTAAAAAGTGGTTGTATGATACAAAAATAATACTTTCTTGTCTTCCAAAAATGAACAAGTCGACCGTGACCACTGAAATGTTCATGGAAACCTACGTCCTTGAATCTGTATGTGACTGGATTTAGCAAGGCAAATCAGAGGGAAACAAAACAACTTTTTACATGCGGTACCTTGCGACCGCTGTCGTAATGATCGTTCTCTCCATCATTACATCCTCATCCTGTTTGCCCTTCAGAAGGAGTATACTCTATCGGCCAGCTCCAGAATCCTGTTTCGCTCCTTGGCGGCGAGCGACCTTTGTGTTGGTCTTGTTTCGCAGCCGCTCTTAGTAGTAGTAGTAGTAGTAGTAGTAGTAGTAGTAGTAGTAGTAGTAGTAAATCTTTATTTATCCACGGTACAAAATTCGTCAGCTTTAAAAATACCTAACACTAATATAAAAATAAAAATAAAATATATATATTTAAATAAAAAAGCTGCTTTCCACGAATGCCGTGCCTTACAGTTCTTTGAGTAATCGTTTAAATTGCCCAAGGGACTCTGCTTCCCTTAAGTTACAAGGAAGACTGTTCCAGAGAATGGCGCCACTATAGCTGAAGCTGTTTTTGTAATAGTTTGTGCGCGGTAATGGAACATTGAGTTTATTTTCAGAGTCCCTTAGGTTATATGCGACTTCTCGCCTTTCAAATTTAGAACTAAGATAGTTTGGAGCCAACCCGTGCAGAGACCTGTAAACCATCGTAGCTCTTTGAAATCGTTGCTGGCAAGCTAGGTTTTTCCACCCTAGAAGTTTGAGAAGGTGACCAGCATCTACGTCATAGCTTGAGTAGGTCAGAACACGGGCTGCTCTGTTTTGTAGCTTTTGAACCTTATTCCGTAAGGTTATCCCACAGTTTCCCCAAACAATGTTGCAATAATCAAAGTGTGGCTGTATTAAAGCTTGATATATTAGTTTTAAGGTCGCCTGAGGGACAAGGTGCCTTATTCGTTTTATGGCCCCAATACCAGAAGCGACTTTCTTTGTTACTTTCTCGATATGGCCATTCCAATCAAGTCTGTCATCGATGGTCACTCCAAGTGATTTTACAGTAGTGACCTGGCTAACTTCAAAATCGTTAATTGCAAATGTCGGGGACTCTGTGAGAGTACTTAGCCTCTGCCTAGATCCGATAAGCATAAATTCGGTTTTAGTCATATTTAGAGTAAGTTTGTTTGCTTTCAGCCAATTGTGAACATTTTCTAAATCTTGATTTAGATGCAACTGAATATTGTCTACATTATCACCTGCGTACGTAAGGTGGGTGTCATCAGCGTACATCCTCGGCTCACAATTTGAAAGACAGTTTGGAAGATCGTTGATGTATAACAGAAATAATAATGGACCTAAAATCGTCCCCTGGGGTACACCGCAACTTAATAAACAGTTTTGAGAGAGCGACCCATTGATGGAGCACATTTGAGTACGATTCTCTAAATACGACTTAAACCATTGGTGTGCGTTACCATATATGCCGTAATTGCTTAATTTTGATAAAAGAATCTCATGGTCAACTGTGTCGAAGGCCTTTTTTAGATCTAAGAAAACAACGGCGTTGATTTTACCGCGGTCAATATTGTACGCCCACGTGTCCGTGGCCTCAAGGAGAGCCGTGACAGTTGAGTGAATAGCGCGAAAGCCTGATTGATATTTACAGATTATATTGTGCTCTTCTAGGTAGGCATATAATTGATCATAGACGATTCTTTCAAAGACCTTGGCCATAACTGAAATCACCGAGATTGGACGATAATTGTTTAAGTCGTCCCGATCGCCTTGTTTAAAAAGTGGGGTGACCTTTACGCATTTCCAGTCATCCGGAAATATGCCTTGACTTATCGACTGGTTAAAAATATCACGGATAGGAATGCAAATGAGATCTGCACATTCCCGAATGAGCCTAGCAGATATCTTGTCAAGGCCAGCTGCCTTTGACTTGTTTAGACGATTCAAAAGTGAGAGAACTTCATTTGTACTGGTCGGATGGAGCTGAAACCGTTTATCTGTGCCAGTGAGGTACTTTTGATAACCATCACTATTTGAGAAATCAATATTGCTAGCAAGTTCTGGACCGATAGTAGCAAAGTGATTATTAAATTGGTTCGACAGCACAGTTGGATTTGTTATTGATACTCCATTTACTTTCAGAGATGTCACCGACTTTTTCCCAGATTTTCGCGAAGTAAGTTCATTAATAGTCTGCCAGGTCTTTTTAGAATCGCCCGTATGCTTGTTAAAACTATTTTGATAATAGGCTTGCTTGGCTAATCTGATTTCTCTATTTACTTTATTGCGTTGTTTTTTAAAAAGTGACCAGTCATTTGAATCATTCGATTTACTTGCTTTAATCTTTAGAATATCCCGATCATGCATTCGTTTCTTAAGCTCAGATGTAATCCATGGGGAACTACGCGTGCGAACACGCATTGTCCTCAAGGGAGCATGCTTGTTAACAATAGATAGAAACGAGCATTTCCATTGTAGCCACATTTGATTGGGATCAGTTGAATTGTATATGTGATCCCAACAATGAGATGCAATATCATTCCGAAAATTTATTCGATTAAATTTTCGAAAGTTTCTATAGGTTATAGCATTGTGCCCACCAGACATTCCATTCACGGATAATTTTCGATAGGCAAAAACTATGCTATGATCGCTAATACTGATATGGCGAACCCCCGAACACACAACTTTATCTGGACAATTAGTATAGATTACATCAATCAAAGTTGCAGAAGTCGGAGTTATTCTGGTTGGTTCAGTAATAAGTTGCTGTAGACCATAAATATCAGTGATATTCATTAATTTGCATGTATTATTGTCATATCGAGTAGCAATCATGTCGCAGTTAAGGTCTCCCATTAGAAAATATTCAATATTTTCGGAATCAAGTTTCCCAATTAAAGTTTCGAAAGGTGAAAAAATACTAATAGGAGAATCAGGTGGTCTATACCACGTGGCAACAACAAACGGTTTAGATCTAGGTTTTTGAATTTCCAGACATAGATTTTCAAGTGTGTCCATGTTTAAATCATTTCGTATGGTAAAATTTATTGAACTTTTCACATAGAAACACACTCCTCCTCCACCGTTTGTAATTCTATCACGTCGAATTATATCATAGCCAGAGATGTCTTCGTCATCCCCATACTGCTCATTAGTAATGGACATTGGCAAGTTTGTAGCCTGATGAGATATATAACATACGTTTTGAGTACGACTTTGTGTGGTGGGGTATCTTTGTTGACAGTGACCACTAGTAAGCATGGACAGGTTACTAGTGCTGTTACTAAAATCGAAAAAAAGTCTCATTGTGACTAGCACTAGGGTTAAAAAGTAGTTGTGGTTTTCTTCTGGATATTCAGCCTGTCCGTATCCACAGCATATCTAATAAGTAGACCCGTTTTCTTCACAGTGTCCTGCGTGGTAATAATGTTGATTATTACACGACTCAGGCACTGAGAGGGCCAATAATTAAAATCAACCAATCAAAATGCTCTATTGCCGGTCCAATATTCTCTAAGTATTGGACCGGCATTGTCCCGAATGATCCCGCACTTGTTCTTCATGCAGTCGTATAATAAATCTCTTATTAACCAAGCTTGCTCGGGACCGTACTGGGATAATATCGGCCCTCGTTCTTTTTTGTACGGACCTCGCTGCGCTCTGTCGTACTGTCAAGACCTCGGGCCGATATTCTCCCAGTACGGCCCTCGCGCTTGGTTAATATGATATATGTATTTCTATCTCTGCCTACAACTACTCTAGTATCTTTAGGAACTGCAATAATTATCAGGAGGGGAGGCAGTAAAACGAGAGGGGGGCACAATGTAAACTCACAGCCTTAGGGAGGGGGGTAACATGTAAAGTTCTGGGAAAGTGGGGGGGGGGGGGCAACCGAAAAACTGACTTTAATATTCTAATACCAAAGATATTTTACTAAAAGTTGTACCCATTAATCTCCGGACTGATTTAACATGAATAAAGCATGGCTTACGGTATAAAAAAAACATGGCTTACAGTATAAAAAGCATGGCTTATGGTAAAAATAGGCAGTCTACGACTACATGCAGCTCAGGCGTATAGTCGTCTCATTTTTGAACATAAGAAATTTACAAAGAAATGCATGTTGAACACTTCAGGTTGTCTGGTAATTTTGATATCACAGTAATCTTACATACATAAATCTCTTGGTAAATTTTAACGATTTGAAATTACTGCAGTATCTTGTGTTATTATTCATTTTATTAATCGTAAAGTTCAGTAAAGTTGGTTCATAAAGTTGTGTATTAATAAGACAAAGCTGCGATTAATAACACAATACTGAGTGAATATTCAAGCCAACAGATTGTATAGCAGTTTATTCAACAATTTGTTTTATTAACAGTAACAACAAAAGTACAACTTGTACAAACATTTGCATATATTCTGACTGTAACAAGTAGTTGATCAGTCAATGTATGTCACAATCAAAGTAAATAATAATAATTCTCTGTATTTTATGGAAC
>CM042747.1:15413143-15431470 GCA_022496165.2 Catalaphyllia jardinei | reverse complement strand
ATAGCACTAAATAGCCCCTAGCCCCCCAGCCTCCAAGAAATCTTGTTGGCTTGTGGTTTTAAGCCTTAGAGACAGTAGGGATCACTGGCTTGCATTGCATATGGCTCGAATGCTGGTTAGTCTAAGAGCGCTCTGGTTAGCCTTAGTTAGCTTGATTAGCTTGCATTTAGCCTTTTTGTTGAGGTTAGGGATAATGGCTCACATAGCTCGCATGCATGCTTGACTTGCTAGCTCACAAATAATCAACACTATTCTGCAAATCTCATACACTGGACTAGCTTGGACATGCACTTGTACAGTAGTTTTCCATGCTCAGAGATGTTTCCCACATAAAACAATTGGCATTGCATTCTGCACCTATGAAGGAATGTAATCACAAATCATGTGATAAACAACCAATGAAACTCTTGCACTCTGCACCTATGAAGGAATGTAATCATAAATCATATGATAAACAGCCATATGAAACTCTGATCCAATATGACAAAAGTGAACAAAACAACTATACTTACTGTTTGGCATTTCGCATAACACTGATAATTATCAACATCAAGGTTTAATGTGCATGCACATTTTAATCACCTTCTGTAAGCAGCCTTGTGGCCCTTTGGTGAATGGTCCAAACCACCCAGTCAGCCTGATGAAGTTATGAAGGGTGACAATTTTTGATGTCCCCTTTGCTAAAAAGAGAAAATTGAAAGATATCCTATAGCTATGAATTTCATACCAGCTAAAAATACTTCACAAGAACAATCTTGGGGATTTTCCTGCAGTTTTGGTTATAGCAGAGCCTAAACATCCCAATTCTATCTCTAGTAATGCCTCCTCACCTGTCTTTTTAAAGTATTTACTTTCCACAGAACTGTACCTTCAGTAAAT
Source organism: Catalaphyllia jardinei (assembly GCA_022496165.2). Classification (NCBI taxonomy): domain Eukaryota; kingdom Metazoa; phylum Cnidaria; class Anthozoa; order Scleractinia; family Caryophylliidae; genus Catalaphyllia; species Catalaphyllia jardinei. Next base: position 15,430,591 of record CM042747.1, on the reverse strand, counting down.
TATTGGCAGTTACTGATAACCCAAATATTTTTGCTCACATAATTGTTGTAAAATGCATACACTGTAGCATGACTGAATATGCCCCAGCTAAACATAGGGCAATTATATCCCAGTGAAATTTAACAATTATTCCATGGATATGAGATGATAAATAGCCAAGGAGGCGCATAGTGCCGAGTTGGCTATAATCATCTCATATCCAACAAGCGCGAGTGGAATAATTGTTTTGATAAGAACGCCCCCAAAATATAGAAAACTACACTACAATAAAAACAAAAACCCAAAAAATCAGGCATACGCTCACCATTTTGTAGATCATGGTATAATGGCTCATATACCATGATGGCTTAGCCAATGAAAACTCTCGAATTGCATTATCCAATGATCCAGTTTTTAATAATTCCCAATATTCATTTTAAAAAGATCCTGTGTGTTGCAAAACATATTGGAAGGAATTTAAACACAATAGCCTCCACTTGATTTTAAGAAATAAAAACCACAGGGTTTGCTTCTTGGAAGACATAACGTACTTTTTAGCAAAATGGATGCCATTTGTTTATGTGTATAACAAAAAAAGAGAGGACAATTCTGTTGCCTCTTATCACCTCAGGTCCATCATGCTCCATGAATCTTGCAAAAGACTGTATTTACAAAATAATTATCACCTTGCAGGGCATGAAAATAGTTACCAGTACTATCTCCTTTTAATTTAACTCTTACCATAGTTCACACGGAGGACATATCCCAGGAATTCTATAAGTGTGGTCCCTCCACGTTCAAGGTCATCAGGATATGCTTTCCTGACAGCATCCAAAAAATCTGACCATTTCTGTGTAGGTAAAGATAGCAACCAGCTTCTGTATCTCTCAGAAATGAACTGTTCACTTACCATTTTGACATTACTTTATAGTTACATAGCTGTTCATGCACAGTCATTTTGGTGTATAATTTAGTGTTTTTGGTGAGTTTGACTGGCTTATTTCTATGACGATCTTACCACATCTTTAAATAAATACCTGCCAAATATCTTCAACAATGAGGGGGATCTCTCAAGGATTCTTGAAAGATCCTGCAAAGATCTTGAAAAAACCTTAAATGGAGTGTATCATTTAGAGAGCATTGTAAGGATCCTCCAAGATCTTCAGAGATCCTGGCAAGATCTTTGAAGATCCTTAAAAGTCCTTACAGATCCTGCCAAGAACAATGAGGATTTTTGAGGATCCTACATGTAACAGTTAGAACTCTTAAAGATCTTGTAAGATCCTTGGAAGAAATCCTGCAAGATCTTTGATGAAAACCTTTGAAATCCTTAACAGGCCTTACAGATCCTGCCAAGAACATGCATTAAGGATCTTTGAGGACCTTAGCAAGAACTTCTAGAGATCTTGTAAGATCCTTGCAATTGATAGAAATCCTTGAAGATCTTTATGAATAGATTTGAAGATCATTGAAAATATGGTAAAAAGATTCTCACCAGGGATGGGAGCACAGTTTTATTTTAAACATGTGCCCAATAAATATTTGTTCAAAAAATCACATACAATATATACCCTCCAGCTGTGTACAGGATCCTATCTATATTATAATCTCTGATAAAGCACACTATTTTAGCCAATTACAGTGTGCGTTATATGGAAACTTTATTACACAGTAAATATTCTATCAATTTAGAAACTACATTTGTTTTTGAAGACAACCACAAAAAGAGAACATCAAGATATACATAATAATAATTTAACTTCAACTTGATTTTCTTGAATTGGTAATTACTGAAGTGAAAAACTAAAAAAGCATTTCCACAAGAAAGATTACCTTTTCTTTCAGACTTCCCTTGATTGATAACCAGAACTCTTTTGACAAATCATTTTCATCTTCCCAATCAAGCACTAAATCCTCTACACAGTATAGAAGAAAGTTAATGATAATGAAGTTATACTGTACGTACTTTAAGGAAATACTCAAATGATCCACAATATAATTTAATATATACATGCAAGGACATACATTTTTTTACTTGGCATCTCAAAATAAGTGTATCAAAAACACTCACCAAAGTGAAACATTCATAACAGATGACAAATAAGAGCTGAGAACTATTTAATATACTAGTATACCTAAATGGTAATAATGCTGCCAAAGGGGAGAACAATATATTTGAATCGTTATGCTAGGGAAATCAATTGAAACTGTTATTGGGTTGGGTGCTTTGTGAATAGATATTGCACGCAAGTGCCCTTTTCTTCACAAGAATTTGAACTTAATAGTACACGTTTTGCAAGCAGAAATTGACCCTGAAATAAAGGAAAGGCAAATTTTTACATAAGTCAAGTTAATTGTTGTGGAGTGAGCATAGCGAGTGAGCAGCAACATAATCAGGATTTTAAATTAAAAGAATATGTAAAAGGAGTATGAATTCTCAAATTCATGACTTTTTATCAGAATGCATTGTATTTAATAATCACATGAAGAGAAATCATCGTTATTAAAACTTGTAGAATAATTAAAACAAACGGAAAGTGTAGAACACACTTATTTCATATATGCTAGGATCTACTCCTTTTCATCCGAACATGAATTTAAACTTAAGTTTTAGCATTTTCACATATCCGGCAATGCCGGACGCGTCTTCGACAATGTCAACACTCCAGAGACATTTAATGTGTACCGGTACAGAATTTATACGTAAGATTTCTGCGGCTACAATTTTCACATCTTTCAATTTCCACATCTTTTGATTTTCTGGTAAAGGGGAGCTAGATGTGAATCGTATGTGTATGTGCTTTATTGTCTCGATCCCTTGTCACGGCATCCGGTCATCTCGCACCCAGGGAGTTTCGCCACCAAGAAACCATCTCACCACCAACTAACTCGCCATCAAGTAGTCAAGATGAATAAGCTGTTCGAAAGAGAGTAAAGTAGTCAAGATGGAAAAGCTGTTCATAGGAAGTTTGTTTGCCTGTCTGTATGCAAATTACATGTTGTAGGTGAAGTGTTTTGATAAATGGTCCGTTGTCTTGGGCAAGCGACATTAAATACGCCCATGTTGTTTTTATGTAGCATGGTTTCAAAAAAACAGGTCGCGCTCTTGTTTTTTATTTTTACTTTCTTGTTGTGATTGTGCAGTAGTCCTTGCATTGCCTTCGTAGCTGATTTTTTTTTTTTTTTCGGACACAACCAAGCTATTAAGCTGATATCTTAGGGCTACCGCCGGTGCAGCACATCGTTCAACGTAATACAAACTGTGTGAGTGTTTTGCACAACTAAACAAGGTAGAACAAATTTCATTCTCTTCGGCTTGTGGTTCAATGTTACTAGATTATTGGTAATCAGTAATGTTTGGACCAGTAACCGTTGTCACACCTCACCATTGATTCGTCATGATGCATGAAGTTGATGCATACAATTTACACACCACAATTTGACACTGCTTTAAGAAACAGGCAAACACATGGTTCACAGCGCATCCTAAATCATCCATTGGTGCATAACCACAATTCCTTGTGCCATATCACTGCGCATCCTAAAATATTTCCGTTCACGCATAACCACAATTCCTTGCGCATATCACTGCGCATCCTAAATCTCCCATTTGCGCATAACCACAATTCCTTGCATTTGGTAAGAAAAAGTGATTGCAAGCCCCTATAATGTAATCTTCTGCTGATTGGAGAGCTGCCTCGCTCGTTCGCTTCAGGCTCACTCGCTGTGGCAGCAATTATTCTATGAATTAGGGCCAAGTCGCACTAGAGGACAAAAGTGTTTACTTATGTCAAAAAACTGTCATCACAATGAAAAACCAAGTGCGACTGGTTTGTTCACCAAAGGACAAAATTCTGTTGCAGATGGACAAACTTCAAAGATGCCGTTGACTACCTCTGGAGCAGGCCAAACTGAGACAAACATTAGAAAACAACAGCAAGGGTGTTTTATTTCGGAAATGATTTGACAGGTGACAATTATGTAATAATGTATATGCGAGAGACGCCGCGGTAAAATTAATCCCTTTCTCATTTCGCAACAACATGAATCCCGGCGCTGGCGACCAATACCATCCGTACGCAACGCAACAATTTCCACAATACCCACCAGGATGGATCTATCCCGGTCTGCCTAGCCCTTTTAACACATGCTTGATGATCGAGGAAATCCCAGCCCATCTCCGTCAACCACGACTTCCCAGACCCATTGCTGGGATCCCTTCCATTCAGTCAAGACATTTCAATGCTGAGATCAACCCCAAATTATTTGTGCCCTACATATTCGTCAGCCCAGAACAAAAACGCTAAGGACAGGTGGAGTATTAAAAGATGAGAAAAAGCTTTTAGTTAACTGTGGCCTGAAAATCACAGCTTCACGGCACTCAATGCAAAGCATGGCATGATGTTTTGTTCACAGATTTGTTCTCAAGTGTGACTGTAGCTTTCTGGACAAATTTTTTTGTCACTGGCCGATTTCAAGTCAGATTTGTCCAGAACAAATCTGAAATTGTCCTCTAGTGCGACTTGGGCCTTAGAGCAGTTTTCAATGTCATCATCATTGTCAGTGTCATTGTCATTTTCATTGATTTAAGTTAAATTAAATTTTTATACAGTTCATTTCATGACTTACTTTTTTTCAAGTCGTTCAATATGTTATGGAATATATACAAGATAAAGGGACACACAAGTTTAAGATTGAAAACAAGAAACTGGTTGCAAACTATCATGATATAAAAACAATACCTTCATCAGAAGTACTTGTTGTGGATGAATTATCATCACTTTCATCAGCAGCATCATGGGCTACGTTATCTTGGTAACTATTCTCTGCGTGTTTAAGTTCAGGAAAAGTAAGATCCACAGATTGACCAGCAGTAAGTTTTTCCAATTCTTTTTCAGCTTGAAGACGCCTTTTTCTCTCTGTATCAGCAACAATGTGAAGGCTTTGTTGCAGGAACGTGTTTTCGGGCTTTTTAAGTGGATTGATTACCGGATCTGATAAACTGCGAGGACGCTGCTCAATATCTTCAAAAAGCTGGTCAACTATAAAAATGCATCAAACGGTGAGAGAAAGGAATCTGAGAAATCTCAAAGTGCTGACTTATACTTTTCCTCAAAGAATTAGAAAGGAAATGGAAAAATGCACAGGGCCAAGATAAAATCTTTGTCCCCACATACAATGGGATTTAAAGACATAACCTACAGACTTAAAGATCGCTGACTCTATTAAGCCTAATGGAAGTTAACATGATTGATTTAATACTAACAGCTTATCAATAATGTACAAGGAAGGCAAAATGAAATTTTTGGTGGGTTCATTAGCACAGTATCCATTAGTTCATCCACTTGATTAACAGAGTCTTGTCATGAATCATGAAATGGAATGGAAATGTTAGGTACAGTAGTAATACCTGTCCTCTTCATCATCATCAGTTCCAAGCAAACATCATGGTACATATTCTTGTCCACATCCACTGTTAATTTTATTTCCTGGCCTGCTGATAACTTTCTGAGCTCCTCTGTGATCAAGATTTCTTCCAAAGCTTCTTGAAGCTTACCACTCTCATATCTCTGCCACAGCTCTTTTAGACCCTGCAGATCATTTGCTTCTAGAACACAAATGACTGATCCTTCACAGAGGTACTTAACAAGAATTCCTGATGGTAGGACAACGGATGCGAACAAGCAAACAAGAGTTTTAGGTTCATCAATGTACCTCTTCAGTATGAAGGCAGTTCCTGCAACCCAAGCACCTCCAGTGGCCAGCTTAAGGACAATTCGTAGGTAAATTTCTGAAAAATGAGTATTTATATATAAAGTGGTTAATCTAGGTAAATGTAATTGAACAAAATTATTAATGGAGAATAAGGAGAGATGGGGACAAGACCCTTCCCACAATGGTACTTCACTGAGAATGGTTGGACAGGTGTCGTGAATAGTGCTGATTCATCGCCTAATTAATTATTTAATTAATTGCTATTAAGTTACCAGTCCCATTCAGTAATGTGTTCAGGTCGAGAATTGAATAGCCTGCATACCAGCAAAGCAGCCCATCAGGCCAGTCTCTGTAGCATGAAGTGATAACTAGGGCCCTGTTTACACAGGTCCGGTTAAATTTTTGCACAGACAAGAACTTCCATGGTTCCACCTTGTGTTTACCTGGGAAGGGCGAAACTGGACAAATTTTTGAACAGCAAAGTTTGCAAGTTTGGGATCTGCTTTTTCAGGTCCCAAACTTTCACACTTAGCTGTACAAAAATTCTTCCAGTTCCACCAGTCCCATGTAAATGCAAGGTGGAACCAGGCAAGTTTTTGTCCATGCAAATATTTGTCCGGACCCATGTAACAGTGGCCTAGGAGTATTGATACTACCCCTGGATGTGATGCTAGTCCATCACAGTGATACCTCCAGAATTGAGTTTACCGGTACTGATACACCTGGGTGGAGAGAGGCACTGTGAGAGTAAAGTGTCATACACAAGAACACAACACAATGACCCCAGCTTGTAGGGCTTCACAGAATCTGGACCACTTGATCTTAAAATGAACACAGTAACCATCTGCCACTGCAGTCCTCCCAGGACTGAGTAGTACAATTTTACAATCTAGTTACAGTAGTTAAGTGCAGTAATTAAATGCTGAGCTTACCTCCTGGTTTTCTCTGATTAGGAGATTGATGAATAGAACAAGAACATCTCCTAGGGTACAACTCACTTTCATCATGTCCTCCATCTGTAACATTGCAACCTGTGAAGTATCAAGAGTGTCAACTGACTATATTGTTACTGGTAAGATGTGTACAGTCAAATGGATTTCTTGCAGTCTTTTTAATTATATATATTAATGCAAATAAGGATATTTGTCAAAATTAAACCTAAAAAACCCTTTCAGACAACTGTTATCCTTATATGGCTAAAATGGTTATATTTTTCTGAATCTCACATGTGACAACAAAGAGTGACATATTTGGCAATTAAAACAGTCTTGAATTTACCTGTTGTGGTACAAATGAATTCACACTTGATTCAATTTTCTCTTTCCTTAGTTTTATGACGACTATCATTTATTACCAAAAATTGTGTAATTTATGATAATGTATGTATCTGTATGTATTAAGATGTATCTGTTTCACGCGAGCGTTTAAAAGGAGAGCGTTTCTGCCCTCGCTAGCCCTCTTTTCTCCCCAGCTACCAACAGCCTGGAATAGGCTACATATATCCCTATATAATGCTATAAAATATATAACGTAAGTACAGCATAGGCTAGGGTATAGGTGACAAAAGAGTCACACTTAGCTTGCTTGTGGGCGATCAAGGTGTGTTATGAAGCATATGAGAAGCGTACTTTTACATGTAATACAAACACTGAAATCTCATACTAACTTGTATTAACCGCCGCTGCCGCTTTATGACTGTGGTTGACAACGTGATTCCGTCTACCTCTAGCCATTGACACTGGCACTCCTTCGATTTTTCGGACTTCGCCTCGTCGTTTCTCTAAGCACAGCAATTCAACCTCTCGTCTTGAGATAAAATCGCTAACTTTATTCGCCAACTGAACGCACATTACGTCCGATAACAGTTGTTGTAAAAAGCATAAGTTGTCGATTCCTATCTTGTCGCGCATTTCTAGGTCCTTAAAGAGGTCCAAGGGACAATTGATCTTTTCTAAATCTCCTTCTGGGATGTCATCCGAACAGAGGTACTTCAGCTCTCTCAATTTTACGTCAGTGATATCATCTGATATTCGAAGAAGAAACGTTCTGTAGTGGTTGCTTTCCATGAATTCGCCTCTTGATCGTCGTGTACCCCTCAGCTGGGTAACGTTTTCAGCGATTGCTTGCGTTTCATATTGTGTTCACGATATAAATGAACGAGAAACCGGGAAGCACGGGAAACCTGGCTCATTATAATAGGGGTATTCCCCTATATGACAGGGGCATGACCGCCAGTGAAATAGACAACATAGATTGTTATATAGCTGGCGTTTTTCCCGCTACAGCGCACCCATTCATTGGCTAGTTCATGGTCACATGACATCTAACAATGAAACTGTTTCCCTGCCGCTAGCGGGCAACATTGCGAAAACTATGACGTCAAACGGGTAACAGTTCACTGTTACCCGCGAAATGTTGACCGCTGTTGCACGTGATCAGAGGTGGCCTGATGTTGTTGCTGGAATCTCGGCGAGTTTTTCACAATTTGCTTTTGTTTTGTTTTGCTATTTTACAAATCACTTAATGACTAGTCCCTTGGGGAACAGTGAATTTTGTTTCCCTTGAATCTTCGTCTCGGGAAACATTGAGATTCTCGGGAAACAAAATTCACTGTTCCCCTCGGGACCAGTCATTAAGTGTTAATTGCTGTGCACTTGCCAAAATCCTCGCTATGAGCTTATCATATGAGCATGTCATCAAACACAAACAGCTCGGAGCTTGTCAGGACGTGAAAATTACAAAATATCCCGAGAAATTAAATGAGCATCCTCTTCACTTAACCTCCATTTTCATGAAAACGAAAAGAACTGGGTACTACAACTACTTCCCATGGGCCCTTGCGTGTGACAATTTGTCGACTTCCGGTTTTTACGTGACTTGATCTACAGCACATCGTGATTCATCGTGATATATTTCCCACCCATTTACCATAAGAACCCATGAGATGTAAATCATTTGGATGCGTTTTAACTCTTTAACAAAAGGTAAGGTAAGTAAAACTTGGGTTTTAATACAGTTTCTTCAAAAGGCCCTTGCTAGAGATGGCTTTGTTAAACTACGCAGCGTGCCTCTTCGTAAAACTACAATTCATCGATTTCCGGTTATTGACCGATCACGGTAAAGCACTTTGCAGCTGGATCTTGAATCAACTTTTCTATCGTTCTATCGTCTCAGTATGGCATGTGTGAGCTGGTCCACTGGAACTTATGAATCGTCAATAATATACTGACAAAACTGCGTAGACGTGTGACTGGTGTTATTTGCATGTTTACGCTTCAGCAATTCAGAATATTTCACAGAAGCCTTATCTTGGTTATATTGGCTTTAACATACCAGCTGGGCAGATAATAACGCTTACATGCACGTCCCTTAACAATTATTATCTCTGTTCTTTAGTTAATTAAGGTTTCTGAACGGCGGCAATTAATTAAGGATTCCTTTTTTCAAGACAATAGTGACACGCAAGTACAGAAAATGTCTCAGATTTGTTGTTTCATAATGAATTCCCTTGTTACGTTTGATTAGGCAGATCAATATGTAAAAAAAATGCAACAAACACATTTTTCTTTTATATGTTAAATTGTTGTATATATACTCCTAGTATAGTTTTTACTGCCTTAGGAGTATACCTATTAAAGATTCACATCTTGATTCTTGCTTCTATTTGACGGTGACGAATGCGGCGTTTCTGAGTAATAGCCCGGAGTAATAGACGGTACCGCGAATACGAGGGGCAAGCCGATTAAAACGGTTTTCATGTCGACAATTTCTAATTTTGTCTATGAATCTCCAAATTCTCATTCGCAGTATATTGAACAACGACAAGCACTACACTAATCGACTACCCTAAAACGCCAAAGCCAATTACAAATACAAATGCAAATATTTTATTTGAATATTCCCCTGGGGGCTTTTCAGTACATAATCGGTTCTTTTCCGCACTATCTGGTCACATGGCGCAAACAGTTACATAGTGCGCAATCCAAAAACAAACGAACTCACCCCAATCCAGCTTGACTTTCTTTTATTCATGAAAAAACAACCTAAGTCGAGTGCTCTTCAAAGATTAAACTTAAAGTACGCAGCACCAGGCATTGGTTCCAGATCTTCAGTCAGTTCTCGAAAAGAAGGGAAAAAATGTGTCTTACGTTATGTCCAGTCTACCAATGTTTCGCTGATTTGCTATTGTGACATGTGACTTTGTTTTCACTATACATATTGAAGATTGACAGATTAGTTTCTAAGTGGAGCACTTCAGATTAGTTTACTGGAGTAAATTTATAGGAGTGGCCAGCAAATGCAATGGACTCTGCAGCACTCGTTTTAACATGACATTGCTTTTCCCTCAGGAAGCCATAGTGACCAAGAAAGATGCAGTCATTATCAGGTGAGTTTTTTAGGAACTCAGTTCACTTTAAACGTCTTCAGGAAGCGCTGCATCCGATCTGTTTGAAATAAATTGTTGCGATTCCCCCGGGGGGGGGGTACTCCCTATAATGGCCTATACGGGGAGGCTCCGCCCGAAAGGGGTACCTTTTTCAGGCTTCAGGTATATAGAAGGGTAGGGATTTCACAACTTGAGGTATATAAAAGGGTAGGGAAGTCGGTAATTTAGGTATTTAAAAGGGCTTTTAATTATAATATTTCGAATAGACGCCCCACATGAAAATGAGAACAAGACTTCGTAAAGTACGTGTGTGAAAGGGGTACCTTTTCTCAATAAAAAGTATATAAAAGGGTACCTTTTCTGCCAAAGAGTATATAAAAGGGTAAGGGGTTGGACCTCGGGGCGGAGCCTCCCCGTATTAAACTTTGTTAAGTACCCCCCCCCCCGGGCGATTCCCAAAATGAAATAGTAGATATCTACATGCAGTCTCCAGGCCTCGTTCAATCAAACCAGCTGATAACTATCTCGATGACAGATTTTAAGTTTAAAACTGCAAAGTTGCCGCAAAGATGGGTCTTGCCTACGATCAGAAAAACAAGGCCTGATCGCAGGCAATGGAGGTTAAAATAGTTCGGAAGTTACAGCCTTGTGGTTTCTTACTGAGTCTCGTTGTTTATAAATAATTGCTAGACTTTGAGAAGAATGTGAACAAGAAATTGGCGTCTGATGACTTTGACGACATTGCAGAAGCCATCACACCGAAAACGCTTGGAGCGTGCAGCACAAATACCCTTCTGAAGGCATTTGAGGTATGCGCCTATTATGTGCTCAAAGTGGAAACTGTAATGTGTATTTGAAACAATAAGTGGTGAGAGATGTATTAAAATTGTGCAGTGAGATGATTTAGACTACGCCGGGTGACCGCAATGTACAGAACCTCCTTGCATGCATGCACCGCATCTCACCTCACCACACCTTACCACAAAGCGCTACACCGCCCCACACCTCACTCGGCACCGCTTTGCACCAAATTATACTGCACCGCACCGAAACACACCACACTTCACCCGTCACCTCACCGCATCACACCACTCCTCACCCCAACTATACCGTGAGTCATATATAATTTTGTGTGATTCTGTAACTGAAGGTTAGTGGCTATTTGAAATACCAAGCTCACAAGGACAGGCCAGATGTGGAAGAACTTGAAAAACTGGCAAATTCAGTAGAGGAATTTACAACGTGTCTCATAGATCCTCTCAAGTCAGATACAAAAGACAGGGAAGCTTTTGGTGATTCGCTGGACTTAATCATTGACAAAGCCATCGAATATAATCAAGGAAAGGTAACTGTTAACCCAAATTTGCAATTATCAAAAGCCCAGCTGGCCTTACCAAGTAGATGAGAAGAAGGAAATAGGAAGGAGTCGAAGGAAACCTTTCTCGTAAAAATTGTACAGCAAATTTTCCACAAATTTTCGCGGTATAAAGATTCCTGTTGTATGTTGGTCACCAGAATCGTTTCCAGTTCGTATTACTAAAGGTGACGCGATCATTTTTCCATTGTCTTGATCATTTTTTGGGAAGTGTCTTTGGGTCGTTTCACGACGAGACGCAAAGTGTCAACAATGGTCATATTGCTATGATATCTTATTTTCAATCCTTTAAGTTCTCCCATTTTCACAAGGAGGCTTTGGAAATATAGTATATAGACCGACATATAGACCGACATATAGACCGACATATAGACCGACATATAGACCGACATATAGACCGTATTCCTCGCTCTCGACGTCGGCGTTATACTCGGTGTTACCAGAAATTTGTAAACTTTTGAAAGTTGGCTACATTACAGGACATTGCAGTTTGTTCAATGAACACGTTTACGAGTTAACGTGCTAAAAGTGGCTTAAAGATTAGACACTTTTTTCCGAAAAGAGACCGCATCAAGATGGAACTCCCGAGGTACCTGATACTCTTGGCCTGATCAATGTGAAGCCCGGAAGGGCTTATTGTGTATTGTTTGACTGGCCTTTAATAAATTTGGTGGTTTGGTTGTAGAGTTGTTTATAATGCCATTAATTCTTGTTCTTTTTTATTTTCTACTCAAGTTTCTCTCCCACCCAGTTGTTTATAACTTGCTTGAAAAAGTTTGGAGAGGACGATTTGCTGGCTTGAGATCAAAGTACAGATGGAAATGGACATTGCTGAAGCTTTATAGCTTACTGGATATCATTCTCTTCCCGTTCGTGTTCGCTTTTTTGTTTGTTATCCATTCGATCAATGCATGGAGAAGAAAGTGTAAAGGTTTGTAATAGGACCCACGTAATTTCGGTCACGATTCGATCTAGCCATGCAACTCCGTGAGCAGAGCTAGACCTGAATTTTAACCCGATCGAGATTTATTTTGTCACTTTGGGACCTTACATTTTTTGAAATAGGTACTCATCTGGGGCCATAAAACGAAAAACGCATCTTGTCCCTCAAGTGACCATACATCTAATATATCAAGCACTAATACAGCCACACTTTGACTATTGTAACATTGTTTAGGGAAACTGTGGGATATCTTTACTAAGTAGCTTACAAAATCTACAAAATAGAGCTAACTATTGCAACATTGTTTGGGGAAACTGTGGGATAAATAAATTGCAAAAACTACAAAATAGAGCTGCCCCTTGTTTTGAACTACTCAAACTTTGACGTAGATGCTGGTCACCTGTTCAAACCTCTCCCTGCACGGGTTGGCTCCAGAATATCTAAGCTCTAAATTCGAGAGGCGAGAGACCGCGTATAATCTAAGAGACTGAGAATGAACTAAATGGCTCATTGCCGCGCACAGCTTTAAAGACAGTGGCGTCATTCTTTGGAACCGTCTTCCTTGTGACGTAAGAGAAGCAGAGACCCTGAGGCAGTTTAAACGCCCAATCAAAAGAGATGTATAAGGCACGGCATTCGTGGAAAGCAGCTTTTTAATTTAATTATTTTTGACCATTTGTTAGTAGTTTTTAGCTGCCGAATTTTTAACCGTAATTAAATAAAGATTATTACTACTATGTACACTACTACTCTCAAAGGGCAAGCTATTCAATGTCCATGACTACCTTTAAACATCAACTGGTCATGTCTCTTTATCAGCTAAATTTACGCCTATAGAAGTTGTGATAGGACTGCATGTTAAGCATTGAGATGGTCATCCTTGTGCATTGTAGACATTTCTACGGCAACACTGGGTCATCAAATTCTTCTCACTTTTGCAGATCTAGAACTTTGCTTCATTCTTAATGCCACCGGAAAGAAAGGAAAAGATGACTTTAGGAAGATGGTAGGCTGCATCAAATACCTGATACAGCGGATTGGCGTCAAATCTGCCAACTACTGCCTGATAAGTTTCAAGAAGGGAAAAGCCTTTCAGCACGTAAGGTTCGAGTTCAATTCGTTCTTTAAAGATGACAAAGACTTACTTTTTAAAAGGCTTGATGCCTTAAATCCACCGGTGAATTGTTCCCCAGCCCTGCACGATGACTTTGCCCAAGCAGTGGAGGCCTTCAAGACCCAGGCTATAAGGGAAACTTCAAAGAAGGTAAGTGTTGGGCACTCTTTTATTCCCCCAGTTGTCAAGCAATGCACCTTGCAAAGTTGCAATGAAAACCTCTTCATCTGGCGCCACCGTGCAACACGAAGCCATTATGAGTCGACAAGAAATTAACGTGGGTACTTTCTTGTCGAAGCTTTTTCCTTGGGAACTATCGAGAGGTTTTCTTCGATTAAAAGAAAACGCCTCCCTAAGATTTGTACTGGATTAGTAGACATAGACAGAGACACGGACATGAACATGGAAATGGGCATGAGCACAGACATGGGCACCATGTCCATGCCTGTACTGCTCATCATGGGCATGGACATCATATCTGAACTGCGGTTGTTGTTGAAAGTTTCATATATACTTGACATCATTTCACTTTTCACGGGAAGATATGGACTCAATAAAGTGACCTCGCCGCCAATGTGTGGCTTCATAGCTCAGTTGGTAGAGCATCGCACCGGTATTCGCGGAGGTCACGGCTTCTTTAGCTTCTTTCCAATTGTTTAAATTGGAAAATTTACTGCGGTGATCATTCTTCGCTTTCAGTTCGTTGCCCTATCACAACTGAGCTAACCAGGCACCAGCTAGCTTTAGAATACGTGACAAATTGGTTTTATCATTTCATACAGATTATCATTCTCTTCACAAATGACACAACTGGATCGTTTGGTCCTCAAAAAGGACGATTACTGCTCAAGACCAAATATCTAACCGAGTCTGTTGGAGTGAAAATTGTGCCCGTTGCTGTTGGAGAACGTCCCGTTGTGGAGGACCTCGAACTTATTTCATCAGGAAACAAAGTCATCCGTTGTCCATTGGAAGATCAGGCAAAACTTGGCAATAGACTGTTAAGAGGTGAGCTATTCGAATGGTAACAAGTTCGGACAAGTTCGACTCTTAATGCCAAAGGTGGGAAATGTTTACTGGAGTATCAACCTTTGTTTACAAGTAAAATCATTAATGGGCACAATAGTCAACAGTTGTCAATAGTATACAACCTGTTTAATCTTTTATACACTACATTGCAATAGCGTTCAATGTGTAAGCATGCTTCTTCTACTAAAACAACTGGGCCATTTTTTGTAATTGGTGTCCTTTATGGTAAAACCCGTCTTTCAATTTTTTGGTTTTTCAGAGGTTTACGAAGAGGATCTTTATGGTAAGATTATGCCTTTAAATATGCCAGTTCTTTACCCTACATTGCTTTCAAGGGATCTTGAGGCATTCCCTATTTTTATACCGGTCTGCTCAAGTAAGCATTGTCGTTGTTTCCATTTGTTAACACAGAGCCCCACTTCAGTCCGTCTCTGTTTCAATGTGGAGACCGAGAGAAAATATCACTAAGTACGGGGTTTTATATACTTTACGCGTACCTTAATTTATAGCCTACATACGAGGACCTTTGTGAGGTGGCCTAATTTTGGTTAGTCCATTGGGCTTCACTTCGAACGGTGCCATTAAAAGTACTAGCGCCGCTGAGCTACAGTATACAGTGTATATGGCTGCCTGCCTAATATTAACGATAGAGCATCAAATAACTATGTTTATGAGGTTTTAAATTTATGAAGTTCTTTACGCTTTAGCCTTATCTTCTACTACAGATCGCTACCTGGAGTACTTCACCACACCATACTTCATATTTTTTAGAGACACGCTTAGCTACCTGTCTCTCCTGGGTCTTCACATCGCAATCTGTCTCTCACCATCAGTTGTTCCTTTCTCAGCTGTGGAATGGGTGATCGCTGTTTTTTTCGTTGGGCGTTTTCTCTCGGAATTTAAACAATATAACAACAAAAAAACATCGAAGAGACTCGAAAAGCGTAAAAGTCTTTCTAGAAAACATGGACAATATGTTTATCAGCAATCTGGGAGTAACCATGACAACAACCTGGATTTGCCTATTGAAGTGGAGGACTACCACTCGCGATTGATTTTTAGCACGATGGGTAAATATTTCATGTAAGTTGGTATAGTTTACTGCAAAAAACTATGATAAACTATTATTTGATAGGAATGGGTATTCATAATGTAACAGCTTGTAACTGTCGCCTTACCAGCCAAACTAAGCTCTGATGATCTCATACAGTGTGTTTAGATCATGGAACAACAACAAGAATAACTTCAATAAACATGAATAATGTATTTATTCTCCGATTTTTCTTCACTCGACCACCGTTCACCGTCAGCTGTGATACCATGTGAAAGCAGAACGGCAGCTGGTAGCAAGCAAACCGAGGCACTTGCTTCAGTCATTTTTTGTTTTGTTTTAAGTTACCATAAACACCCTTAATACCTGGCGTAGGACTGAAGAGGACATTTGACATAGAATCAGTCATCATTTTTTTCATGCACATTACCTCAGTCATGACATCTTTCTTATTTCTTTTATTAATATAAACAACTTCAATCGCAGCTATTTCATTTTACTGGATATATTCTATTTTATTACTTAAAGGACGATGTTCATTCTTAAAAAGGGCTGCAATTAATTATAGTTACGGCTGTACTATGTTTGGACACTTTTTTCTCAAGGCAACGGTTCAACTGACTAACTAAAACTTTAATTAATGTTTTTCTTGCAACTCACCTTAGTTTCTTATCGCTGTTCCGTAGTCTAAACAACGCGATGGATCTACTTGCTTATGATCTACAATACTTATAATTAACAAATAGATTCCATGTTGCTGTGCGTCTGTTCAGTAATAGATCACAGATGACGTCAAAATGTGCATGGTAAGAACAAAAAAGTGGCACACGAGGCGTAGCCGAGTGTGTCAATGATGTTCTTACCACATTTTGACGTCTTCTGTGATCTATTACTGAATCAGACGCACGGCAGCATGGAATCTATTTGTTTTATATAATAACGAAAAGCCTTTTTTGTTTCAAAATAATTCAACATAACGCAAAAGCCGGCCTTTTGCCCCGCCTTTGCCCTGCCTTTGCACGAAAAAGCTATTTGACGTGATCTATACATTCAAAATGAAGCAGTTTCATTGGTTGCTATGCGTGGCAAAGAATTGTGATTGGTCGAGAAAAATCACGCCACTGTCAAGCCTGACTCGAGCGTCGCTTCTCGTGAAATGAAAACTTACAGCGAAAGCAGAATTGAACTGCGAAATCTACAAATCTTGAAGAAAATGCTGGAAAAATCAAGTCGGTTTTTGTCATCAGAGTAGCCCTGTAAGCCGAAAAGCTTGAACGTTGCCTTGAAAATTACAGGAGTTGAAAGAATACCCTCGGAAAACTTGTGGTTGCGGTCGACCTAGAGACCATTGAATCGAGTTTTGAATGAAAGGAGCGAGAATGACGGTGGAGATTTTTGTTCTCTGTGGTTGGTGATTCTCAAATCAGCTTGATATAGTGTCGGAGACATATCCATATTTTGAACTGCGGTTCAAAATATGGATTATTTCATATACACTTTACATCATTTCACTCCGTACGGGAGATATGAACTCATTAAATTGACCTTGCTCCCAATGTATGGCTTCATAGCTCAGTTGGTAGAGCATCGCACCGGTATCGCGGAGGTCATGGGTTCGAATCCCGTTGAAGCCTTGATTTTTTTTTTCAGGCTTCTTCTTTCCAATTGCTTAAATTGGAAAATTTACTGCGAGGATCATACTTCACTTGCATCTATAACCGCAGTTCAAAATATGGATTATTTCATATACACTTTACATCATAAATCAGTATGTCAACAGTTGTTTTGACATTGGGAAAAATAAAATTTTTTAATCTCAAGAACATTTTGTTTATTGGGTTTGTTAAATTCGAGA
>CM042747.1:15340757-15381894 GCA_022496165.2 Catalaphyllia jardinei | reverse complement strand
TGGTTTGTTTTCTTTAAATAATTGCCTATTCCCATTGATATTTTTGATGGTAAGTTTGTTGACTCGTGTGGCTCCAGGACTAATGTTACTTTTTGGTAAAATGTACCTTGAGAAAATTGTTAGGTTGGTTTCATTGATTGCAGATAGTTGACAGATCTCCGCGTGTTTTCCAGTGCAGGTAGTTTCGGTGTCAAAAATAATAAAAGAGTAAGATTTAGTAGGGTCATAAGTTATTGTTTCTGGATTAGGTCTTGGTGTATAAGGTGGTACCATTTTTTCATACTCTCGTAACTCATTGGGTGAAATAGTGTCTAAGATATGTTCAATGTCAAAGGCTGTTGGTGAAGGCTGAGCGGCATTCAAATCTAAGTTCAATCCAACTGATGTTTCTTAGTTTTTTCCTTCTTTAGCTTCTTTCCAAAGGGTTTGGGAAGTTTTCTGATTGTGTAACTGGTTTCGCCTGTACTTGAAACTTTTGGTTGACTTCCTGTTTCTGTCGTTCAACACTTTTTTGTCCATCAAAGCTGCGTTCAACTCGCAAAAATACCCAGGCTCAATGTTTAGGGCTTCTAAAACTCTGCTTACATAGCTGTAGCCAACATTTTTTTGGGCTACTCCACATGCAGTTCTAAAGTCACTACTTTCGCTTCCACCGTAGTACTTGGTTTTGGGGTTTTTTGTTGCAATTGTACTGTTTATGCTTTCATTTCTTTGAGAGTTAGCACAAGGTATAAGCTTATTAACAACAACATCAGTAGCATATTCAGAAAAAAGACTTGTTAAGGTATTCTTCAGTGGATCACCAAGCAAATCCTTGCCATGTGGAAGGTCAGTGTGCTTGTATGTCAATGGACTTTTTTTGTAACCACACCAGGATATGTCACACAACTGATGATCACCAAATGCATGCGGCACAATGCAGTTAAGACTTGCTTTTAATGCTTCTGGATTTCCTGCATTTTGAGATATAGCGTAGCTTCACTTTTTGACTTAACACAGAACAGTTTGGATAGAGTTTCGATGCTTGGATGCGTTCTTTGAGATTGTATAAACGACTTGTTAGAGATCTTTTAGTATGAACAATGTCAGACCATTTTTGAACATCATATGGCACTTTAGCATGTATATCTGCCAGAGTTGTGCTGTCATCATCTCCAACATAAGTAGAAAATTTAACACCTGCTGCAGGAGCACTCCTCCAAAGTTCACAAGCTACATCCCTTTCCATTGACTTAGAAGAACCTGAGTGATTTTTTCTGCAGTCATGACTTTTAGCTGCCTTTCCTGACCTTTTACTTGAGTCACAAACTCTGCAGGACTTGCACCTGGTTGCATATGATACAACTTTGCCTGTGCCAAGCCCCATTGCCGTACCATGACCTGTGAGAGAGTTGTGACCCTTCCCCCTCTTTTGCCACCCCATGTCATATGAAACTGCTATTCCAACTAGACCATCTGTTTCTCCCTGATTTTGAGTGTTTTTTTCTGCTTTTTTCTTTTCCTTTTCCAAAATTTGATTACAACTATTTCTGGCAACAATTTCCACTGCATTTCCGATCTCCCTTTCCCTTCTTTTGAAAAGTACATTACCTACTGGAGGAACATTTAATGTAGTGAGCAAATTGTTTAGTTGGGTTTGTCCAATTCCAATGTGAAGAGATCCAAGAACTGCTCTTGTATTTACATCACTGGCTAAGGGTCCTCGGCTTCCAGCTCTATGTTGCCCAGATGTATTTACATTGTTGAGATTTCCACAATGAGTGCACTTAACAGTGAGTGTGCTACTTAATCCACTCCTTCCAGCTTCACCAACAGTATTTACTATTGACAGGGGGCCTGAAAATCATTAATTGTTGCTTTTGTAACCAATCAGGTTTTGACATGGGCTGGGTAAAATTGCTTTATTATTTAGCTGCTGGGGAGGGGGGTTTTTAATTTTAGGTATCTCAATGGGAGAGGGCAGCTTGTTAAAATAATTGTCTACACGAACAAAATTGAATAACTGTGAATGTCATGTTGTCTACCTGACTAGGAAGATTACAGAGGGGTTGAGGGCGCCGCGAGTAGAATTATAGAGGAAATATGGTATATATGTAGTATCAGGGGTTGCATTTATGTTTTCAGTTGGAGTGCAACTGGGGCTTACAGGCAGTTAAAACTTTTTGAACTGAACTTCTTAATAAGAAGAACTTTTCTCTAGATAGTCAAACTACAGTGTAAGTGGACATTATTATTGTTTTCACAGCCTGTTAATTTGCCTAGTGCCTGGCCCTTAATAAAACTCCTGATAAAGAAAACCTCCTCCAAGCATGTTGCAGTGTTCAAATTAAGATCAAGGAAATTTGAGTTGGGAAAGTTTTTTCAGTTATTTCCAAAACAGGGGCAATCATGGCTGTGAACAATAGTGGTACTCTGTTGAAAGCTGAAGTTATCGATATTGTGAAACTCCACAATAAAAAGAAATTCTATCTAATTATTTTTTAACAGATAAAAATTAAAATGGGACAATTTTTACAATAAAGATACCAAATTAACTTCCAAAAGCAGTGACTGTTGTATTTTGTGGATGTTTTTACATTACATTAAGTTATCATTATTAGTTTGACTTACCTGCCTGGCAGTGCAAGCAAGACTTTAGTTCGTTTTTCAATACATCCAGGTGTACTAGTCTTGTGCCTAATTTTTTGTCTTCAGTTTGCTAAAACAAGACAATTGTTTGCTCGAGTACTCAATGGCGTCGTATAGTGTATAAAAATGCGTGCTGCTTTGTAACATTTGCAACAGTTTTCCTCGATAAGAAAAACATACCTGTTTTGATCGAGTCACTTTTTTGTCGGTTGGCTCATAATCCCTCTCTCCGTTGTGCTCCTTTGCTATGGGTCGCTTTAAATTATCTTTGCCCTTCGCTAGTTTTTTGACAGCACTCAGATGACCCCTTGACACAAACGCCCTTTGCAGCGTTCACTCCCAGCAGTGTTTTCTTTGTCACCGTCGTCGTTAGCAGCATGTGCGGTAGACGAGTAGTATCATAGGTAGCCGAGGGTTAAGCTGGCCAAGTGAAAGGCATGAGGAAAACCTGAAGACTTGTTTTTCCCCTGCTGTTTTTTAGCTGGATAGGGATCGATCACAACATCAGCATACCAAATATTTTCGTAAAGGTTCAAGTACAGTGGTTTAAAATAATTTTTCTCCTTTGAAATTGTTTGAAAGATGGGTGTTCTTGAACGTAAAAATAACTGACAACGCAAACAAGTGACTACATTGGGCGGAAAAAAAGTTTTACAAAAAAATCCCCCTGCCGCCATGTTTATTTTGATTTTTGCAAACTTTAAATCACGCGCGCTATCTCGCGACCCCTCGGGTGATCGCGTGATGTCTCGAGCTGAAGTGCGCGTTAAAGCCCAGGTTTCTTACGGAAAATTTTACTGTATTGAGCCACCTTAACATTATATTTTTTATCCTAGATCTGGCCACATTCTGAATATCCACTCATTCCAGTTGGCAAGATGGTTCTCAATCGCAACCCTAAGAATTACTTTGCAGAGATAGAGCAGAGTGCCTTTAACCCTGCAAGCATGGTTCCTGGTCTTGAACCTTCCCCAGACAAAATGCTTCAGGTAAAGATACAATTTAAGTACTGGAATCACTATGTATAGACTTTAGACAAGTATGTACTGTATACGCATACATGTTTCTGTTTATAGATTGTGTAACAGCCTACATGCAAGCATGCTTGTACAGTTCCGTTCTTGGGCTTACTGTATATGAATCTTACACTGTTAGTACATTCCATAGCACTCTTTACAAAATGTTTAATTCCAGTTGTTGATAGGGACGTCGTCAGGATAAACAAGAAACAGAGGTTTAATTCAATCTCTTTTTTTAATCAGGGTCGCCTCTTCTCGTATCATGACACTCACCTTCACCGCCTGGGAACAAACTACCTACAGCTTCCTGTGAACTGTCCTTACAGGACCAGAGTCACTAACTACCAGAGGGATGGACCACAGACCTTTAATAACCAAGGTAACATAATTATATACAGGTGTGGCTTTAACTCTTAACACTGGTTTTCGTTAACTGCCCATTATGCCAATCACGATTACATGTCACATCCCATTTGTACTGTACATTGTTTGACTTTTTTTTCCTTTTTGTGTGTGGTCACCAAAATTGTCGCACAACATTTTGGTGACACTTTATTGTGGCAAATTACTTGACTTTTTAAAAGATTTCTTTTTTTACACTGTACATCATAATGCAACAAAGGGAATTGTTGCTTAACTCAAAATTAATGGTTAATTCAAAATTAGTGGCGCTAAACAGTTGACCTAATTTTCCAATGTTTTAGGTCGATCTTGAATTCATGAGAATTATGCTACACGTTCTTGTCTTCTAAAAGCTATGGCAAAGTGTTTAAATTACAGTGTAAATTGTCACTGAATGCAACTGAGTTTTTGAAATCGCTTGATTATGACACCAACATTTCATATGACAAGGCAAAAATAGCCTGAGCCAAAACAGGAAAGGTCACAGTGAAGATAGTTTCTCTGACTCGCTGTCTTTTTAGGTGGGTCAGTTCAAATATTCAACTGAAGAAGCTCTTTCCTTCTTTTTTTTCTGTCAGAGGGTGCACCAAATTATTTTCCAAACAGCTTTACTGGTCCTTTGGATAACTTGAAATATTCACCACAGACAGTAAAGGTAAATGAGGCTTCTTGTATTACTTGTCACCGAGTCAGACAACTTTTGATATACATGTAAGAGTTAGTTTCCTTTAATTTGTTACATGCTCATGTAAACTATGTATTTGTATGTAAGTTAAAACCACATTTTTTTACTGAAGCTGTGTTGAAAACTAATCAGCATGTTGAGTGAGAGTTTCATTTCTGGGATGTTAAGATACTGACCACAGTTCACTACGTATTTTTGTGCTCTGCTATTGTACAGACATTGAGAAACTTCTGTTAACATGTAAATGTACATAACTATGTATGTTAACCCGAATTCGCACACAGTTTGATGATGTCTATAATAAAATGTAAATGGAATGTCATAAATGGAAGCATTCAAGGAAATAATTTTGGTGGTTGTTTTGTTTTAGATAAGTGGTGATGTGGCTCGGTATAACTCTGCAGATGATGACAATTTTTCGCAGGTTAGTTATCCCTTGGTATAGTGTGTAACTTCTCTAAACTTGTCAGTGCCATAAATTACTGTATATCAAGTTTTATTGTTATTGATATTTAGACATATTTCATAGAATTTTGTGGAACGTGGAGATGGTACCATGCATCAGTCAAGTATTTCTTCATTTTGACTTCTTCAGTTGTAGGGGAAAATAGTCCAAATCTTTGTATACCACAGGACTTACATACTTAATGTCTTTAATGCTGAAAAAGGATGTATGCAAAGGTCGAAGAAGATTTAATTTTAAACTGTATGTATTATTTGGCTACAGGTCACAAATTTCTGGAACAATGTTTTGAATGAGGCAGAAAAGACAAGGCTAGTGAACAACATTGCAGGACATCTAAAAGATGCCAAAGAGTTTCTTCAGAAACGAGCTGTAAGTTTATATTTGCCCATATTTTTATTAATAACTACTTATTAACAGCTAGTAAGGTTGTTATGGAAAAATCCCAAACCAAGACCTTGCCTTAATGACCAAGCAATAGAGAGGTCAATAAGGGAAGGCCAAGGTTTGAGATTTCCCCATAAAGACCTAACGTTTGAGGTTAATAAGTTACATGCATTTGGCTTTTTGCTTTGTTTGAACATGATTTAATCATCCCATAGGCATTATGGGAGAATAATGCCTAGGAATCAGAGTGTGCAAGCCAATCAGAGCATGTGTTATATTAGCCACAAACACAAGCCATATAATAATAACTTTTAGAAAACAGTCCTTAGAAAGCACGCGCGCTGATTGGTTAAAAATCCTGTTTGTATAACTCGATGTAGACACAGAACTAGCGCGCGCTGTTGACGTAGTGATGGCGCGAGCAAAGAGAATTTACATTTTGATAATCAAAGTTAACAAGTTGTTTTCCTTTTTCTCGTCGTGGTGTTTTCTAAAAGAAATAGAAAACATGTACTCCGTGTTTGTATCGAGTTATACAAACATTCGTGAAAGTTTGGGAGAACTTGAAAAAGCTGTGGAAACACTCGCCTGCGGCTCGTGTTCCCACAGCATTTCTCGTTCTCCCAAACTTCCACTCGAGTTTGTATAACTCGATACAAACACGGTACATGTTTCCTATTTCTTAATTAATTAATGTTAATGTACATGTGGTACCACATGCACATTGACCATTATTACAACCTTCAATCAAACCTCCTGTAAGCGACCACCCAAAATCTCAAGACTAGATGGTCGCTTATGGGAAGAACCCACACCATAATGGGTCAAAATTTTGCCTCATTAGCATAAGGTGACTACAGAGAGCGGGCCATTTCCGAGTTCTCTTGTGCCTCTGTATCAAAACGAGTCTAAGTGCAAAAATTAGTTCTTTATGCAGTTTCATTTTCATGCAGATCAAAGTTATTTTCATAAGAATGGTTTCACACTTAGGCTCACTTTAAAACAGAGGCACAAGGGGACTCGGAAACGGCCTATCGACCGCGTGTGTTAAACGATTAATTCCTATGAAAGGCAATTTCGAGAAAAGTATGGTACTTTCCTTTGAGAAAATTTCCACCTCTTCTACTACTTAGGAATGTGATAGTGTTATAACATTTTATTATGCAGTGTCTACTTAATTATCTGTCGAGTAGTCGCTTACGGGAGGTGAAAAACAAAAGAAAGTTTCAAACTTTCTGCCCTAAAAGTGCTCACGGTCACCTACAAGAGATTTCAAATCTAGTGATTTGACTGGCAAACTTAGTATTTGGAAAACTGGTTGCTGAGGAGAGGTGGTCGTAGCCGGAGATTCGACTGAATTATTATATGGCTTGTGTACATGGTATACAGAATACAATGTACAATATACAGAAAAACAGTAATACAGTACTCGGTATCCCGTTTAGCTAATTTATTTCAGAGTCATTTATATTTAAATGTTTTGTCATTTTTATATTTTAGGTGAGCAATTTCAGTCAAGTTTCCTCTGAGTTTGGTCGGAGATTGACAGGGGCCTTAGCCAAATACCACATGGTAGGTTACTCCCATCCTCGGAGACCCAAGGGCAGCTGGTCAGGACAATGTGATCCCGACTAGCAGCTCCTGAGGCATAGGAGGATGGGTATTTTCTAAATTGACAGCTTACATGTACAGAAAAGTAGAGAACTGTATTCTCATTAATTCGAGGTTCCTTTTCTGCCTTCAAGAACTTGATCAGTTTTTGCCTGATTGTTTGCGTGCTTGAACTCCAATATCTGAAGCATGGAGCAGTTAAGATTATTATTGTAATTACCCACAGATGCAACGGTAGCCCATACAATGTAGAGGGTTCTCCTTAGCATTTATACTCCTTGGTGGGATCAGGTGGATGGACATAATACACAATGACTTGCATGAAAGTGAAAAGTGGGAATAGTCATGAAAAAAGTGCCATATTTCTGGTAGTGTTTCTAGACGTTTTGGGCTTGGCCCTTCATCAGTGGAAAACCATGTTCGTTGAAATCAGTGCAACGTTTGTATACACCGTGGATCTGAAATTAAACCGATTTAAAAAAAGTACAGTGCGCGCGTGAGGCCTTAAGGAGTTAGGCTGCGCGAATAACTGGTGCCGAATTTGAAAATCAGACCCATCTCCAGCTGCTTCTGTGTAGAGGTCTTGCCAAACTTCCACATGTTACATATTCCGTGAGAAGGAAAACATTAACGATGCTGATGACTTTCCTTGCATACGGCTGGCGCGTCCGAAATTTAAATTGACCAATCATGATTCAGCAGGTGGGACAAACTCTACTGTCCTGAATTCAATGTAAGTCACGAGCATTGAAGTCGGGCAACTTTTCTCGCTGGAAACGGCATCATATATTCAGGACAAGGAATTTGTAATTCCAAAAACCATGGCAGATTGTAAAAAATGAAAATTATAAAACGTTATGAGCCTCTGAGCTTCTAATTTGGCGCCAACTTCAGGCAACTTGCTCGTAGTTCATGGAGTGTTGCCAGGTAGTTGTTCTGAACAAAATGCTATTCCTCATCACATTAGACCCAGAATTCTCAAGTTAACTATTAGAAGCGGCCAAAGCACCATTTGCATTGTCTTTTTCTGTTTCAGCCCTGTATTTTCGCAGAAAATGACTATTATCGTGTCATTTCGGCAGGTCAGTCTAGGACAGCTAACTTTTGATTGCCGCACATACTGCAGGTACACCTGCCGTGTGCTAGGGTAATTTGCAGCTTTAATTGTGGGGTAGTATACACTGACACGTAACTGATATTATCAGTGTTTTTGGCTATTTTGCTTTTCTTTCACTGTTTTTTTTTTTCCTTTTTTTTTTCATATAGCCCAAGGGAGCTGCTGCTCAGGCTAGTCTTTAAGAGCTATCATGGAGTAAGAATCAAGATGGGAACAGCAAAGTATGGGATAACTGGGAACGGTCAAACTCAATACGTGATTCTCAAGTTTTGTGAAATGATTGTATAGCTAAATTAGAACAAAAGCTGGAACTTTTGGGAGATGATACCCCAAGACAGTGTCTAAACTGAATTTAAGGGAGCACTGTCACCTGGTCCAAAATGAAAAAGGTCAAGTAATGTTTGCTCAGTTCTATGGAATGAAATACTTGTAGACTCTAATGAAAGTAATGGAGAGGGGTTTAAAAACCCGAGCCTTTGGAAGTTTTTCTATTTTGCCATTCACTCATTTTAATAATCACCTGCGCTACCCATACCACTACCTATGGACAATCAATTGGTTCAGTTTCTAATGCATGTTCTCGCAGTCATTCTTAAAATGTACGACAGTGCGCCTCCAAGGCATAAAAGGTAATTTTTGTGTAGATTGTTTTGCCATTAGCAATAATGCCTGGGAACGCGGCTGGTGCTCTTTTCGGTATGGAAAGGTTGAACCCCTGTTTATTATTTTTTTTATAATTATAGAAATCCTGGGTGATTTAAACTATGTTGTTTAATGTTTGTACTAAGTGTTTGCCGGGTTTCATTACAAATTACCAATTGTTTAGGGCATATCAGTATAAAATAATCAATAAACTTGGATTTGTCAACTTGGGCTACGTATTGCCTCCTTAGTCACCCTGCGACCAAAGCCTCTTTTATCTCTTTTTTAGAGCGGATAGCTTATGTACCCTAAGTAAAGGTTCTGCTTGCAGGGCGCGGCGTAGTATCCGATCTCATTGATAAATGCAATTACTGAACAGTAAAATGGCGTTCGTACATTATCCCATATCATGCCTGGTATGTGACTATACACAGAATTGGGATGGAGGAAAAGGACTGGGTACATTGGCCCCATGAATTATGGGACAAGTATGCGAAACTTCCTGGACATCATGGTTGTTGCTGTGGAGCGTAGCAGCAGCTCATAATCTAAATATAAAAGAAAGGTAGCAAAATTTGAGATTTCGCTGTGGGTTTTAGCCTCGCTTTCAGCGGACCACAATGTTCTGCGCTGTGGAAGAGCCTCGCTTTCAGCGGACCAGAATGCACTGCGAGAAGTTAACGTCTAGCGAAGCAGCGCTCAGTCCTCGCTGTCGCCACAAGCAAAAATTCTTCAGGCGTGACAAACAATTGTGGGATAAGCTTTACATAATTACAGCCGGAAATATGATCATTGTTTTAACCTTTGTTGTTAAAGTGTCCGTGCAAATATCCGTACTACGTGAACTGTTATTACCCTCTATTTTGTAACACGTATAAGTTAGCTAGCATTGCGTATATAAGAATCTTGATTCAAGCAATACACAAGTTCTATTCAATCCCCGCTTCAATTTGCAAACAACATCCCAATTTCCCCAGCGCTTTCATAGCCCTGGCTAAACTGGTTTACGATTTAATACAAAAAAATCCGGAAATATCGGTCAAAATGTAATGGTAAGACAACTGTGGCCCAACCGACGAGGCAAAGTTTCCAAATAAACGGAATGTCTTGGTAGGTAGTCCAAAATGTACAGCCAAAATGTTCGAGTGGAAAATGTGCTTGTCATGAGCAATTCCTCACAGCCATATTAGAATAAAGACGAGGCATTTTTACAGACCGGTCTATGTTTAGGCTTCTTTCACCGCGAGATGTGTCCGTTCCAGTCTACATGAGCGCGCATCAGAAGGATTTAAAAAAACGGGTGTTTTTTCTTTTCAATCTTCGGTGAAGTGGCGATGTCGGTTAAAAGATAGGTCCGTGCTTGTGATTGGTCACTGAGGTTCCCGCGGGAGTTCGAATTCGTGGTAAATTCAAATTACGTCAGTTTTTCATGCGTCTGTCCTGTTATTGAACATGAATTTCGTCATAACATTGTGGATCCGTAGACTACTTTGACAATGTTATGACGAAATTCATTGTCTATAACAGGACGAACACATGAAAAACTGACTACCATTTGTTTGTTACAATAAAAAAACTGTCAAATTGTCCGCTCTAGCCCGTTGCCGAATCGCATAAAATGTACATTCATGTATCTGTCCGCTTATTGAGGGTAAAAATTACCAATGAGCGCGCGAGAATTTGTGTTGTTATCGTAAAACTAAGAATAGATCGGTCTGCGAAAACGTTGTGACAGGAATAGGGGTTGGTTGCACGCTTCCAGTGATAGATGGGCTCCTGAATGAGGTTGAACTCGTGCTAGTCGCTCTGGGCAAATTGGGGGTTTTGAGGAGAAATGGTAAATGGCCAACCCAACGGAACTTACCATCCGGAATTGCCCAAGCCGTTGACTAACTGGTTTCTCGGTGCAAATGGTAAACAACCATGTATAGACAGGAATCAACGAACCTACTCCTACGTTTTAAGAACGCTCGAGAAAGCACTCTTCTCCAACCTCTTGTTTTCCTCTTAGGTAACTCAACAGTGAACACTGGCGCGTGAGGTAGTTAAGTAACATAATACGGGATCTCTCACACAATTTTCCTGTACGCGAAGAAAGTCTACCCTTGTTGGGTCAGTTTTTTATTATATCAATTTCCCTTGTTTTTTCCCCTGGTACCCGCACTTTGCGTTATCAAAGCAAATCCGGTGTCTTTAAGAAATTGAACTGTTTTAAATCTGGTATTCACTAGCGCGTAAGCAACACACATGTACTGAGACGTTGCTTTTAAGAAAACGTTCCTGAAGCAAAAGGCGTTAGTTATTAACTTAGTATGAGCTAGTGGACACCAGTCTCTACCTCTAATGCGTTTTACTCATTTGCATTTGATCAACATAAACGAGTACAAAGTACACTGTAACTGAACGAATGTAAATGACAGCAGTAGCTATATCCGAATAATATTTAATACTGTAGCTGTACGATTTTCGAGTGAATAACTTCAGTGGTCGCCCAGGACAATAAACTTGATTTTTGACCAAATTCTCCAAAACAGCATGCAACAATATGGGTAAATAACGGTATGGAGATTTTAAGTAGAGATGAAAATTACTGTTAAGCGACTTCTAGCTTAGAGTTTAGGTAAAAAAGTCTAGCAAAAGGCGTTACATAGCGGATTTAAATGGAAACTTCTAACCTTAGTTTCTATTTTTATGAGAATGTGTTATTGACACTGATGGGCTAAAAGGTTGGCCATGTTTGGCAATAAGCGTGAATGGCCGTGAATAGCGCACCATGTTACGCAACAGGTCTCTTGCAACCCGCTTTCGAACCCCCCGAATACAGAGCCGTGGGCTACACGAGAGTTTTGTTCGTGCGGTTTTGAAAAACCTACTAAAGAAGACCGGAAAGATGGATTCATTAAGTTGAAGAGATAAAGGAAGATCAATATTAGACCAAGAGGAATGAGAGTACCACCAAGTTAAAAGCAAGCCAGGTGGGTGTTTTCTTTTTTATTTAATTTATTTCAACAATAGCTGATAACCGGTTTGCTAGAAAAGATTTCATTGATTCATCTCGGAGAGAATCGAATTAACGTATTTTAAACAGTGTAATCTATATATCTAGATTAATAATTTTATACACTAGAGTTCGTATCACCACTCGATATCTCAATCTGCAGCTTTGAAATGTGTTCATTGAAAAGTTAAAATTTCGGGGCAATCAATCGCCTTTTGCGGGCGCATCCCGGCAAAAGGACTGAAAATTCTATATTTTTCATCAGAAAATCAAATACAACACAATTAAGCCATTTGCAGTTAAGTGCTGTACGGATCTTGTTCCAATAAAGTGGTATCTATGTTACTCGCGACAGGAAAAATCGAGCTTTGAAAGACCACCAACTATTTGCCTTTTATGTCTAACGTCACCTGGTATTGTTATACCCGTCTTTTGAAAACATTCATTCAGCCTCAGACGTTTGAATAATCGCCCTTCTCGATCACTGCTCTTGAAGCGCTACAAAGTAATATACTTAAATTTGCCCTGCTCCCTAATTTGAGATACAGGGCAGACGAAAGAAAACCTGACAGAGAGTTACAAAACGATTTTGACAAAAAAATTTGTTCAGTTCTGCCTGTCATTACTTTCTCAACAGTGTACACTTGCGCTTCCAATACGGCACGATCTTTCATAATATGGTTTATTTCCTCAAGCGAGATTTAAACTCTTGATGTTGATCTGCTTACTTCTTTCAAGCCCAGTACATTAAGTGTCGCATATTGGTACTAACAGTTGTTGCATTCGTTTGAAGGAGCCACACATGGCAAAGGAATAATCCTTGACCAGAAAATCGAGTTCAGCATGTCAGTTGGAATCCTCCTGGGATCACTTGTTCTGCTGGCAACATGTGAGTTAACACAGACTTGATAAAAGGGTTTCAGTGGCGTTACTTTGATATCCTTTGTACACAGTTATATTTTTCCTTATATCATGAGCTTACTTTAGGGTTTTTGCTTTTTCTTCAGGCTCGGACGCTATCAACATACCCAAAAAGGATCTTGATAAACGCCAGATTTCTCCCCCGTTATATTATCAACTTCCTCAAAGTAGATTTCATTTTGGACGTCCATCAAGAAGAACATATTTTCCGCCTCCAATACATCAATACAATTCAGCCTTCAGGAATGTTGCACCAATTCGACCAACCAAGCAGCTACAATCACCGTATGCAGGTTCACTGCAGGTATTGAATGCACAGTCTCAAAGGCGATACAAGTCTTATTACTATCCTCATCGGACACACTATAGAGATTGGTCTCAAAAGCTAGTCGAGGCGAGTGCTTATGCTCGAAAAGTGCAGGATCTCAGAAAAAAGCAGCTCCTTCAAAAACCGAAGACCGATCCATCTAGTGCAGGGATCAAGTTGTTTGTTGCTGGTGTCAATCGTAGTGGGAAAGTCCTAGGACAATGGATTGATCATGGCAAAATCCAGAAACCGAATGGCCGCCAAAATGAAGAGTTAATAAGAAATAAACCCTCCCGAGAAAACTTTGGTAATAAAATCCCTAATTTCGAGACTATGGAAACATCAAGAGCCATGCAACAAGGTCCAGTTTCCCCAGTAACCGTGAACAGCAAACCACCCCCTTACACCAAGACCAGTTTCGCGTCCCCCACGCAGTCGAACTTGGGAGGAGCTGTGATTGGAGATATAAATGAGAATCTTCAGTCTCAAACACAAGCTAATTCTTTCCTTGAAAAGGGAGCAACGACAATACCAAATGTAAATGAAGCAATTTTTAGTGACAATTTGGGTGGTGCAGCTTTGGGACCAAACGCTCATTCATTACTTCAGCCGACCGTTGCGCAACAAACAAATCGGGTTGGTACTCTTAGGAATGCTCCGCGACGCCCGAGTGAAATTCAACAATCCAATACAAATCCTCAACCAAAGGCCAATTCAATGCAGAGTTATAGTCCCCTGAACGCTGGAGACAATGTGAATAAAGGTTCGCCTAGTAATGTTAATATTCCAGGACAGGGCCAGGCAAAGAATATACTGTCTCGAAACGATCAGCATTCCGCAGTTAACACGGCTACTTATAATATGCAGGCTAGTTCAGCTCAAAATATTGCCGACCCTCCTAATTTATCAGCTGTGCCAGTGCCACCATCACAAACGAAGGCTGACGTGTCAAACAGTATCGCTAAAGGAATGCAATTATCGTCTAGGACGCCTGTAACGAAAAATATGCGACCTCCTAATGCTGTGGCTTTAGACTCTTCTAATATTGAAAACCCCACTGTTCAAAAGCTCAATGCTGGACTGGCATCTACATCTGCATCAAGACCGCAGGTGACAGCGATAGCGCAGCCATCCACATTAAATACTGTGTCCGCTTCAAGAAATAGCGTACCTGAAAATGTGAATCGTGTTCAAACCCAACTAGACAAAGAGTTGGCTTTCAAAAACATCCTTTTTCCGCCGCCAGCTGCATCCAGCAATCAAGTTTATGAGACTGCTTCTAATGCCCTTCAAAAGCAGCCACAGCCATCTCAGGGACAAGTTGACAACATGACACCCACTTTCCCGGCTTTCCGTTATAATGTTAATCTTCCTGCGACTGGACAAACTGGTTTTAATAGCTATCCAAGAAACAGCGTTTCACGCGCCCCTTTAGCAGCTAACAGTGAAAAATCAATCGTGCCTCGACGTAATACCGTTCCGTACAAAAGTTCTTTTCCACTTATGCTACACAAGATTTCACCGTACTTCAAGATGAAACGAAACCTTAAGCAAGCTGCAAGCGAGCAGGCCAAGGCCAGAAGAAGACTTCTTGAACTGCAACGTAAGTGCTGTGCGGAGCAAAAATTATCTTTTACAAAAATAATTAAGATTCTGCCTCAAAGCTTAAGGATGGACACTAACTCTAGGTAACTACGTTTTAAATAGTTTTTTATAAAGACGACTAATTTCCTCCTTTAAACTTTGCATTATTCTTACGATGGCTCGCGAGTCGTCCTTATTTAACAGACTTAGATGTCCTTGTTTAACTGACGTCTCTCTTCGGAAGCCTAATCCTTGCCCTGCTCTAGAAACAGCCGCCATTCAACGCCACGAATTCGTCAATGCTTGATTGCTTCTCGCACTGATTTTTGCAAAACCAGTTGGAAACAGCAGGCAGACCTTTGAGACATTACGTTATCAGTAATGCAATTCCTCATACCAAGCTACTTACCATACTTTAGATATCCTTTAAGGCCCCGTCCACACTAATCCGTTTTCGTTTGAAAACGGAGCTGTTTTGCTCCGGATACGGCTATCGTCCACACTATAACGCCGAAAACGATCACCGAAAACGATCACCGAAAACGGAGCCATTCGAAAACGCTCTTCAGAGTAGAGCGATTTGAAAACGATGCTTTTTGAAAACGTTGTTTTCTAGTGTAGACGGAGAAAACGATGCTATCTGAAAACGGTGACGTCACTAAAATAGACACGACCGGACGAAAGACCACTCGACCGTAAGTATCCAAAAGGGCGGACAGACGCTACCATGTGGCTTCTCTCTTTTCAAAACGGACACCGCGTTGCAGTGTGGACGGGTGAAAACGATAAGTGTGGACGCAAATCTTTTTGAAAACGGAGCACAACACCTCCGTTTTCGTTTGAAAACGGGTTAGTGACTGTGTGGACGGGGCCTAAATGAAAAAGACGAACCTACCGTAAGTGAACGTATTACATGTCACTCTCATTCCAAGGCCCGAGGTTCCAAGAAAACACTCAGTGCACAAAATAGAAGTGTGTTTGGAAATTTATACATTCTTCGTTTATCTTCCTGTGTTTTATCTAATCTGTATCATGCATCTTTCTTCTCAGCTATCAAGTGATGTTAGTAGTCAAAGTCAACTTGCTGATCAACATATATGGATGAACTCTTGGCAAGGTCTTTGTTGATATATGGGACTCTCAGGGGAATCCTGGTATTCCATATCAGTTATATATAATCACATATAGGGGAATTCTTGTTTACAGTATTTGCCTCATCAGCATAAGCAATTCAGTTACTTATGGAGCTGCAAATAGATCAGTTCTGAATATTGAAAGGTCATAGTACGATTAACTCTGCCAATGAATATGAACCTGATGTACTGAGTACTTTTTGTGCAACACGGGTTTAAAAAGTCAAAATTTTACAAAGAATGTATGACCTCATTAGAACTTTTGCCAACCAGAAATTTTGCAGTTTTTGAAAGACAATTTCTCCCTCAATATTACACACAAAAGACTAAGAATTTTAGCATTTATTACGTTTTACTAGCCCTTTAGCTGCCTGGAGTCAATTCATATCTAACATGTTTATTTCTGTAAACAAAGCCGTATGCAAATGAGCAAAAATGTAAACAATGACGTCAGCATGAATCCCCCTTTTCAGAACATGCAGATGAAACACATCAACTCTATCTACATCTTCAAAAACAATATCAATATT
This sequence comes from Catalaphyllia jardinei, assembly GCA_022496165.2. Lineage (NCBI taxonomy): Eukaryota > Metazoa > Cnidaria > Anthozoa > Scleractinia > Caryophylliidae > Catalaphyllia > Catalaphyllia jardinei. The sequence goes on along the minus strand of CM042747.1, from coordinate 15,365,467 downwards.
TGGACTCAGGTGAAGATGAGCAATATTTCAAATTTACTAAGTTTACCCTAGCATAACGTAAATAGGATTTTACTAAAAATAAGCCAAAATAAGGCATGTAGTCAATACATCCCGATTACTAATCATGCATTTTTACCAACTTTTGAGTCCAGACTGGCTGATCAGTTATCACCATTTTTTGAAACGGCAACAACCAATGTACAGTTATTTTCAAGGATCCTTTTTCGAGAAGGATTTTCACTGTAAAACTATCCTGTAGTTAAAATGAGATCTCTTTCTACCAAAACTTAAAAGAAGACAAAGTATATTAAGTATTGAGAATAAAATTTTCACTGACTTTTGTTAAAGACCTGTAGAAATGTATGCGTGATTTACAAGGGGCAGAATCAGGATCAAAGAATGTAACGCTCATGTCATTAACAGTTTTGATAGTATGGCTTTGAACACGTTGAATTGACTTAAAAATAACTAACAAAACAATAAAAGTACAAATAGAGGTAAATGATTTTCTTCGTCGCCTCGGTAGGATTATATCTGGGAAGATATGTCCAGATCATTCATCTGAGCATAGTTAATAGAGAGAAATGGTCACTAAACCCGACAAAGTTCTATTTTGTATGTTTGTGTTCTCTTTTTTTGGCCTTGACCCTACACAAGACACAATAGCTGTTTACTTCTGACAGAGGAACTAACGAATTCATGCATAGTGTATGAGTGTGAAACAAACGATGGCGCACGGTCGCTGACCTTCCAGCATAAATCTAGTTATCTTTGTTGGCTCCTTTGATGTATGCGGGGCTTCATAACCATGCATTTCTCCCTATCAACTATGGTATAAGTCACACCACCCCATACTATTCCAAGACCAGAGGGATCGCAGTCATGCAAAACGCGGGCCTCATAATCAAGCATGTCCCTTTATTAACTATGGTCTGAGTGGCACCACCCCATGCTATTCCTAGTCGAAGACCAGAAAGATGAGAGTCATGCAAAACCTGCCCATATCAAATTGCTAGATCGCTGTTTGAATGCATAATTCTCTAAAAGGCTTGTTACATCTTGTAATGACAAGAGGAACTCGCCTCCACATGAGCACAGTTCTACGATTTGCATATTCAAACTCCGGCCATTGCCAGTATAGAGAGCAGTTTCGTAGACGGATAGTTTCCACGTCAATCTCCAGTTTACGAAACAGTGTGACAGCTTCATTGCGCCTCGCCCATACACTGAACAAAAGAGCACAGGACATTGTTTTGGAGGGCTTTTCACTGGAAAGGACAGTCTATAGACGGGAACGTTCAGGGGAGGAGGGAGTTGATTCAGTCGGCATGGAAGGTATGGTGACAATTTTTCTTTAACAAAAAACATTATATCCAGTCTCGAATTTGATGCTGTGACCAATACTGCGTAAAAAAAGGGAAGTTCAGCAAACTTCTCGCAACACCAAGCGAAGCGTGCATGCAAACTTAACTTTGCACTTGAGGAAGAAATTTGTTTCGCGTTGCGCTCCTTGGGAGTTTAATGCCCGGTTCAGACACTGTACTTCACATGAGCTGAATCGAATGCTAATGAGGGAGAACAAAGTATTTTTCTCATTTGCAAGTACGGCGTCTGAACTTGGCCTGAGAAAAGAACCGCGACGGTAGTGGAAACTGCTTTAAACAAAGGGTTTAACGAGTACAACAATAACTGTGCACACACTTTATAATTCTTGGTACATATCTTTTGCGGTCCTCAGCAAAACAACAACGCGAAATGACCAAATTCTGTGTTATCTGCACGTGAACCTACGACAGCTAACTTTTAAAGTTTCTTTTTCAAATTTATTGCCTGTGTTCCAGATTTAGTTTCGAGATAGTTTTGACAGTGAGAAACAAACAAACTGACTTGAGAGAATAGCGAGATTCAGAGGTAAAATGTAAATTCATTTTTCAATCAACGTTGTCCACGTCGTTGCCGTCTTGGTTACCTAAACTCGCTCGTTTTCCTCAAAGAATACATAATGATAATAATAATAATACAAGTAAAAATAGAACTGTAACCAGGATAAGACATATTTAAATTGTAAAAACGTTCTCTGGTTAGCAAAGGTTAAAAACAATTATAAGCTTTCGGCTATCAGTCTACAGCCTTTAACGAATGAAAAAATGTAAGAGAGCGCGTGGACGGAATATATAAAGTGTAATACAAAAAGAGGTGTGAAAAAGGAGTGAAAAATAATGTAAAAAAGGGAGTCTAATTACAATAAAATGGAGTATTGCCTAGGCAACGGCTTGGAGTGATTTTCCGCGTCGAAAGTTTTTGCTGTATGCCATGATTCTAGCGTTTTTCGAACGCGGTAATTGCCTTTGCCAATAACACAAGCGTTATCGAAGTCAATGGAGTGATTGTTTTGCCACGCATGGTTTGCAACATTTGAGCCCTTTGCATAGTTCTTCAAATTTCGCTGGTGTTCCTTTTTTCGGGTTTGAAAACATCTTCCGGTTTCTCCTATGTAGTTCCATGGACAGTCTTTGCATGGGATTTTATAAACAGCATTGGATTGGAGATCTGATGGTTGTCTGAACTTCGGCGACGGGAATTCTTGTTGAAGGGTTTAGAATAGAATCATGGCATACAGCAAAAACTTTCGACGCGGAAAATAACTCCAAGCCGTTGCCTAGGCAATACTCCATTTTATTGTAATTAGACTCCCTTTTTTACATTATTTTCACTCCTTTTTCACACCTCTTTTTGTATTACACTTTTACAAATTTTTTCGCACCCCTTTTCGTATATATTCCGTCCACGCGCTTACATTTTTTCATTCGTTAAAGGTTGTAGACTGATAGCCGAAAGCTTATGATTGTTTTTAACCTTTTTTAACCAGAGAACGTTTTTACAATTTAAGTAATAATATAATTATGCTTTATTCACTCTAAATACTTAAAACGCATTTAGTAATACATAGAAAGAGACAAAAAACTACAGTAACTTAAGAAATATGTTTAAGCTTGAAGCAGGAGAATCAGAGAAATGAACCTTGCAGTTTTCGAGTTATTCCCCTGCCTTTTACGTGCAAAACAAAATTAATATTAAAGCCGGATTGAAAGAGACGAGTAAACAAGGTGCAAACACAAGGAGACAGACCACGCCATATGAGCAGTGGATTTTCAAAGGAATGGAATGTTCAAAATGCTAGTTAGTTCATGGAATTTTTGAGTTGTTCATAGAAGAGATATAGCTTAATTTGTTTGCAATGGGTTGTTATGTACCGTGTAATCAGTGCCCTGGGGGTGGGTGATGTTTATATTGTCTCTGTGATCATGATTGTTGTGTCTTTAGAGGTTGCCGTTACAGGCCAACCAAGTTTATTTCTCGTTAAGCTTTTAATATTTTGTCATTTGTTGTGAAATAACAATCTATTTTACACTAGTTATGATTTTGTTGGCGTGATTCAGCTAGTCTTTAAATATCGACAATATTACGGACGGCCTCGAGTTAACACAGCGTAACATGAAACAATTAACTTGTTAACCAAACTAAGAAATGAACTTTGAAGCAATTAGTCAAAAGAAAAGAGATAGCATTGAAACCACTTAGATATTCGTGAAGTTTTTTTTAAATTAGTACTAAAGAAAATAAAATCAAACGCAAAAATTTATCGTCCTTCTGAGTAATATCCAGTTGTAAGAAGTTCTCACCAAAATCATCTTCGGGATTTTTGTAATTACAAACGGAAAGGACCAAGTTACCATCAAGTTACAACGTTAACCTTGCGTTCGTCACCAGGAAATTTTTTCAGTCGATTTCCTCAATACAGCCAGCATTTTATCAGATGTTAAAAGGCGGTTTAGCTAACACGATCAGTTTACAAAGTGACTTCATTTGTTAAGGCAGCCTTGTGTGTACAAGTTGTCACAACAATGGGTAGACCTTTTTTAACTGGTAGATGTTGACACAATTCAACACTGACTGTATAAAAAAAACAGTATCAGCTAATTCAACACACTCTAAAAATCAAATTAACAGAACCATCCATTAATCTTTAGATTAATTAATTCCGTTAAAATGAACTACACAGTTTTCAAAGTTTTTTTATACTGATCAACAAAGAAAAGTTTCCATTCTCTGGAGGAATTGTTTTGTTTCCCATTTCTTACCAGTAAAATTAACGGTCGAAAAAATTGTTGTATTGTTTTGGATTCACTCCCACAAATACCAAGAGAAAGTACGAACCGTTTTCAAGTCAAGTTAGAAACTGTTATAAACTTACCTTCAATTGTGAGTTGACAAACGTGTTTCCTCTACACGAATACCAGTGTAAATGTATGTTGCTAGAACGCCAAACAGCAAAAGCTTAATTCAAAATCGCGTTTTGTCAGTCCTTTTAGGCGCACTCCGACAGCAACATGTTGAAAAATCTGTGTTTGTTTTCTTTACAGCCGATAAACACACATCGAAGGTGGCTGCCAATCAGCGATCATTCCTCCACCGGGAGCCGTCATGATTGGCGCGAACGATAGGCCGGCGTCTTCTTGTCTTTGTTCTGCGGTGTTTGTGTTGTTTAAACGCTAGCTTGTGGTCGTTTCTTGGGACATTCTGCGATGTTTAGGTAACCTTTGCATTATTAACGAGCACTGGAAACAAAATTTGGAGAGAAAGGGACCGTTTTTGCAAGGGATAAATGTGAATTCAACAGCGGCTTGAGGTTAGTAGCGGACAATGAGTTTGTTAATTTGTCTAAAGTAAAGCATAGCTTGCGGAAGTTGTCTGTTGTGCACAAAACCCACAATCCTAATTCAGCCTCCACTGCATTTTTGTTTTGTACGTAATTAAAAACATGGCGTTATACTAAAACAAGCGGAGGTGATCAGCAATATTTTTTACCGCCATGTTGAGCAAGGATAGTTTTTTTTCTCACTTCTTTTTTCGAATGCGTATTGTTAAGTCCCGGGAAAGTTGATCTCAGTGGAAAACCCCTGAGAGGTGTCAAGAACACAATCGAAGTTTCACGCTCGGTAAATTATTCACATAACCTGTGATTTTGGGAAACAAAATGACATAATCAAATGCAAATGCGATGTTGTAATGACGACTGACCTAGGAAATCTGCAATCTGTTCCAGAATCGCTTGCGATTACAAAACTAAGTCGAATTACTTGCCGAATTTCCCTAGAAAAGCGTAAAGACAAAATTCGCTCATGTGGTAAAAAGGGGAAAACCACATGTATTTTTAGCACGAGAGCTGTGCCTCAAGATTAAAACCCGTATCAAGCTTGAATTGTCAAACGGGTAAGTGTCAGGACTATTCCTATATTTTACTTATTGGTACGCCGTATCTCATGGAAGGTTGATATCATATAACTCTATATAGATAAGTTAAATGTACCATTTAATGCTTCCTGCTCGTAAAATTGGTGGATTCTTCATTTGTTTAAACCACTGCTGGAGTATGCAAAAATACTTTTCATAAGTGTGGTAAGGTCACTTAGTTTGTTGTGTACTTGGCCGTGCATCTTGGCGGGTAAAAGTATAAAATTTCAGTTTTTAAAATTTACAAATAAGGTAAACTTGGATATAAAGTTCGTTTACCCTATCAACTCACTTACTAAGCAACTTTAACTTGTTTTGTTTAGTTGTTAATGACGATACCTACCGAGTATTTTGATTTTGTTCTAATCTTTAATTATAAGACTTAGAGCAAGATCGCCATTTGAGTTAAACCAGCTTTCACTGAGACATTCCTCTTGGTTCATGACTACTTGATTGCGCTTCTTGCAAAATGTTCCTTGTTTTCTTGACGGAGTCGGTAATACACAGCTTATCTCGCTTGGACGAGAAAGCCTAACCGAAGAAGATAATATTCACGCAAAGAAAGTGATTTACATAGAACACAGACTACATTGTGCACATGCGAAGTCGCATTCTCATGACTGTGTAAAAAAACTGTTTGAAAACTGAAGAATATCATTGTCAAAATTTTGCAAATGCTAATTAGAGCAAAAAGGCTATACCAGCTCCATCTTTTTCATAGACTGCCAACGCTGTTGTCCACATAAATTACTATATAGTTCTGGCCCATGTTAATTTGTTAACTTTTAACACACTTTCAATGTTCAGCAAAATGGAAATTGGAAAGTTCTTATTTGTGTTATATGATAAGCAATTGCGACTTTTTAAACGATGAATGTCAAGATGGACTCTGAATCATCTTCGCCTTTAGAAGTTGCGACCTCCTGTTTTGTCAAGAGCAAAAATATATTTTGTGAAGACTTTTTATTTTCCCTCTCTCACCGTACTTTCTATTTTATAATTTTTTTTAAATCCAAGAAGCTCAGAGACATTTGATAGTTTGCTAGAAAGTAGTGTGGCCAAAGGCCAAATTGAGATCACATTTTGATGATTGGATCTCTTATCACCTTTTTGGATTGCATTTGAGGGTACCTTCCTTTTACGCACGTGACGACAGCTCTGGTAGTAAATCATTGCGTTACATAATTGAGTGATATTTTTACGTATTTGCTAACAAGACATGCAACTAAATATAAAAATTCTCGCTCTGTTAAAATCTTCCTTCAGCCCTTTTGATATGCTTTTAGCCCTCTTTGTTTCTACTGAACACAAGGCTGTCAAATAGTTTTTTGGAGTAGCTTAGTTGCCTTGTTTTAAGTAAAAACCGAGAATGCACTGACGGAGATTTCAGTAACGAAACGTACCATAAAACCCACGTGAACCAAAAAACAATCCTATGATCTCTCAAAACAAAGTGATAATAATTGCCCATTTGCTATCAAAATTCTCGATTCAAGACGAAAATCTGCGGTATTTCCCTGTCATGTTTTGAACCTTTATGAAATTATATTTGTAAACTATATTTCATCTCCTTCAGTCAAAAAGACTGCTAGCCGTAGTCTTTATGATTGCTTATAACTAACTTTCTTTGTTTACTTCCTTAGGTTACCACCAACTCAATTATGGGTTTTGGTTTTTTACTTTTAATAATATCATTAGTACCATTGTCAAGAGCGAAAGGTAAGCGCAACTGACAGGAACTTGTCTGTTTACCACTGGTATTATAACTGCACTGAGATGAATTATTTCAGTTCTGCATCTCTACTGATAACCGGCCTTAAATGGGACATTGCAAATAGTCTATTAAGCCCTTGTCCTGGACTTAAACTGTTAGAAACGAGTTCTGTAAATAGACTGCCAAGTACATAAATATAACCTTAATTATGTACAGGATATTAACTAAATCTGGGACAATGAATCGTGCAGCAATGTGCGAGCATTTGAGCAGAAACTGAAACGTTCTCTATGAGTTCTAAGGGAAAGAAATAGGAAACTATTTGCGTATCTGCAGCTATTAAGAAACAATTGAATGTGAGTTAACATGCATATTTACATCTACAAGAATAAAAAATGTTCATCCGTAAATATGGTGTAATACTGAAGTAAATAGACATAATTGCATCTGTGCCAACGTTGGTATGTTAACCACGATGTTAGGATACTTTCTCAAGTATCTCTCTCGGTATCTACCAAGGCAACAGATTTCGTCTACACCAAGTATGTTAATGGTTTTAGCGGTAAAATTACCCGGAGCTTATGAGCAGGAATGTAGCTACAAGAAACCCATTATTGTCATAACGATGATTTCGTTTACTCTTGCCTAAAGACTCTAAGATTGTTTGCATGTGCTTTTAATGCTATTTACTATATAACCGAAAGCAACCCTAACCCCAGCATGTTCTTTTCACCCTATTACCTTAACAAAGCCAGTATTAACGCTCATCAATGTTATTAACAAAAGCGCTGCTAAACTAACTTTCAGACCTCCGATCTCCGGCGTCAGCTGTTGACCGTCGAAGTGCTCCGGATGCTCTTCTCGGCGAGATCTTTAACGATCCAAGTGCAACAAGCCTAACAAAACTCAACCTCGAGGATAGTGACAGTGACAATGACGACTTTTCCGGTTCGGGTTCGGAACTGTGGTCGGGCTCGGGTGAGTTGCCGAAGCCCTCCGAAGACAGTAGCACACCGAGTGAAGCCGTGACGACAAACAACCAACAAGAACAAGCGACACAGACGTCGACACAAACAGACGCGACTTCCAATACGACATCAAGCGAAAACACTAACAACTCTAATCACAGTAGCAGTTCTGACATAAAAGACAATACAGACATCTCAGAAACCCCAGCTGCTACCCCTGAGAGTACTAACTCAGTGAATCCTTCTACCACAGCACAAACTGCTCCTCAACAAAGTTCGACGGAAGCGCCCTTGACGTCACCAGTGGTGACGCCACAGGGCGCCGACGCAAAGTTACCCTCTACAGAGGACCAGAGCCAAAATAAAGTTGTGCAGACAGAAGAGAGCGACAAATCTTCCAGTGACCAGTCGACTCCCAATGCTGATTTTTTCCCTGCACAAACACAAAATCCCTTGGAAAGTATTCCTGATAATTCTGCTGCGGCCCTTGTGGGACAGCAGTCTCCTGGATTCGACGACAATTCATTATATGACCCCACAATAGTGAAGAAAACAGATATTCCTGTTACTGCAGATATGTTCTCCAATCCTTTAGGTAAGTCCGCCAAGGATTTGATATACGATGACTTCTAGCGGCAATGCAGAATGTAATTCAAAAACAGCCCATGAAAGCGAAAAAAGCTGTTTGGAATACAAGTTTTTATCAGTAACAGATCAGCTACGTTCTTAAAAGAGTTGAAATAGGTAATCCTGAGATGAGGTTGAAGGTTTTGTTTTATACGAAGGAGAAGATTTCGAAATCGGAAAATAAGGTTACTCAAAGTTTTTTTTTTTCTAGAGCAAAATAGAAGCGATGTTAACCACCGGCAATGATGAAACACAAGGATCACTTGATTCCTGGGATATGGACGCACTTGAACTTTGAACCTTTAACCTTAAACCTCATCACCAATCTTTTAGTTTCTGAAATTTGGAAACACTTTATTGACTTTTAATGCGCATGCTTTCTCTTCTCCGGCAGTTAACAACACAATGGACATTCCAGGAACTGTTCGTTCATCAATTCCACAGGCACCGGTGCTTGCGCCGCAGGCACCAGTCGTTCCTAAGGCAGCCATTCCGTACAAGGGTTCCTTTCCATTGCAGCTTCATAAATACTCACCATACTCAAAGCTAATGAAGAAGAACATGATCTCCAATGCGGGTTAGTAGAAAGTTAGCTGATTTGTATTGGAGAAACTAAACAAGTTACCCGATCAACCCTGTCAGCTAAGCAAAGTTTAATCCCTTTGCGCGGCCTGTTGGCATCATTAGTAAAAAATCAGCCATGTTGGATTGCAAGTTACGCATCGGGACATCCAAAACAAAACGAATGGCACGATTGAAAATTTTGCCTGATGATGTGCCATGCGCCTCGTTCATCCAAAGGGCCCATTGCTTTCTGCAACAACATTCAGGTTGACTGTATGACATGACACTATTTTCATGCTCCCATCCAGTGTAACACAATGACTTGACCTTTGGTACATTTGATTCTTTTATTGCTTCAGGAGTAAACCAGGCCGCTGCCAAGAAGTCAGAGATACCACTCAATGCTGTTGGGGGTCTGCGGCCGCTGACGGTGAATCTACCTCAACAGCAGCAACCACAGCAGCAGCAAGACTCAACAAACCCTCAAGGCTATCCTCAACCCCAAGCGCCAGCCCTTGATGTCAACCCAGCTCAAATGCCTTTCGGAGACCAAGCACAGGCCCCTCCTGCTGTACAACCTTTTGCTGCAACCCCCACTTCATCCCAGTCTCTTTCCCCAGGGCCAGCGGAGGCCCCGCTGCAGAGCCCGCAGCAGGCACTCGACCAAGCTCAAGGAGGTGTTCCCCAGGCTTTGGGACAATCTTTTGCTCCTCAGGTGGCTGCTCCATCTAATTTGCAAATGCCAGGCCCAGAAAATGTCGCTGCTGCATTTCCAATGAGTAAGAATTTTGTGTACTTCAATATACAAAAATTAAACTTGGCCAAATCCCGCATTGACAACGAGCAATAATGCAGATAAATCATTGCTCATTGTTTGATCGACTGCCGTCGATAAACTTCTTACAATGAGAAGGTAGTTCTCTGGCACTCTTTGCTCAGCAAAATGAACCAAACAGCACATAGATTAAGTAGCTACAAAATAATGCAAGTCCGCTAGAAACGGAAAATTTGAAAAGCCGTTTTTATTGAGCAATCGTCGTTAATCATATCCGCTTCTGTTTAACAGATACAACCATGAATGATGCTATGGCTGGAGCCATACCTCAAGAGAACACAGGAATTCCAGCTCAGGGCCTCCAGGCTGTGCCAGTTTATCAGGGGTTGAAACCCAAAAAGCCTGTCATAGAAGAAGGTACATATAGTAAAAAAGTACTTTGAAAACCTTGTCATAACTGCAAGAGTTTTCGAAAAGATTAAGCAAAATATGTTACAGTTCCTCTCTATTTTTTCCCTTTGAAAAAATTATATGAATAGGGAAATTACTGGTAAGTCTAGGCTCGAAGCCGTCTCTTCCGAGCTGTGGATGATGAGCAGTCCGATCAAGAAAATGCGGTCTGCGAATCAAGTTCCAAAATGTTTTTTTATGGATGCGATTATGAAAATGAAACACATTAGATTTCGTGATTTCTAACTTTGGAGAGAATCATGGATTATCAATTTAGCTACCACTTGCTTTATGCTGCTGTGAAGTCGTAAAACAATAATTGACAAGAATGTTAGGAAAGTACTTTGACTTTACTAAAAAATGATCAGAAATCATAAACAGTGGTTTATTGTTCATTGATTCACCTTTTGACAAAGATTTTCAATAATTACTGATTTTAAGCGCTAACGATACATTTTTCCCTTATACTTACACTAGATCAATGTGATGATCAGTTTGATACTTGCCCTGAAATGGCTAAGAATGACTACTGCACTAAATATCCGGATTTAATGAAGATTCAATGCAAGAAGTCATGCAAATTTTGTGGTAGGAACTTTTTTTGTTATAACTATTGTCACACACAGAGTCAGACTTTAAAATATGCCCTTACATTATGAAAACTGCAAATTTGCCCATTGCACGAATTCTTGGTGAAAATTTGCATACATATTGGAATTTTTAGACCTGATGAATTTTTACCATGTATAAATAATGATGAAAGATTAAAGCCGCAAGGCATGTGGGTGTAATAGTCGTTCACGGGAGGTCCGGTAACTTAATGATTGCACCCTGGTGCCCGGAAGAACAGTTTGGTGTTGCTATTTTAGGTAGGCAAAACACCTGACTCTTTCACTCCCAAGGAGTGTAAATGGGTGTAGAACAAAATATTGGGGTTACGTGTGATAAACTAGCATCTCATACAGAGGAATTCGAAGTAGTCATGCTTCAGTTCATACTACAGAAGCCTAGATCCAGAGATGTGGGTCTCATGAATTATTGTTTTTTTCGCTGTGACAGAATGATTTAAAGAGAAGTCGCAGTGAGATGGCCCATTTTAGTGAGGAAAACCAATAACTCCATTGCATCTTTTCACCTTTTAGAGACGAAGAAGAGAATATCTTCTGATTTGATTTATTTTATCTGCTGCAATAGACAGCTTAACTAATGAAATTTATTTGTCATCCTTCCTACACAGAGTTCAAGCACAATGAAGAGTCTGGGTCGGGATATGACGAGTATGATTCAGGTTCAGCAAGTTTGTACTATGCTGATGAGGCTTCCGGTTCCGGGTCTGGTAACTGGGATGATGATAACGATGAAGGTGAGTGCAGAGCTGTGGCTGTATTGTATGGGTCTTGAATTGATCAGAACTCAAGCTTCCTAAAGAAAATGTCCCATATTGTTAACGGATGCAGGACGAAACCTAGAGGAGAGATGGCTTTTACCAACAGCTTGGGAACAGCCTAAATCATAGACAGAGTTACATATATTTCCAAAAACACAGGTATTTTAACAAAAACATTTTTTTTCGAAATTGTCTTATTTACAGATGACGAGCCAGAATATAGAAAGTCTGGGATTCCTCAACCAATTCACAAAGTCCTAATGGCAAAGTTTGCAGGGGTGGATTCTGGCTCTGCTTCGGGCGTGTCCGAAATGGACGAATCATCAGCTTCAGATGACGACATCGTACAGACCTCTGGTAGCGGTGAAGCAGCATCTGGTTCTCAGAAGAAAAACGAAGTCAATTCCATAGCATCAGGATCTGGTGAGCCAGCTGCAGCGCCGGCCACTGCGTCGCCAACTGTTGGTGCGGCTGAGATAGGCTCAGGGTCTGGAAGCCTGGCTGAAGGTTAGTTTTCTTGTAATGCACGAAATCTCTTATGAACCACTGCATATTCCTCGCGCCCCGGAAATCCATTGAACTTTTTTTCGCAGAATTGCTATTTTTGCAGTTAACAGTGTTTTGAAGCGAAAGGGTCAATTCTCCTTTGTACCTCCCCTTTCACCTTATTGGTATATCGTTTTAAACTAAAGCAATGGAATATTTGACTGCAGATTCAACTGTACTATTTACAGAACAACTTTGCTAATCGTCGTTCTGGACAAAACAGCACAGCCATTTAAAGCATCTTATGTCAAGATCCTTCGTCGAATCGCATAACTAGTTTTTAATGCTGGCTACTTTTCCAGTTTTAACTAGTCTTGCAAAACGAGTTCCAAAGATTCCATTTATAATGAAATGGTTTCTTATAGTTTCGTTAAACTAGACAGACAATACGCGCACAATGTTGTGAGTTACTAAACAATAAGTCACTTTTTAAAGCAAGGTCACCATTTATCTAAATGCAGCCCATTACTTCCGTAATGGTCCATTTGTAATTGAAACAAAAAGCAACAATTTTCTTCTGACTTCCTATTCCATTCTCTTTTATCAAAGACGGCAGTATTTTTTCACACTAACTACAACTTGCACACTCTACTTGTTACTCTGACGATTGACGATTAAATGCATCAACATTATATGCATCTCTTAACAACAGATCTTGCAACTGGTACTGTAAGCAGAGCTAACGAAAAACACAGCTCAATTCCAAGACTTCAACCTCCACAAGTATCTGTCTACCCGAAGATAGACCTGAAAGAGATAGCCAAGGCTGTTAATGTGTATCGAGGTGTTGCGCTAAAGATGCTCGGCGAGGCGCTCGAGGGCGCAGCAGAAGAAAAGGAGCAGGAGCTATCAAAGAAGTCTCATATTCCACTTCCTCCTGCTACCGCCATCTTGCAGCAGATGGGGTTTCCCGTGGGATACGATGAAAGTGCCAAGAGGAACATGATTCCAAGCATGATGCAATATCCTAATATGATGATGGCTCCCAATAATGGAGTGATGGGGTTTGGCAACAATGGATACGCATATAATTATCCACAACCAACCGGTAACGAACCTTTGGCCGACGTTTATGGCCAGTACCAGCAGCAACCAAACTTTGCGAGGTCAGGAATCATGGCGACACCCGAAGAGGAAGCTAAAGTACAGCAAAACGATGACGAAGGAGCCGCACAAGATGAGCAACCCCAGGAGATTCAACCAATTCGACAAGAAAATGAGTCGGCCAAACAGCAAGATAACGCAACAGAGACGGCGAAAGAGGTAGAGAATCAGGTAAATGAAAAAGTGCTGTTTTTTGATTGATGAAGGTAAAGTGATATTGACAATTTTTTTAACACCGGTAAACGTATCGACTGCCCAGATCAGTGAAACAGTGGTTGTTCATTTGATGCAGGTTAAGTCGTATGACTGTTTGTTAGAAACAGGTCTTGTGGGTTGGACATTTTAGTTGATGTGGGTCATTAGTCCAGGACCCCTCTGGATATCAGCCTCGTTGCTAAATGGGCCACCCTGGCTAAATAAAATACTTACTACTACTACTACTACTACTACTACTACTACTATTAAAATGTTCTTAACTGTCTGTTAGTGGGAGTGAAAAGACCTGAAAACCATAACCTTATCAATTACGACGAATGTAACGTATATGAGATCGTAAAATATGCGAGGAATGTTCTCCGTCGTCATAAATGTATGTTCATGAATTTCTTCTTTATATTTTGGCAGGATAAACCAGAAGCAGCACAAAATATGACTAGCGACGACAAAAACAAAAAGGACAAAATTGTCGACCCATTTGAATACGTGCGAAACATGGGCACCGGGGCATCGATGGAGCCAATTCGCTCGAAGACCGCCTCCAATTTAATATCCTCACATTCAGATCCTCTCGTCTTATGGAAGAATTCTCAAATACAAGCTCTCGCTACCTTAGCGAAAAAGAAAAGTGATATACCGCAGCCGGGTAAGAAGAATCAATGAAAATGAATCAAAATTCTGCTTACCTACCTAGCGAACCATTAAACCTTTGGAAGGTCATGTAAAGGATATGTAATTTGTCGTTGCAATGTAGCTGATCATAGCTATATTTCAAATCCGATCGTTTGTTTTTTTCAGTTGTTTCACTCTGGCGTAAAGGGCGGCATCAAGGCTCTTCCATTCTAGCTAGTCTTTTGCGGCCCTCTCCGTTTTTGCTCCAACGTAGATCAGCTTTATACTACCTAACAATTTTCCAACAGACAGAAGCAGTTTTAGAATGACATTTAAAAAATCCCATGATTAATTTTTCCGTAGAAAGCGAACCTGTAATGCCTTCGGAAACTAGCAATCAAGGAGTTTTCCAGTTTCCTCAGCAGCAGTTTAGATCTGACATTCCACAGCAGAATATCACAATGAGTGGTCTCCCAGATATGACAGGACAAGCCTTTCCTGAGTCCGCACCAGTCTTCCCGCAGTACACTTCCCAAAGTGATTATCTGACACAAACCCCTGTGGATGATCTCGCTGCAAGTGAGTACATCGGTTGTTACGGCTCAATTGGAAGGTCTTTATGAAACGTTTTGAAGAATAAGCGTTCTCATCAGACAACGATGAATAGTTATTTACCCACTGAACACAAATTTAACAGTAGCGATGCTTACTAACTTAGAAAGAAAGCGCCAGTTAAAAAGTAATTAAAAGGAAACCCCGATTCTACAAAGCTAGATGCATACCCGTTTTTCCTTGGTGTACATAATTCGTGTTTCATAAATTTGGCCTAATTCTGCTTTCCTTTTTTCGTTGTGAACAGGAAGCCAAATCGTACAAAGCCAGGCACCAGAACAACAACAACAACAACAACAACAACAAGGTACGTGACTCTGTATTATTCCTTTCTATTCCTATTTTCAAGTTTTTAAAGGCTTAAGGATTGCACTTATTGCACAAAAGTTGAACTTCAGCTTATCTCAATTTCCTAAAAAAAACGTTACGTCTTCTACTTATCTAATCCACGACTGATTAGTACGGGTTTGCCAGACTGAACATTAAATGTGTTATCAACTGTTGATAAGTAGGATAAAGTGACTTCTTCGATCGACAGTAAAAGCGTGTTTAGAAAAAACCAACATCAAGTCACGACTTACACGCGGCTCCGCTTTTAAAATAATGTTCTTTTCTACAATAAATTGAAATCACTTTAGTGCTTAATCTGCTTTTAATTCTGTTTCGGGCGCTAATATGCTATGCAAAGTAATTCTAACGCGATTAATTTCCTTCGCTGAAATTGTCTCTTTGGCTGAGCAATGCCTGCTACTCTCAAAAAGCAATAGCTGAAGGCACCATTAACAATGTTAACACCACAACATCACTACACAAACATCAGCAGTTTCTTTCCTTATTGTCCCTTTTGCCGCTTGCTGTTACTCAGTCTGTTTTCTACGAAAGCAATAACTTCTGGAGGTTTCTATTTTCCTGTTATTTTACGGCGATGAACACAACCATACTGGACCTAAAAGTCAATAACAAAATTTCACAAACCTACACTCATTCACTTTATAGTATGTAATCTTTAGTAATTTAACTTTTCGTCACTTTTCCTCTTCCGTTTTGCTACTTATTGCTACACTCAGCATCTTTACTGTTTTTCTGTTTTACTTTTTTTTCAAATCTGCCTTCTGCCTTGCAAACATGACTTTTAACTTTTAATTTGGCGCGGACCGCTTTCTTTTCCATCAGTGAAACAAAACCTACTTCAAATAAATATATCGAATGTGACCATTAAATTAAATTTCTTACACAGTGACATACCGATTACCATTTAAAGTTCGCCTCGTATACTGTAATTTTGGCGAAAGGAGAGCTTGCATACTTAAGAAATAAAAATGTGATATTAGTCAAGATATCCTCGGAGATCTCCTAAGCAATGGTAGCGTAAATTAATCGGAGCCTGCACGTTTAAGACCAGCGTCATAAAGAGACAATGCCGCTGGCAACGGATGAAGATAAGCCTTGTGACGCTTTACGCAACCGCGCCAAAAGCGTAACAATTCGGAGAAGTTCCTTATCCTTCTTATCAACAAACTATCAATAAGAAGAAAGTTTGCATTTCGCGTTATGTTTCAAAAGAACAACGCTTCTAACGTAAGATTTACATTTTTCTGACAACCAATAGGCGAGCAGGGAAGCAGCCTGAGAGAGTTAAGAAGTTACTTTCCTGAGGACGAGTAACTATGGGTCGATATGGAGTTAGCCTTAAGGTGGCTGAGAATAAAAAACAAGTTATGCTAGCAATCCCGCCGTCAGCAATACAGTATACGACGGACTTGTTTCCACACCGACACAACTTGACGAGATCAACAGTTTCTTTACATTATCAACACTATAGTCAATGATATCAAATAAGTGCAAAGAAAGACTACGGGAATAGGGAATAGAACTGACAGTCGCAATATTATAATGTAAATTAATTGTTCCTGATTTAACCTTGTTACTTCTCTCTTTTTATTAAGTAAAATAAAGGAAACGATATTTCCTGCATTCTTTTCTTTGAAGTGGCATTTAGTAGAATGAGCCACTGCTGTATGGCTTTTTACCTCCGTTTGAAAACGAATTTTGCCACAAAACCTCTCAAATAAGTGAGTGTTTCTAACAGGTTCTTTTTCGCGTAAATCAAACTCATTTTTATATGAAATGGTTTGCACCAAACTTTGCTTTTTAAACGAAGATATCAGTTGGGAACGGTTTTTTTTCCTTGCGAAAAATTGACATTTTATTATTGATGAGATGATCAAGTAATTGTTCGTTAGAAACTACCTGTTGTTCCTGATTTGTTGTTGAGGGTAATGGGACTGTTTGAAAAACAGTATTTACTGAGCTTACCATCCATCATGTGAGAATTTTATGGAATTAAACATTCTACTCTTTTTACTTTTTACTTGAAACTATTTGAACCAGCCTATCGACTTCAATCAAGGCCAGAAAGGGGCGATGATCATTACAGAAAACCCTTATCTATAAGAGCTTTATTTCCATACGTAGTCTGTGTGATCGACTCCCGAGACTTCTCCTGTGAACACTTTTATTTTGTGACTCGCGTTGAGTAAGTAGTAGTCTACCAGTTTTTTTCCACCTTAAGTTATTTTTAAAATCACTGCATCTAAAATTCACTTGCAAGCACGCAGCCATCACAAGTTACGAAATATTGCTATTAAGAATAAATGAGACTATCTTTGATAGGTCTAAAAGAAAACATCTTCTGTTTGAAATATGCCGTTGAAAATTGAATTCTGCAGCGTTTTCTTTTTTAAAACATACCAGCAGAGCTATTATCTTCTGAGAAAACGGGACCTATCGTATGACATCTTGACATCCTAAAACAATTCTCGCCCTTAAACCAAGAATGGCCGGCAGTAAAAAAGGCATTATGAATAAAATCTAACAAGTAAAATCAGTGATTCCTATGTACATAAGTTAGCGTTTGAAGACACCTAGCCTGTGATTGCCTCCTGAAATAGGCCCCCAGAAAAACGGAGTTGAAAAATTCATATGGGGTTATTCAGATGACTTTCCGAGATTTGGCCCTCATCACAATGTTGATATACATATGCTGTCTAGTTTTGTGTTGCTTAACTTGGATTCCTTTTGAAGTTCTTTTATATGTCTAAATGGTGAATGGGAGTGTTAGATTTGGTTGTTGATCCGGTCTATCCCGTAACCGTGGTCTTTCCTTGCACTAACTAAAACTGACTGCTAACTTAGAGTTAACCATAAACATGTTTCACGAATCTGAAGCCGATGAATGCGTACAAGTTTGTCCAAACAATGGACGTGATGATTGAATTGTGATGGCAATAAAACTCATAGGAGTCGTTTCATTGTCACGTTAAGTGTCTCTTGGTCCGGAATCCAGTTTACAAATTAAACTACACGACTTAAATTTCTACGCTGCTTCTTTTTACACTAAAACGAAGCCTAGGAATGCCGCATTGTCACAAAGCGATTTTATGAATTTTCATCTTTGGGGGATTGGCTGATATCGCTTGTTAAATTGTTTTGACAAACAAAACAATGACAAGCAAATCAATTTGTAAAAAATAAACACTAATTAGATGTAAATATTTCTCATCTTAACAATAACAATTCGCGTTTCGCGTTGAATGAAAGTGATTTTTGTTCACAAAATTGTTTTAATTCGGTATCCTAGCTATCCAATTGGATAATTATCACTAAAATTTTGGTCTTATTTTTAAACTATGTATAGGCAAATGGAACATGCAATTATTTAGTTGTAGGAATATATTTGGTTATGTAAAAATAAAGCGGTAGGTTTTGTGTTATGGAGTGGAATGTCTCTTGTTTAGTCTTAAGGACAACGCTACTTACTGTTCAACTGATTAATGAGAAAGAAAAACAACAACAGAAACAATTGCATACCTCTCAATAAAATTATACCTCAATGAACAAGTGAAAAGAACAAGGGATCTCTAAACTCTACTTTCTTCTTCTTCTTTGACATTTGAACTAACCAATCAGCTTTCAGCTAGCAAATAGAACCTCACTATACTGAGTCACATACATGTTCACAAAAAATGAATGTAAGTAAGACTTATTTCTCTCTAAAGGCCTCATTGAAGAGTCGCTTGGGAAGGTTAAAAATACCAAAAACATGAGAAATTAGTGCAAACAGAAAAATTGCTGGGATCGACAGCAAGATAATAATGTTTTTTCTTTGTTACGTAGAAGAATAAAGCCACAGGTCAATTAACAATTGCTTTATTTTTGTACTCTAAGAAAAAAAAGGACAATTATATCGTGTCGTTTCAAATGGCGTTTTGCGAGAAAAGAAAAAGTTATCATTTAAGCGCAAACAAAGCGCACCGCTGCAAATTCCACAGTAACGACCACACGAACTTTCGGTTAGCTTTTCCAAAAATGTCCGGTTATTTTTGTGGATATTTAGAAGTTTTCGAGATACTTAGGAAATTCACGGATAGTTTCTTTAATTTTTTGCTTTGCCATGCGCTTTCACGTTTATTTTTTTCAATTATTACTCAGTTCTATGCCAGAAAATATTTAGAAGTATTCGGAGCTTGTGTTTCCACGTTATTTTCTTCAAATAATGATCCAGTTCAGCAATTTCCCACTTGAAAAATGTATTCTATATCACTCTCGGCGCTAAAGCAGCAATTTTCCAAAATGAAAGATGCTGGTAACATGTATCGAAGTGACTGAATCACTTTCTTCAAATCCTACTACTGCGAGTAAGCTTCGGAAATGTTGGCCTTGGCGATTCAAACACAAAATAGCAGAAATTTAGAGGGTTTTCGGGATATTTCGAAGAACTTTAGTGATTGTAAAAAAAAGAAATTTAGATGATTTACGTGATAATGGTAGAAAGGCCTACGGTGGTATCATGGGATTAAAATACTGATCGCAACATAAGAATCCAGTAAGTTTGTACAAGATTGTAGGTATGGTAATTTCTGTTGATCGGAACGCGATTTTTAACTTAATGATACCTTATGTCTGCCGAAACGACTGAAAAATTAGAAATCGTCGTTTCATATCCGCTCTAAAACTGCTGTCCAAACATTAATGAATCGTAATATGCAATTCGGGAAACTAAGAGAAGTTACCCTGAGTTTAAAAGTTGCAACAAACGAGAAAAAGTATTACAGGAAGATCCAAAGTAGTGGGGTTGCTGGATATTATATCCCTTGTTCAATCCAAATAAAGTAAGAATTACTTTGTTTGCGCGGCTGTGTTTGTAATGCTCAGAATCGATAGACTTCACTTAAGTGTAAAACAACGAGGCCCAAATGTAAGGTGACAAACTTTGCTGGAGTGCTAAGCTTAAATTTATGATGAAAATCTGTTTTCACTAGCCTGCGACCAAGCTTGGGTTGGAGCACAAGTGCGCGAGGCGTAGCTGCGTGCGCGAAATCGAGCGGCAAAGCACCAGACTCCTTTCCGCCGGATCGCTCTGCTCTCCGTCGCTCGCGTGCGTGACTCAAAGTTGAGTCTGCTCGCAGGTTATGTTTTCAATGACTGGACGATATTGTGTCAAGTTTTGGATCTTAACGTGAATTCCCTATTCCCCCAATGAGATGCGCCTGCAGAGAATCATGGTAGTTTAATAACTTGACGTCAGTTTTTCACAGACGCATGAAAAACTGACGTCGATTTGTTTTTTACAATAAATTGTCAAATTGTCCGCTCTCGCTTGTTGACGCATCCCATAAATTATAAATTTACGTGTCTGTCTTTTATCTGTCTGCATATTGACAATGAAATTTAGCCAATGAGCGCGGGACAATTTCTGCAAGTATTGTGAAATGTCATATTCATCATCTTGCACTGGATTAATTACCATGTACCATGATTCCCTGCGAGCACTTCTCATGGAGGGAAATTGCCATTGTTTGCTGCTCTCCTTCATTCACTCGTGTTTGCTGTACATTTACAAGCCTTTTTGATTAAATCATTTTATCAGACTACTGAGGTAGCTGAGTTAATTGTGACATTTCGTGACTGTAATATCCTTGCCCATAATTTCCTGGATTTTCGCCCTAGAAAGCTCACCAAATCTGCTGTTTTCAGCCAATTTTTCCGCCTGACAGAACTTTCTATTATCAACGAAAAGTTTTAAACTAAGCAACACTTGCCGCACTCATTTTCCAAATACAGTTAAACACATGTATAATGACTGCTAATCAAGATTCAGAGAACCAATCAGAGTGGTAGAAATCCATTATCCGAGGCTTAGAACTTAATAATTTACCATAAAGCAATGTTTGTTTATTTTACCAGTTGCCAAATCTAAAGCTGTTGTAGTGAAAGTTATGGCTTGATGTTTCGTTTTTTCGTTTTTAATTGAGGTATTCAGTAAAGGACGAAATAAACTCCACAATTTTCAAGCTAACCACCATTTTAAAGCTGACCCATTGCTCGCCTCGACCAACTGCAGACCTAAAAAACACGAGCAAGGTGATTTTCACCTTAAGAAACGTAACTGCGAGTACGTGAACACTCTTGAACTACAAAATAAAGGGAGTGGTATGAAAAAAATACAGTATAACCGTACAAAACCGGCGTGCTTTGTAAAAATGATACTTCGTGGTTAACATAATGATATTACCATGCCAGGTTTGCCGACAGCAGGTGACAAAAGAACAACAGACAACCGAAACTAATCAGCTAGTTTACAGAAAAACGTGCGCTGGCTATTTTCTCTGCGATGTTATCAAATATATTATATATGAATTGCATAAATAAAGTTAAAGCGTTGCAACAATGCTGCTGCTTTAATACGATCATTTAAAAACTGGTTGATTTAACAAAGTAATGACATAATTATATGAAAAATATAAACAGGCGCAAAACTAACACTGTTAACTAGATGTGACGGAAAACTGGAGAATCGCTATGATTTTCGCAATTTTCTTCGTGCTTGTTTCGTCGCATTATCTTTACCGTTTCAAGAAGGTGAAGCATAGACTAGAAGATAGTTTCTGATAGTTACTATGCAGTTCACAGAGCTTTCATGTATGCTTTTTTCTTCTACATAAATAGACATAAGCGGGTCTTTTATTAAATGTGGTTATTTATTAAGGGTTCTAACTTAAATGATCTGTTAATTTTAAAAATAAAAAGAATAACAATTATTAATATAACGCTTTTAAAATGATTGATGCATGATGCTCCTCACTTACTCACAGCATTAGGTTTACTTGCACGTCTCGAACCACAGCAAAGCAACTCTACTTCCGCTGATTTTAAAAACGCCATCCCCGGAAGTAGTTTAGGAGTGGTGGTGTCAAATCACAAACCTCTCCCGGGTTCTTTTCCGTTGTCACTGCGCAAGATCGTTCCCGGCATGGCTCAGAAGAAGGATGAACTGTATAAACAAGTTCAAGAAGGTTAGGGCATGTTGACGCACAGACAGACCAACACTCAGAGAGACTTTTTCAAACTGGTATTCATGCAACGATCTTAACCGTGTTGCAAATGAAGCAAATTAGAAAGAAGAGAAACCCACTTGGGGCATTAAATATCTGTAAACATGAAATATCCTTAATCTCCACCATGAATCTATTAATGGTGTTTGACTGTTGTCGGGACAGAAAGCCTGTTTAGAAATTGTGATGTTAGCTTTTACAATTTTAAGATGTTCTCCTTTATGAGCATTTTTTTTGACACAACGCTCAGACGTATTTGTTTGAGTAAGCCATTAAGCTCATTTCCGTTCAAGTAGGAAGAGAAATCCTGAATTACCTTACAAACAATCCAAGCTGAAGTTAGGCAGTGATTTCTCAATTTCATAAAATCATGTCAGTGCTTTTTGAAACAGTGCACAAAAATTTTTCAGTATCCCAGAACCAATTGATGTTCTTTGTCACTATCAATAATATAAGTCAAGACTTGTACATTAACTGTTATTAGAAAACAGTCTTAAGAAAGCACGCACGCTGATTGGTTAAAAAGCCTGTTTGTATAACTCGATGGAGACACAGAACTAAGCTCGCGCTGTTGACGTAGTGATGGCGCGAGCAAAGAGAATTTACATTTTGATAATCAAAATTTACAAGTTGTTTTCCTTTTTCTCGTCGCGGTGTTTTCTAAAAGAAATAGAAAACATGTACTCCGTATTTGTATCGAGTTATACAAACACTCGTGAAAGTTTGGGAGAACTCGAAAAAGCTGTGGAAACACTCGCCTGCGGCTCGTGTTCCCACAGCATTTCTCGTTCTCCCAAACTTCCACTCGTCTTTGTATAACTCGATACAAACACGGTACATGTTTTTTATTTCTTAATTAGAAAACAGTCCTAAGAACGCACGCGCGCTGATTGGTTAAAAATCGTGTTTGTATAACTCGATGGAGACACAGAACTAGCGCGCGCTGTTGACGTAGTGATGGCGCGAGCAAAGAGTATTACATTTTGATAATCAAAGTGAAGTTATTTTCCTTTTTCTCGTCGCGGTGTTTTCTAAAAGAAATAGAAAACATGTACTTCGTGTTTCTATCGAGTTATACAAACACTCGTGAAAGTTTGGGAGAACTCGAAAAAGCTGTGGAAACACTCGCCTGCGGCTCGTGTTCCCACAGTATTTCTCGTTCTCCCAAACTTCCACTCGTGTTTGTATAACTCGATAGAAACACGGTACATATTTTCTATTTCTTAAAGGGAGATTCTGATGCTTTATATCTCATCAATTTAAGGAAGTCTTCCCATAACAGAGTAAAAAAGTCTCTCTGAGTTGCAATCTAAATGACGTCGACTTGACTGTTTACTGTACTCTGATAATACATGTTACAAACCCACTTCAATCGGAAAATAAGCAAATGGGATTTTCTTTAAATTCAGGCTGTAGACGCTTTTAATTTTAGGATTTATGTTCTTGCTGTTTTAAACTTGCGAGGATCTTTTGAGACGGACGTTCCAGTACACGACGAAGGTGAGACTTGACGGGCAAAATTAAAGACCACTCCTTGTGCTCTCGAAACATATTTTGAAGAAAGAAAGAAAAAAACTAGTCGACAAAGCATTTGTTCATGCATTGAGAGAAATGTTCACTTCATTGGAGAGAAGCCTCTCAGAGGTTACAGATCAGAAAGAATATCCGTTTTGCTTATTTTCTTTGCTCTTTTTTGTTTTTGTTTTGCATTTTTGTTATAAACGAGTAAATAAACCTCAAAGGACGGCTCTGTTCTGACACGAACGTACATTTACCACAGCGTACAAGACAATGACCGTTCCCCCAGTTAGTTATATTCCACATTTGCAAAGAATCCTGGATATCTACTAAATTAATGAAGTTCTCAAGGCGCCGAAGCTTGTAGCTATATAAGTTTGTTTCCACTGTTATAGACTTCTAGATTAGTTTTACAATCATCACTCAGCATAACAGAATATTTCACTTTCTTCACTGATCATATCGGCTACTTCATCTACCGCAAAATTCTTGCGGTTAACCTTGATCTGTGTAGCTTTCTATCTACATTTTCAGGGAAGATGTGTTGTTAAATGGCTCAGTCATGTTTATACCATTTCCAACTCACACTTGTTTGCTTCCCACGTTCTCATATTACGCATGCCTAACTGCCGCCTGGTGCCCAGTCAATTTCCTTATTTACTCAGATCTCTACTCAGATATCTCTCGCTTATTCAACAACTGAGCCACTCATTCTCTCACTCGTTCAGTCTGAGTCAGTCAGTTAGTTTGAATCATTCAAATATTCATTCAGTCATGCAATCACCCAGGCTCTACACTAAAAATTCTAAATAGGCAAAAAGTCATAAATTATGATTAAAACATTTTAATCTATATCATTCATCCACTTTTTAAGTTGGCTCCCTATTGCACTATAACCATGTATCCCTACAATTTAGAAATCAGCAAG
>CM042747.1:15303264-15340747 GCA_022496165.2 Catalaphyllia jardinei | reverse complement strand
ACTTAATGCAGGCGTGCTCAGCCAATCAGCATCAAGTAATCATGCTCTCTTGATTACCAAAACTGCCTCGTGAAAAATTCCCCTTTGTCTCCGCTTTCCAGCATACCGTAATTTTGCTCCCTATGTGATAACATTAAACAATTGTTGGATGAGGTTTTTGTGATATCCAGTATAATCAAGGTCGAGGTAAGGGATATCAACCGAAGGCTATGGCTGATAACCCTTACCGAGACCTTGATTATTCTGGATGTCACACAAACCGAATGTAATAAATTTTTTATCATACATTGAACGAAAAAATATGGAAGTCATGTTTTTGCTTCTTCGATCTCCTCTGACGGGAAGCAACACAAAGCGAGCAAACATGATATGATAACCTGTGACCTTGAGTGTCCTTGACATGATAATTGTATAATCTGCAAGTATGACGTCACGGGCACTGATTTCGAAAATTCACTGTACGCATTCGGTCAATCAGAAAAGAGTTAGAGAGTTCAATGTATAATAATGTTTGTTACTGTTTCAACAAGTAACGAGTGTGGTTAGTTAACAATAATGATCCGATTTTGCATTTTAATGTAGAAACTAGCAATCAGGAATCCAACAATCCTGCCATCACAAATCCAGTCCCACAACCCGCACAGATGAAGCCAAGCGCTTCCCGTTCAGATCTCTTACCAGGTAATGAATCTCGCTTTGAAAATTCTCGCATAGTCTAAAGTCAGCTAACTACCCTCGGCTTAATAACAGGTCATAATAGTACATGCAGGTATATATTTGAGAGGTCAATGGTGGCAGAGGCTTCAAAGACTCACTTCGTTCAGCAAGGCCAGGATCACAGTCAAAGAAGCATGAGCCGAGTTACATATTAGACTTTGCTGGTTGCATATAAAGGAGGTCGTTTGTAAATTGATGTTAACCAGTATCTTCTGAAATGTCGAACTTAAAATTACGCATCTTTTAAGGTCAGCACACACGAGGGGACTAGTCCCTGCAACAAGTCCCCTGAATAGTTTACACGGAGGAACTGGTCGCAGGGACTCGTCCCACGAACAATTTGAGGAGCAAGTCACAGGGACTTGTCCCAAATATTCAAACTAGTTTGAATTCGTGGGACTAGTCGCAGGGACCAAAGTTGGTCTGTGCCGACCTGTAGCGTTAACGCGCAATGTGGCCATATTCATTCGTTTTCGTTAATTAGATACCATAATTTTCTAGAAATTCCGTATCAGTTACATATATTATCATTATTCCAAGCGTATTTTCAAAGTTTTCACGCGCTGATACTAATAAGGCGCAGGAAGCAAAATAAAGAAATTGACTTTCAGTTTGGCATCCATGAAGTTCTGTAACTCTATGCTTCGTGCCACACCAGCAGTCCCAACTCATACTTTTTTAGGCTACGAATCAACAGATTTTTGGACGGAAAAAGCTTTTTGCTTTTCCACCTTAAGACTATGCTTTGCTGCATATCGATTTGTTCCACGTTATGATAAAATAACCGCGTTTAGATCAAACTCAGAAGCGATGCATTTCTGAAATTTGCTTTCAAAGTCCGTTTGAAGAGGGAAACCAACTTAATGCAGGCGTGCTCAGCCAATCAGCATCAAGAATCATACTCTCTTGATTACCAAAAGTGCCCTCGTGATTAAGAAAACATCCCCTTTGTCTCAGCTAATCAGCATTCGTATGCGATAACATTCACATTTTTTATTATTGTTCCAACAAGTAATGAGTCTGGCGAGTTAACAATAATGATCTGATTTTATATTAATACAGAAACTAACAATCAGGAGTCCAACAATCCCGCCATCACAAATCCGGTCCCACAACCCGCACAGATACAGCCAGGCGCCTCCCGTTCAGATCTCTTATCAGGTAATGAATCCCGTTTTGAGTATTCTCACATTATCCAAAGTCTGCTAACTACCCTCGGCTAAACAACAAGTCATAATAGTACAAGCATATACACATTTGAGGATTCGATAGTGGTAGAGGCTTTAAAATCCACTTCGTTATGCAAGGCCAAGACTAAAGTCAAGAAGAGAATGAGTCCAATAGCATATTACAAACTTTGCTAGAAGCAAATAAAGGAGTTCTTTTTTCGAATTACTATTAACCAGTATCTTCGGAGATGCCAAACTTAAAATTACGACCTCTTAGCGTCCAATACTCAATGTCTCCATTTTCGTTCGTTTTCGTTAAATAAATACTATATTTTTTACACATATTACCATCCATACATGTGGTATAACTTAACTGACTTCTTCCTTAACAGCTAGTTTACCGACGGATAACACGGACACTGACAATGCGGCAGCTGCCATTAACGAGGCATTCACAAGACCCTCCATGACATCCCAGGACCAGCACTCTTCTGATCCTCTGTTTGGCTCAATGAATTCAAAAATCACCACGTCACTGGAAAATGCCGATGAAACACCAAACGATGATCCAATAGACAAGTTTTTCTCTCCAGAAGTACAAATTTCGGGGAAAATACCCAGTGGTGAAAACACTGACGGTGGAATCGCCGCTCATGCAGCCTTCCGAGGACAGGTTTCTAAACCAAGTGGTAAGGAAAATTAGGTTAGCAACTCGTCACCAGCTCTGGTAGAAACAGTCAAATTTACAGTTCCATCGTCAGGTAGAAAGACCCTGGCAGTCAGTTCCTTATTAAGGTATTTCCCGCATCTGACATTTGTTTCTTCCTTTTATGGTCATCTTAACTCGAAAATGCAAAGCTTGGAGGTAATGTAGAGATAATCAAGGAGCATCGTGAAACTCCTTCCTTGAGGTTTCTTCACCGACCAAGATCTACATGAGAAAGTCAAGACACTGAATCTGAAATATTACTGGGATATAATAGATTAGTAGTAGATATTTCAGGAAATCACAAAAGACATTCCTGAACAACCGCAACTGGGTTGAGATGGAAACCAGAACCTTTTTGGTCAATTTAATTTTTTCGTGGGTTTTTCCTTTTTACCATGATCTTAACATAATACCACTGATTTAGTACCATCATGATTGAGAATAAGGAGGGTGGTTATGGGAGATAGGTATCATGAGATATTTCTAATTAGTCCGGCATGCCTAAACCAACAAGAGAAATATTAATTATGTGTTTCAGACACAGACACGTCATCCTCTGACACAGAGAAAGGAACTGCAAAAGGAAAGATTTCAGCTCCAATTTCAGCCTTAGTGCTTCCACCACTCCATCATGACGCAGAACAGGCCCAAAATTTACCACCTTTGAATCACGGAATAGAAATGGCTGGCGCTTTGCCTCCGCTCAATCATAACATCGAGGCAACCTCACCTTTGCCTCCACTGAACCATGGAAAGGAATCCGCGGAGAATTTACCACCCCTAATGCACAGCATTGAACAGGCCAGCAATCTACCACCGCTCAATCACGGGAACGACGCCCTTCAAAGTTTTCACAATCTGCCACCTTTAAATCATGGGTCAGAACAGGCCGAAAACCTGCCACCATTGAATCACGGAATGGAAAATAATGCTTTACCGCCTTTGAATCATGGCAATAATGAGGCGGCAGTGCTGCCACCTCTTTTGCATGGCGTGGAGCAGGCTAAACAAGCTCCGAGTACTAGCTTTGAAAAGCAATCTTCACAAAATGTTGATGCTTTAGCTTCTTTCAGATCTCAGGTTGAAAATGCAGCGTCATCAAGTGACAATGGTAAGCAATCTTATCCAAGGTTACCTGTAGACCTAAATGGGGTGGGGAGAAGTTCTTTAGTAAAGTCAAACACTCACAATGCTGACACTGCGAATTCCTACGCACCTCAAGGAATTCTGAACCAGTCATTTGCAAACAACGGAGCTCTTTTGCTCAAGAATTACTACAATATGATGATACCAGAGGTTCAAGGGAAGGAGTTCATAGATCGACCGTTCTCTGTCCCTAACGTTAAAAACGAAACAGTCGATCAGTCTGAAAATAGGAAAGAAATTCCGCTTCTAGAATGGGACGAAAAAGCGCAGTCAAAAGCTTTGGTTCCCGACGCGTATGACGATACAAAAGAACTTCAAAATCTTCTCAATGCTGACCAAATATCACAAGGTATGGCGACCCCAAGTACAACAGTCAAGTTTGGAATCCCCGGCACATCAGGTATAAATGTTTGTTCTGAATTTCGAGCTTCTCGGCTGTTTTCATTTGCGATAAGTTACCCTTTCCTTCTGGTTCTATTTCTACAAAATTTTGATGCCATTGGCATGGCCCCCAAAATTAATACCTGAGATTTTTTTTTTAAATTACAGAATAAAAAGTTTACTCTTCTAGACGGACACTACAAAAGAATTTTGGACGTTTACATAAAAGACAAACCAAAATACTACCTTGAGTCTTTGACAAAATGCCTCTTCGGTTTTGATAAAAAAATAGAATTAAGAGCGTAATACTATCGTCAACAACAGGAACAACAAGAGATCCGCTTCCAAATTTTCTGTGCACCTGGTAGAGTAACAAATTTACTTTTCTTGACGGACACTACAAAAAACAATTGGACATTTACAGAAAAAACAAACCAAAATACTACCTTGAGTCTTTGATAAAATGCCTATTCGGTTTTGATCAAAAAATAGAATTAAGAGCGTAACATTATCATCAACAACAGGAACAACAAGAGATCCACTTGCAAATTTTCTGCGCATCAAGCAGGCAAATGCCACAACAGATTCCAGTTCATACCCATCAAAGAACTGGCTCGATAACACCAACAACAGGAATTTTCTACCTGGTAACACTTTTGCTGCAAACCCGGCTACGAAGAATGAAAATGTTTCAGGTAACACAAAGAACAGAACATCACTAAAGCTGGAAATTGCAAAAGAAAAGGCTGAAATAGTGGATTCGTTAGGAAAACTGGAAAAGGGTTTAGAAGATGCTCTTGCTGAAACAAGAGAAAATGTACCAACGCCACAACCACAAGAATACAACTTTGGAAACATGCAGCCGCTCCAAGTTCGGGTTCCTACTCCTGATCCATCGGTCGGAGTTGGAAGATTCACTGGATCTGCTCTGCAATTTAACCCAACGTTAAATAACCTAACTAATACTGGGAATCCCCGAATTAATTCACTTCAGTCAACTGACGTGTCCCAGACCCCTAGCGTTGGGACTAATTCAATAATTAATAGCTATAATGCAGCCCCGGGCAGGCCCCAAGAACCTATTTTACCCTATTTAACAAATGTAAATCAACCAAAGGTTAACGATGAGTTCCAAAGACAGCGTCTGGCGCCTAATCAGATAGCTAACGAATTGACATCAAATGTAAACCTACAAACGCAAAGCCTGAGGTTTAATCAAGCAGCAGCTAAACCAAACGGTAATGGACTTTCCCAGATACAAAATCTGGGCCTTAACGTGGTTGCTAATCAACCTAGAAACGGTACAGAATTTGATGATGGTAATCCAGTAACTAGCCAACCTCCATATAACAGTGAGTTTAACTTACCTAACGTTCCTTCTCCTAACCAGCAGTATGTTAACCCATATCTTAACCCAGGTGAAATGATACAGAGCTACGTTGGTAAACCTCCCTTGACTCCCCCTCTTGAGCATGCGTATCCTATGAGTCATGAGCATGAGGCTCTTCTTCCGCCATTAAATCACCAGCAACTTCCACCTCTCAACCACAATGACTTGGTAGCTACCGAAACCTCCAGGTATACCGGAAGTGACGTTAATGCATTCCCGAACCAAGGTAAGAATTAAGTTTATCATGACCAATCACTATGGCAGAGTTTGATGCATTAATGCCTTTTTAACCATTTAACCGATGCTGGAATGCTTTGTTGTCCTTCTAAAATGAAATAAAATGTTGTTGCTGTCAATGTGACCCAAGTTATGTCTCGCGTAATTGGTTAACATGTCGATGTTATGAGGAAAATATTATCAGTATCTTGGAGAAATAATGCAGTGATTTCATAATGCTTACTATAATGTTGTTTAACAACAAATCTCTAAAACAGCATCAGTATAGGACTTTCCCAAAAAGAGAGCATTTACCAAGTGCATATAGTTGCTACTAACCTCCCCTTAAAAACCAATCAATCAAGGTTTTCTAATTCATGTGAACGTTTCATGAATGGTAGACATCAACGACAAACGTCCTTTAACTGAACAAGACATTTCACTAGATAACCTTTTGAAAACAGGTCAAGCAAGGTCCAATCCTGCGCCGCCAATATATCCCTTCACCATCCCTCCTGAGGGACAGCAGGAGAACCAAGGTTACCATGGTTACCAAGGAAGCGAAAACAACAACGATGCCATAAAGGTACTTTGTCGTTGTTACTTGTGTAGACCTCACATTTTAAGTATTTTATGTTGATATATAATTAGTTCGGTTTGTAGTCATTTGTAGATTGAAACGGATGAAGATGCGTTTCTTTCTAAGCTTTATCCTTTAGTCAGTGTCTCAGGCCTCTATTTCAGACGCCCCTACTCTCGAACGAGGAAAGAATTGTGCTTTATTATCTATTTTTTAACTGGAAAGCTACCATTAACTGGTTGTTTCTTATTTTTCATTAAGACTAGTTCCCAGGCGTCTGCTCGAGGATCCCTGCCATCAGCACAGTCTCTCTATTATCCACTCACTAAATCAGCCAACCAGAAACAGGTATGATAACAGTGGGAAAATAATGGCTTAAGTAGACGGAGGGTGGGAACAGTGGAACAAGAGAAGGATTAGACCACATTTAACCAAAATCGTTTAACTTAATCTGTAAATAGACCAATAATTCAGCCTAAAACAATAGACCTCAGCACAAGGCTATGGAGAATAAACCTCACAAACTCTGTAGTTATTCCTCAGAGCCTCGTGCTGAGGTCTATTGTTTAAGGCTGAATTTCAACATATCGAAGTTGGTCTATTAGACTAACAGGAAATCGCAGTATTCTGTCTTTAAACACCAAATTTAATTAGATTTTTGGGGGGCAGATTTGCCTCCTAAAGGTCATGAGCAACCAAATACTAACCCTGTCTATGGAAAAATAGATGAAATGATGTTCGGTGGCGTTCATTACAACGATGTCTGTAATTCTTTGAAGTAAATGTTGACTTTCTCATAATCACAATCATAATCACAACCATAACCATAACCATAGCTATAATCAAAATCATAATCAAAATCATAATCATAATCATAATCATAATCATAATCCTTTTATGAAAAAGTGGTGTAAAGATTAGGTTGTGTTTTGCTCTACTCAGCACGAAACAACGTCAACAAACTCGGCATATGTAAACAATTATGTGTTCTTACATGATTTTTTTGTTCCAATTTGGTTTCTGGAGGTTTCAGCGTTCTTGACGATTCTATTTATGCACCTCAAAGAGCATTCTTATAGTGTAATTTGTATTTGAATGTTGTTAAATTACTGTAATTTTGACAGCTTGCGGTTACTCGTCAACAGTTTCCAGAAGGCGGACAACCTTATTCAATTCCATTGGCACGGGAAGGAATTCAGCACGCTCCAATAGACACAGGCGACACTGTAAGATCAACTTGAAAACAATCGTAGTTTTAGAGCATAAAGGCACGCCAAGGGTGTTCAAAAGCAAAACTGAGTTGTAAGAAGACTTTTAGATAGACTACGACTGGTTTTGCAAAAAAAAACTATTTTCCTTTTCTATTTCATAACAAGCAATCATTAAACCAATTCATTTAGTCGTTTTGGGAACTAAGCAGTCGACGTATAGTTCCCCCTGTTACTGATGGTAATCCACGCCATTGAAATAACACGATGCGTTGATCCAATTACATCGGCAATTTTACCACGTTGTTTTGCACCAATCAAATCGAAATATCAATATCCCTCCCTCTGAAATCAACTCAAGGACGTTTTGTCACATATAGCGTCCATTTTCCGCAAATGGCAATTTTCGATTTGATTAGATGGTAAAAATGAAATTTTAGTAAAATCTTTTGTTGTAAAAGTTATGCTGGAGTATCGAAAACTTAATCGACTGAAGATGAGTGCTTAAAGACAAACTAAGCTCAGCTTGTATCATTTTATTGCCGCAATGGCATGCAGCCGATTGACAGCCAGTTGCTGGAGGATCCAAGCCCATTCCCGTTACCTCAGTTGCCAACAGGATGGAAAAGAGGAGAAAACAATAAACCTGTAAGATCATAAGCGTTAAGCAGTTGATTTAAAGAACTTTATAATGAGTCATTCCTGTCGAGCAAGACAAAGACAATAGGACTATTTAAAAGAGTGCGTGGAAACGTCCCGCAAACGTCTTTGTTTCGGCTAAATATCTCAGGTCCTACATATTGCTCACTTTATACACCTTACTTTGAATTGTACCATGCAACATTTCCTAGCACATCTATCATGTACCTCTTGTTGCATCTACCACTTATTACCACCTATATACATTTCTCAAGTCATATCAAACTGCATTGCTTCATGGTGCTCTGAACACATCGAGGTGTTCAACTTACATTTCTCTCTGTACTATTGTTATTGACTGGTGTTTCACAAACGTTACAAACAGAAACCGTGTGATAATGGTGATAACTGGTGTCCTTACCCGTGGTACCCACCACCACTGCCGCCAGAGGGACAACAGAGCGATCCAATCAACCAAAGGACTCAAACAAGCCTCAATCCACCCAGCAATATTGGGAAAAAGAACTTGATTCGACCTAAACCAGGTAGGTTATGACTATGAAGCCAAACTTTCTTTGATGGTCAATTCAATAGCCTGGCTGCTATTACTATAATAAATGTTTCACAAGGTTCAACGCCGTCATTTTTTATAACAACAGCTGTGGTATTAGGTCTATGCAGCTGCAGGAAAAGTGTTTTGTGAAGTTTATTTTGCATAAGCTATATGAAATAACGCTGCTGAACCCGATATATCATTGATATAACATTTTCAAAAAAATGACTACGACATGAAAGATGTTCGTTGAGAAAATACTGTCCAAAACATTGTCAGTAGGAAGGAATTTGAAACGTGATACGACTATTTCTTCCCTGCAGCCGAAAATTAAAGGCCGCTTGGTAAATGTTTCCGAGAGAAGGGTGATATGTTCCCTATAGGTAGACGACTTTCCCGCGGCTATTTGTATTGTTCATTTGACATTAAGATACTACTTACTTTCCTCCAGAAACTGAGATTGTAGGCGAGAATTGCATGTTGTTTTTATTGCAGACCTTCAATGTGGTGCTGGTTGGACTGGAGCTCTTGGTGACTTTGGTTCATTTTGCTATAAGGAAATTTTTGAGCACAAAACTTGGGACAATGCCCATCACACGTGCAAAGCCCTTGGCGGTGATCTTTTCAGCGTGACTAACGCCTATGAACAACGTTTTCTTGAAAACTTCACCAATATTGAATCTTGGTTGGGATATCGGGACAAATCCCGAGACGGGACGTGGACTTGGAGTGACTCGAGTCTGTCCGTGTTTACCGACTGGGACAGCAGTGCTAAAGACGATCACGGCAAAGGTCGAGACTGTGTCTTGTTAAGTTCTAAAGAAGGCAAATGGAAAGATGCATCATGTTCACAGACTCATGAATACCTTTGCAAGAAAAAGGCTGAGGGTAAGGGAGTTTGGTAAACTGTACTATTAATCACATTTAATCAGTGTGAAATGCTCTTTAATTGCTCTCCACTAGACTTTTTGATCCTCGAGCAAAGAACATTTTACTGTCAGTTCTGCAAGACTGAAGAGGCCATCGACGTTCCCCAACTAACACCAACACCTAGATTCTTTATGATACAAGTTTCAACCTTTAAGTTTACTGATGCTGTTTTTGGCACGTTTGTACTCTGTGAAATTTAGATTGTAATAAAGGTTGGAAGAAGCTGACCCTTAACTCAGTCCGTGGATGCTATAAATTATTCAAAGAACCAAAATCGTGGGAGCATGCGCTAGTGGCATGTATGGATGAGCAGGCGTCATTAGCAAGTATACTCAGTGATGATGAAGAAACCATGATATCGCAGGTATAAAAACGTTTTCATAATGTGTGCGTTCCTGGACAAATTGGCTTGAATTCTTGTGAAGAATAAAGTACAGTCGACAGGCTAACCTAAATTGCGAGTACTACACAGGCATAAACATTTATCAAAGCGGTCTGTATGTTGAATAATATTTTTCCAATACAATGTATTGCCCATAAATTGAACTCATTATATGGCCTAAGGAAGGCTTTGTCGTCACTAATTTAGTAACAGAATTCATGTTGAGCAACCATGCAAGTTTCTTTGTTGTAGGTTTTTGTTTTTGTTCGTAGTTGTTTACTCTGTACTGAGGAACAAACCATTAGATACGTTTTAGTTACGTAATTTATACATGGCATATGAGTGCAAAACAGAAGATTGTGCTCGCTCCTTTGATGTTTGCTTTGCTTCATAGCCATTTCCCTCTAAAACGGCTTTGAAAAAACAAAACTTGAAATTGTCGATTATATTACTAATTTTCTTGAGGATAAAGTTGCTTTCAACCTCCGACTTCGGGCGAGGCTGGACTAACAACAGTTACTTGTGCCTAGGTGTATTCTAAATCCGACTTCTGGATCGGTTACAATGATATTGACAACGAGGGAGACTGGGTCTGGAGTGACCGCATGACGTCTTCTTACACCAACTGGGACGACAAGTCACCCAATAATGGCGGCGTGTCATGCGCAATTGTCACGAGGACTGGAAAGTGGCACGATGAACCATGTCAAAGCCAGTATAGCTTTATTTGTAAGAAACCAAGTGAGTGAATTGAAAAAATATGATAATATCAAGGAAGAACTTTAGAAATAAAGTTCAAAACACTTTCTCTAAAACGTTTATAGCATTAGTTTACTCGAATGAAAGTTACAACCACAAAGATTTGCGTTTTTTGTCTTAGATGATCGGACTATTTGGGTTAAATAAAAAAATGTCGTTGTTGTGTTGAATTTTGAAATACCTAGTCACTAAAAATTTTCCCTGCGTCTTCAAAGGAAAATATGAATAAGTATTTCTGGTCCAAGTGCTCTGTCGCCCATTTGAGTGTCATACTGGGATCAACTGGCAGGGACCCTTTTTTGAAAACGTTGTTGATTAAACTGAGTTTAATGTCCATGCCCTTGTGAGTTTGACAAAATCGTTACTTGAGCGTTTATATTTTCAGGTCCAAAAGGTCCTCATCATCCACTTAATGGTCAGTGCAGAGTAGTGATCGTTTTTAACATTATTTCTGTTGTTACGATGATTATTATTTCAGACTTTTTATAACATTATTTCGAATACTGATTTAAGTTATCCTATTATACTACTCCCCTCTTTAGCGCCATTTCCTTTTCCCAGTGACTCTCTCAAGCATTTACAAAACGAAAAGACTTTTTTACTCATTACTCTATCTTATATTGTTATCGTATTGGTTTTTAATGCTGTAGACGCAACTTTGACTGAAGAGGTTAAGAAATTTGTCTCTAACAAGTCGTTACTGAATCCCAACATCGATACAAGCGTAACCATATTTGGAAGGCACTCAGGTGAGAAAGCAGAATTCTTGAACATGTGAAAAAAAATTTAGCTAAAGAAAAGCAAAAGTGGCTAAAGAAATTGCAGATTTATCTCTCCATCTTGATGCAAACTGCACATTTCATGACAACATCAATCTTTATTTTCGTAGTGACTCCTCAATACTTATGGACGGTACAAAAAATCTTTAACAGCCGCATTCACGGATCAAACCCAATTGCCACCCATGGTAACGTAAAATCAGTGGACGGTGGTCTTCAACTCAATGGAGTGGATGCATGGCTTGACGCAGGCGACTACTATGGACAATGCTTGGGTGATCCTGATCTCTGTATTAAGGGATTCTCTTTTGCATTACAGGTATCAAGTCGTTTTGTACATTACAGTTTATGTAGAAACGTTTGGTACTGTTCATGATAAGATCGAGATATAGTGATTTAGAGGTGAAGTAACGAAAAACGGATCAAGAGAACTTTCTTTGAGCTTTCTTGTCCAAAAAGAATAAGTTGCTAGGCAGTTTAACGCACAATATTGTATGAATTTGTCCTGACCATGGGTGGTACATCTTGATCATGGAAATAATTCATGAGATTGCAAGTACACTTTACATTCATTATACAAGTCTTTTGGATGCAATTCAAACAACTACTGTCTGCGTCCCAGCTCATTTTGTATTTTTTTTTCTCTTTATCTCTATTCATTTAAATTTTGGATAAATCTCTTTCCTTTAGCTTAATTTCGACGACGACGCTTTGTCTTACAAAGACAAACGATATGTCTTGGACTCTAGCGGAAACTCGCGTGGTGTGTCAATCTTCATTCAAAATAGCTCTCTGTTTTACAAGGTAAGATTTCATCAGGGAAAACCAGCACTTCAACTATGCGTAGAAAGATGGTGCAAAATCTACAAGTAACCAATGTGTTTCACACGATAAGACGGACGGCGTACACTTTGACCATTAATGCAGGAATGACGGTAAACAACAAGGTATCGCTGTTTCTATTTTAGTGGATGCAAATAGTCAAATAAGGATACAAAACATCATTTTTAACTACATTTAATTGAACTCAGATTTAAATTGTGTATCCTACATTCTCAAACTCATTAATAATTCTTCAAGTTAAAACAAAGAAAATCACAACCGTGAAGAGGAGGTTTGGATACCCGGTCTAAATTAGCATAGATTTTGACGATTTTACTTCTCCGTTTACTCTTTAACTTTTGTTTCGATTGAGAAAATATATCAAACACTCGAGACAGTGTTTCATCGGCTATCCAAACACCTCGAATTTCGTCAAAAATACTCCCCTGTGCGTCGTATTTTCAACTCTCTTCTCGGCGTTTGGATATCCTGATGAAACATTGTCTCCCATGCTTGATATATTACATAAAACTGATCCATTACGCAGGTTGTGACATCGACAAAAGAATGGCAACTCTCCATGGAGCTTGTAACCAATGAGTGGCAGGATATCGCGCTGACATGGAAGAAAGAGGAAGGGCTAATGCTTTATGTCAATGGAGCATTTAGGGACTCGCTGAAGGATGGAACAGTGACAAGTCTGATACCAAACAAGCAGGCACGACTTACTATCGGCAGAAAGAGTGGAAACCCGCCCTTTAAGTACACCAGGTATGTGGCCACTTCAATGTGATTGAAGTTGGTGATAGGAGTGATTTTAAATGAGTGGCATTTCATTCTACCAAGGAATCTAATGATCTAGAAACCCCGAAGATAAAATAAACACTTTGGTCTTGCAATAAAAGATGTAATAAATGGACCAAGGGAGTTCTGGTGTCTTCAGCTGTAATACCATGTGGATTGTCAAGGATTCTGAGCGAGACCTTTGAGTAGACGTCAGGCATGACTTGGCTTATTTAGGTTTTAAACTGCAAAGTGATTTCAAAATGGCTCGTTACCGATGAAAGTTTGCCATACTTTCAATTGTACCGAGAAGTCTAAGACTCTATTCTTTGTATAAGCTCTAGGCACTTCATGATATTTCTTCTTCCTTAGGATGTACATCAGTTCTCTGTACGCGTTCACTCGTTTCCTTGCACCAGAGGATGTGCCATATGTATTTACATTTGATAATACAGGTAAGATGCCCCATTTTCTAACCTGGAGAATATTTCGTATTAATTATTACAATTTGGAACAGTTTGGTGGGCAGCTTTTAATGCTATGCGTGGAGCACGAAACTCAGTTCTAGCAACCTATGAGTTGAACTCGCTATGGCTACTCATCTTATTTCCATGACATTTTTAATCAAACTAAACGCTATATTTAATTTAAATAACTTGAAATTCTTTGTAGCCTCTACCCTCGTAATTCGCGAGACAGCTCCTCCATCTTTTAGAGGGTGGTCCCTCACTCATTTTTCTGTATGGTCGCAAATGTGTTTTTCTCCCAAACGAAGGGTTGTCACTCAAGCCAACTTTAAAGTGCAAAACAGCAAAATTGAAAACAAACTATAGATATAAATTCATTTTGCTAAACTTATGTTGTGCATGTGACTACATCAGTGATATGATTTGGCGAATTCTTTCAATCAGTCTATAAACTTTACTTAAGTGTCTAAAACCTCTAGTCAGCCCGGAGGCCGACAAATCGGGGACACTCCCAATAAAATTATCCGTAAATTAAGCGAAGTGAATTTAAGTTCTAATATTGAACTTATCACTTCTAACGGTATATATGGCATATCTAAAATTCCATTTGTATTTTAAAATACGAACTACAATATGATAATTTCTAGCTATACAACTAATATATCAAGTTAAGATACAGTCAAACCTGCCGTAAGTGACCACCCAAAATGTCAAGTCAGGGTCGCTTATGGAAGCTGGACGCTTCCGAGAGCCTATACCAAACTGGGTCAAAAGTTTTCCTAATATGGTAACTTCTGAGACTTGACCCATGCGCGAATGTCGATGCTATGTTTTTTTACTTGTAAACGCCAATTTCGAGAAGAAAAATTCGGTTCTTCCCAATGTGAAATTTCGATTTCTTGCGCCAGCCAAGAATACGATAATGTAACGACGCCTTATATCTGTTTTT
This sequence comes from Catalaphyllia jardinei, assembly GCA_022496165.2. Lineage (NCBI taxonomy): Eukaryota > Metazoa > Cnidaria > Anthozoa > Scleractinia > Caryophylliidae > Catalaphyllia > Catalaphyllia jardinei. Next base: position 15,326,168 of record CM042747.1, on the reverse strand, counting down.
CGCTTCATTATACTTCAAGTGGTCGCTTACGGGAGGTTAAAAACAAAGAATTTTCAAACTTATAGCTCTAAACGTGGTCGCGGTCGCTTACAAGAGGTTCCAAATATAGTGATTTGACTGGGAAAGAGTATTTGGAAAACTGGTTGCTGAGGAGAGGTGGTAACAACAGGAGGTTCAACTGTATGTCTAAAGTTCTAATAGCGTTTTAAACACACTCCGCACAAATTCCTGTGCAGACGTAATTTGAAACTAGGTTCGCGAAGTTTTTTTGTGCAAGACAAATTATGTTAGAGTTTGCATTTGTCTGTCGCTATGTCCAAGTTTCAAACATCTCGCCTGATTTGTCATTTCTATAGTTGTTCCACGCTACATGTGGCTTTTCCCTAAGCTTGAAGACAAGAAGGTAATGGGCAGCCCAGATATCGAAGTGAACGGACCAGTGAGAGCAGTTGATGGAGGCGTACATCTGGATGGCCAGGGATCTTTCCTGAAAGTTGGAAACTTTGACGGCAAATGTCTTCATGATCCATCCAAGTGTCCCAATGGGCTCAGCTTGAGCTGCAAACTTAAGTTTAACCGGGTAAGATTTCCAATCAAAGTTATTTTCATCCGTATTTGACAAGACAATTATAGGAACTTTTTCTTTTGACATCTTTTGAGATTATAACACCAACCCGCAACAAAACCCTATGTGAAGTAGTTAGACCTCTTATGCTGCATTGGTGAGGAGGTGAAACACGTAGCAATTTGTCAACTTTGGGGTTGATAAAGATAAAAAACTGCCAGAGCAAGTTTGTGATGCTGAGTCGACATTTCGAGCTGTAGTCCTTAAAGTATAGTAACTCACTTGGCTCTGACTAAAAGCTGATGCTCGAAACCTCCCCTTCACAACAATACCACGGTGGTTAATTTACCTTTATCAACTCTAAGTTGATAAACAGCTAAGCATTGAAAAGACTAACAATTCTTCACCATTGATGTCCTTTGACAATTGCTAAAAGACCAATTTCGATATGTTAAAATTCAGCCTGAAATAATAGAACGCAGTATGAGGCTCTGGGAATAAATACAAAGTTTGTAGGGTGTATTTCCCAGAGCCCCGTTCTAAGGTTTAGAGTTTTAGGCTGAATCTTAATATATCAAAATTAGTCTATTCGTGCTGAAGTTTACACTCCAAGATGGATGATAAAAAGCTTAAGTCTGCATACGCACCAGGTGATCCATCGGGCCGGAGCTTATCCCGGTTTCTAAAGTGCGAAGCGACTAGAAATATTTCTACTTCCCCTAGATGGGATGCTAGTCCATCGCAGGGTTACCCCCAGCATTAAATTTGCCTGTATCAGTTTATACACCTGGGTGGAGAGAGGCACTGTCGGAGAATACAGTCTTGCTCAAGAACACGGCACAATGTTCCCGGCCAGGGCTCGAAACCGGACATCCAGAGGTGAACTCACTAACCATGAGGTCGCCTCCACACCCAAAGACGGATGGTTCTGAAATGATTAAAGCATAACATTCAGTTCCCTTCAAGGAAAGAACTTGCATGAAGAAACAACTCTAAATTGCCTAATGTTAAACGGTCCGTAAATAGAAACTCGAGGATTAACCGCAGTTTCACTTATTCGAAATCTGTTGATTTAGTTGGATTTGTGCATGTTGCAGGTTGTACGAACTTACAAAGAGCCTCATTACATTCTGGACTCCGGTGGCCATAAGAAGGGAACCAGAGGCCTGTCTGCATATCTCCTAAACAACAATTTGTACTTTAGTGTTGCCATGAGCACTGATGAGGACACTCTGACTTGGACAGTTAGAACGTCTATTTTTACTGTCAGGTAATAGCTACTGTCAAAATATTTTTACGACCACGTTTTGCACCTTTCATTGGCAGGTTTAAAATAGCGGACCTTCTTCAGTTTATTCTAATTATCATCTTTCGTTAGCTTTAGCCTAAAAAAGGGTTTTCTTAAAAACCGATGCATGAGGATATCTTTCTTTCTGCAAAGAACTAAAACCTTGGTAATGAATAGGAGTGGGCAATTCAAAACAGCCGTGTACAAAAACACTATAGGACATTATCACATTAGTGTTCAACTGCATTAACTCATGACTGCAAATGTAACCTTATCATTTTTTTGTAAGTAATATTTTTTAAACCATGAGTGTATATGTTGTTTAATTATATTTTATGATACTGCCAAGTTTACTCGCAAGTAAGGTTTTTTCCCTTCATCTTCAGATGGCAGCGTGTTGTTCTGAGCTGGAGTCTGTCTGATGGTCTCTGGCTTTATACAGACAGTCAGTTTCGAGGCTGGACCAAGACTCCTAAGAGCGTACCACGTGACCTGGTAACCGAGAGTGCAGACTTTATTGTCGGTCGTAAGAATGTTGGACCCGACTACTCCCCAGCAGAGTTCTCCATTGGCTCTCTCGCAGTCTTCCCGAGATTCCTTGAGAAGAAAGATGTCGAGAAAATATTCAGTGGAAAGAGTTAGTGTTACACTTTATACATTAATAGATAATTAAACTTATTTTAGAGGCGTCAGTCAGTCCCAATATGTATCCGTCTTCTCAACAAGGGATTCCATGAGTTACTGTTAGGAAAAAATTTAATTTGTGATTTATGTTTGCTCTGGTGTCATGCCGATGGAAAATAAAAATGCAAAACTAGGTATGGCAGGTGATTTTCTCCTTCTTGGTTAATGAAAGCGTATATTAAGTGAATAATTTATTTCCATGATGATGTTTTGAGCCTAGCAGTTGCTTAATGGGACCTTATAACTTACAAGTACTAACTAAGAGATGCCCTTCTTTCCTTCTTTCGTGACAGAGATGCCATACCCAGGCCTTATTCGCGAAGTGTGGAAAGAACTGCCCGGAAAGTCAATCAACAAACTCAAAGACGATCCCTACTACCCTAACGACCCCTCGCTTATCGAGATCATTGAAAACTTCGACGCTCCTTTTGACATTGACAAAGACTACGGTAGTAGGGTGAAAGGATACTTCGTGGCTCCGGAAACTGGGAACTACACTTTCTACATGTCCGGGTCACAGAGCGGTGAACTGTGGATGAGTAGCACAGAGAGCCAGCAAAACTTGACTAAATTGATTTCTCTAGATCAAGCAACTGGTCACAACCAGTGGAACAAGTAAGTTGTGTTACTATAGAGCGATTTTCAATTGAGTGTAGAAAGTTATCAGGCAGTTACTTTGATTTTTGTTTCACTTTGGTTTGCGATTGGCTGAGTACTGTATTTGCTAGGTGATTGGATTAATTTTGGTTTTACGACTCTCACTTGAAAACCATTCTGTTTTCACCTGACTACATATAATTTTATCACTGACTTGTGGTAGATACAAAGGCAAATTCAAGAAGGAACTTTCAAATTATTTAATATAGTGGGAATGTCAAGGTGACTATGGAGCGAAATTTAATTTCATATTTCAAAAGGGATATGATGTGGTCTATTGTTATGCCAAAGAAAGGAAAGATCTATGCAATACTGAACAAGCCTAAATCGTAGCGCAACAGTAAATACACTGTAAGCGCTGACTAACCTACAATATATATATCAATATATAATTCCATCAATATATAATTTAACTAGCTCCGACTTACTAAGCTTGTCTACCTTCTCTCCTTGCCTCTATCAGTTTTCCAATCTGTGCCTTTCTCTTTTGATGTGATTCCTTTGGAATGTCTTCGAGCATCCTTTAATTATTTCCTTTAAGTTAGTGCCCTTGCTTGAATACTCGCTCTCTGTCGGAAAATCTCAGGAAATGTGCAATAATCGTTCGTCCACCATCTCCACTGTCATTGGAAGGCTTGCCTAGCCTGTGTGTCCACTGGAACTCGATGTTCTTGGCATCCTCCATTTCGAGCAAGTATTTAAGAAAGTACACGAGAACCTCAATGTTCTCCCTTCGATTTGATGTTGCATTGTTTTGGGGAGCTTCTGCAATTCCTTCGAATTTTAGATTTTCCCTTCTGCTATAAGCCTCTAAATAAAGAATTTTCTGGTGACATTCATCAACGTCCTTCTTACTTTCTTCCAGACTGCTTTCAAGTTAGTTAATGCGTTCGTCAACAAATTTGGGATTAGTTTCCGTGTTCGCGAACTTTTCTTCTCAAATTCATAAATTATTCATACGGTTATAAGTCAATCGGAGTGCCCCATTTTGGTCAGGTGCATGTATCTTGATACCCAATGAAAATCTAGATCAAGATTACTCCGGTTAGTTCAAAAACTGATGAAAACATTGACCAAGACACTTGAATTTTAATTAGCAACCTCATTACCGTACTTCGAAAAGTTATTCATAAAGTGGAAATTACAATCCTGGAAAGTTCCCTCGTGGAACGCAGCATTTATAAATAAAGAAGTTAACTGTAACAATACACTGTAGAAATACTCTGTATACAATAATGACTCAGCTGAGCTCGTTCCTAATAAGTTCATCTCCCAGAATTTTCTTTCTTCATCGGCGGTGACATATTCTTTCTCCTCCTCTTGGCACTTAATATGGAGGCTTTCTTTGGTAGCATCCTTCATCTCTGCTTCTAAGGCGCGCCAACAAATGCCGAGCCTATTATAATTAATCCACCAACAAGAGCATGTTACTTTAAATAAAAAGTGAAACTATTCCCAAAATAAATAATACCAAACATGCAAAAACAACGTGCTTAATTTGCCGTACCTTTCATCACGAGCATCAAGTGGATTCAACGCCTCGTCGCTATTTTTGTCTCCCAAATGACGCTTCAGACCACACACTATCCCGTACACTGCTCACATGGGACGAATGGCTTTCAAAATACAGGCAGAAGTATGCATGAGCTATTTACCATTCCCGCAGTGAATACATTAATTGCGTTGTAATTTTAGGCGTGATTGAGAAGTCATGTCAAAAACGCGTGCTTCGTGTTTCATCAGGATTTCCAAACACCTCGAAACAATAAAAGCACTCGGCCTGCGGCCTTGTGCTTTCATCTGTTTCTCGGTGTTTGGAACCCCTCATGAAACGAATGGTGGAACAGAGAATTAACTCTGAAGTGTAAATTAAAGTGCTAATTGAACCCATGAATAACCCACTGGGCGTTAGCCCTAGTAAAGGGAATCAGGGAACCACACGAGGTAAAGAAAAAATCTTTTGACCTCGGAGGGAATTGAACCCACGACCTCCGGATTAGATCTACCGTTACTTTGCCGACTGAGCCGGCTCAGTAGCTCAGTCGTAACGGTAGTAATGTAACGGTAGTAAGTAACGGTAGATCTAATCCGGAGGTCGTGGCTTCGATTCCCTCCTGCAATCCTAGATTTTCTTATTTTCTCCAGAATGAGCACTAGTACGTGCAAATTGATTTCGTTAAATGTGAGGGGCATAGGCAACTTTAGGAAAGGAAGATAATATTTACTTGTTGTCGAAAATGTGGGAGGCGCGGTGGCCTCAAGTTAGTGTGCTCGACTCCGGAGCAAGCGGTCCGGGTTCGAGCCCTGGCCGGGGACACTGTGTTGTGTTCTTAGGCAAGACACTTTACTCTCACAGTGCCTCTCTCTCCACCCAGGTGTATAAATGGGTACCGGCTATTTGTTGGGGAAACATAACAAAATTGCGATGACCTGCGATGGACTAGCATCCCGTCCAGGAGAAGTAGAAATACTTCTAGCTGCTTCATGCTACAGAAACCGGGATAAGCTCCGGCTGCTATTAATCTACTTTGTTGTCGAAAACAGAAATCAGAGATTATTTTCTTACAAGGAACTCACTCAAACAAAGACTCAGAAACGTGTTGGGAAAATGAATAGGGAAGTGGGATTATTATGGCTCATGGCAGCTCCAATTCATGTGGGGTGGCAATTCTTGTACAATCCACATGAGGGTCTCACTGTTTCCCTTGGCGCCAAACATTAAGTGCTTATTGTCTCCTTTTTTGTTGTTTCTTAGATATGCCGGCCAAAGCTCTAAATCTGTTACATTAGAGGCCGGTAAATATTATTACGTCACTGGACTACAGAAAGGCACAGAGTCAACCGACTCACTCTCCGCTGGAGTACGTTTGCCCAGCGGTCGCTTCATGAGACCTATCACGAAAGAAATATTACAGTGGAGAATGCCGGGTAAGAAAGAATAAATACAGATTCTTACTTATTCACGGTGTAAATAGCCCCACGAATTGTAAGATTCTTATAAAGTGGAAGGGGATAACAGAGGCTGTATGTTAGCATACACTGACAGACAATAAATGAATGTTCCAGTCATGTAGGTGAATCATTCAGACTGGTCTCCACCTAATTCAGATGGCTCAAGTTTTTCTTTATTGCAATACAATTCTCTATCCAAGTTTTATAATTTAATAAAAAAAATTGTAACATTCGAAATTGTTTTCGTACTCTTCGCCCTTTTTCCAATTTTGAAGTCACAAATAGAAAATTCCGCACAATGTTGATCATTGCATAAACCAGAAATGAAAGAAGAGAGCGAAAAATTTGGCCAACAGCATAGATAAGATTCATTTAATCAGTTAAAACAGACTGTGTAAACTACTTTTGTACCACATAGATAGTTTGTAACCACTTCTGGTTTTTCTTCTCGAGGTGATCCTTTCGCTGGTGTAATCCGTGAAGTTTGGCAAGACATTCCTGGCTATAGAATAATGGATCTCACTTCTAATCCAAACTTTCCAAACAATCCATCAAGTATTGAGGTGTTGGACAAATTCGACGCACCACATAATGTTGACGATAACTACGGTTCCAGAATACGAGGTTTCTTCAAGGCACCAGAGAGTGGGCTATACCGGTGAGCAGTAATCCTGATTGAATAACTAATAAAAACAACAATATAATTTTATACTTATTTTAACAAATATCAGTTTTCAGAACAAATGTGAATAAATAACAAACAAACTGCGGTTATAAACAAGTTGAAATGGCCAAAGAATAAAAGTGCCTATGAAATGTGAACAACTTGTAAATTGTCAAACAATGAGTTAAATCAAGAGACCAAATATAGTGCAATTCTAGGCCAACATTATACTCTATCTTCCTTTTCATATTCTATCACCCTATTCGTTTTTTTTATCGGACACAAGAGATCATTTAAAGGCGGGGTTTTCTTGTGATAGAAGAATGGTCCATGTCTGATGAATGAGATTATCAATGTATAGTGAACATAACTTATATGTATCTCCGATAACATCTTCGTCGTTACCAGTTGTCTAAGCTGTACCATGCCGTTTTGTAGGTTTTTCCTGGCTGCCGATACCACTGGAGAATTGTGGCTCAGCTCAGACGAAACAGAGAAGAACTTGAAGAAAGTTGTGGCAATAAATGGTTGGACAGATCATAACGAATGGCTCAAGTAAGTCATGTCCAACACTTGCTATAAATATCGTTAAAGTTTCATCAAGCTTCATAGTAGAAATCCCACTTATGTCCAGAAATGCAGGCTAACGAGATTCAATGCTCCCTATGAATAAGCATCACAAAGTGTCATTTTCATATTACTTCATATTTGACAGAATTATGTGTGTTTTGGAGACTTTTCAGGAAAGAGGACACTTTGTGATGCTTATCAAAGTGGGTGCATCTCATTAACCTTCATTGCTGGACTTATCTGAGGAACGTAGAGCGTGTGTCAAATCTTGACCTAACTGTCAGGGCAGGCGCGGATCTAGGATAAATGGTTGTGGATCTCTAAAACAACGAGCGCTGAAGGCCCAAACTTCTAAGGGAACAGCGTCCATTCCCTGCTGCCCTAGGAAATGCTTTGAAAAAAGAGAGAAAAAAACCCTTTCTTTGGTTTCTGAGTCATTCTCATAAATATGAGCTCGAAGCCGGTATCAATCCGCACCTGCGGTGTGCCGGGTTCTGGTCCTTTACCTGGCGGTACTTGGCCAACAACTCACGGTGTCTCTCTCTGAGTATAAATGTTTGGTGCCAGCTGGCTTAAAATGCATGCTGCGATGGACTGGTATCAAGGGGGATAGCAATCTCTATAATTAGTTTTGATGCAGAAACAGGAAGTTCCAATCCAAGAATTTCTGAGAAATATATACAAACTGCGGTTACAAACATGACAAAACAACGCATGTTCTAAAAAAAAAAAACTTTGATCAATGACTTAACGTTTTGTTTACCTCAACATACATCCCCAGAAGCGACGGTTGGATATAATGCAATACGATTTAAATGCTTAAGAGAAAGACTGGAACCTAATTAATACAATTGTGAAAACCTGATAACCTACAGACCTATCTAAAGTCTGCTGGAAAACATATAAAAGAGAAGTTTCGTATTATAAAACAAGAAATATGCAAAACAGTTTAAAACTGATGTTCTGCGGGAGGTAAGGAAGAAAATTATTTTCCTTTTTCGCTTTTCATTTTGTGATTAAAATCATTGAAAGCTTTGAAGGCCAACTAAACTTAATTTGTCATTTATGTTCTGTCCTTCATATTCAGAAAACCAATTGTGCTGAAATTAGGGATGTTAATGACTCAACTGCAAGGATTTTTAAGTTTATTGCATCGGAAGAAGAAACTTAGAAATGACATAGTGTAATGTCTGCATAATTAGTTTCATTATTCCGTAGCTATAGCAACGATAACTTCCAAACTACTGCAATTTCTTATCTAATCCGCTCGTTCACTTCGTGCCTTCCCACGCACGATCAACAAACGAATTAGATGGAAGGTTAGATTATCTGGAAGGCTCCTTCTACAAGATCAAAACTGATCCCATTTTTTAAAGAAAGAACTCTTCTGTGTTGTAAGACGGCCAGTTCAAGGTCTCTCATTTCGCGAAACCAAAAGTTCTTTAAATTTAAAAAGATTGCGTGCATAACAAAAAGTGATAAGACTTCTTATCATCTATGAATTAAAAGAGCTTTTATTTCAGTTTGTGCTGAAATGGCTTCACATTCACAAGTGCACAGTTCATTAAAAGCGACTTGAATTTCAAATACATTTGCTCTAAGAATGAAAGAAAAACAAACGTTTTGATCGAAAAGGAAACTGCAGGTCTAAAAATATATTCTCTCGCCAACAAAAATAATTGACAATCCTCTTCACAAAAATACTGTGTCAATTTTGTTTGCTTGCACGCAATGAAAGCTGCGAAAAATATTGACACGCAGGTCAACGTGCCTAAATATCGCTTTGGCTTTGAAATTTATGGAACTACAAAAAACTGAATGTTAATAAAGTGTTATATGTGCCACTAAGATGTGATGACTAGCTGTTGTTTCTATTTTCACGGAAGGTTGATCACGAAGTTATTCCCTGTCCTGTTTTTGTCCGGCCTCCTCATAAGCGATTTGGTTACGAAACAAACTTAGAATCACATCTCCGCTAAAACTTCAAATGAAAACCGCTGAACCGTAATTAAAAGTGTATTATTCCTTTCTGATTTTAGGCACTTTCCTTAGTCTCACTGCGTCTATGAACATGCAACCAAAAAAACTTGAAAGATTATTTCTGTTATTCGAACAGATATTCTCCAAAATTCTCCCGTCTGGCGAGACATAGTTTTCTGCCCAGTTTTTACTCTAATGTGACAACAAAAAGCATTTGTTCTGCCGCCGAATCGTTATCATTAATTGATTCACAATGGAAACACATTTGAAAATATCCTGCAGTGGAAACACAACGTAAGTCCATTAAATTCGCGTTTCCGTGATTATGTATTTTTCTCCGGTTGTGCATGTTTTTTTCTAACACACAATACAAGCACCTGCAATGGCATATTTCTAAATTTGCATATCGAGGAGAATAAAGAGCTTCTTCCTTTCCCTGTAATTGGTTTTCTTTCTCGAATTAAAAAAAAGTAGCACAACTCCTGGAATTTTCTTCGAAAAATGTGCGACTACCAGACGATCAGTGTGAAACAACAGTATTGCATAATTTTTTTTAATCTTACTTTTACTTTACTTTGTCTCGAAGGTTCTGTATTGTTTGTCCCATGCAGTATACGCGTTTCCGTTGAAACAATGTCCCGAAATTCAATAAAAATGACTGAATACCAAATCTGAGAACATTCAGTTAAGTCAAATTCAGATTCAGCTGAAGGAAAATAAATCTAAGATTCTAAATTTCAGATGAATCCAATACTACGTAATGCGATGTAACTGGAGGATCTATGCAACAGTTTTGAATTAGTGACTTGTATCGTGAGCGTCCTGGACCTTCTGCGTCTCCATCAATTGTTAAGGAGTAGAAGGAGGTGTAAAATCGATCTCCGAAGGCGAACAAGAAGAAAGAATGTCCGGGGGTGGGTGCGTGAGTGTAAGCGGGCCACCAATGATTGAATCTAAGGACTCGACACTTAAAGACAGTGACGGTGATAAAGCAAAAATTGCGTTTTTATCGATAGGTGCAAGTTTCAGTGTAGGATATGTGGCTTGTAGCTCCGGTCCTGACAGTTTCGCAGGATAGCTCTTAATAGCTTTCCTTGTGTGTCTGGGGAATAGCTCCATAGCGCAAATCCTCAGGCTGTTTTCCCGCTGAAAACTTGGTTTATTCTCGCTTATGTTTAGATCGACTATCCGTAATGACTGTAAGAGCCTCTGACTACTTCTCGAGTTAGCGCCAGCTCCAGCTAACTTCACAGTGCCATGAAAGTTCACCTTTTTCGCCGCAAATGAGTCAAATGGCGATGTGTTGCTATCCAAATTGTTACTTGAGGAAGTGCAAAGATTAGCATGAGAATAACATTTTTTGCATACGCTGAAGGATTCTCTCTTAACATTTATACGGGGCAGACGAAATGCCTTCCTTTCTTGCTTTAGAGTTGTCTTGGTTTCTTGCTGGCTTCGATCACGGAAGGAAGTTTCTGTTTTTCTCTGTCTTTCATATTGATAATTATTTGTTATTCCAGGAAAACATTTCTCTTCTTCTTGGTTCGCTCGCATATAGACCTTTTCCCCTCTTGTGTAACGAGAGTTGAATTTCCTTACATCCATATCCATTTGCTTTTCTTCAATAAGAAATCAAAACTGAATCAACATTTCGTGAGTAATACTCGTGCTCGATGCGAGTCAATTTTCTTTTCGTTTGTGAGCCTGCTGTTATCTCACTGTAGGAACATGTACTGTTTACCTTTTGTTTTTCTTATTTGCTTTTTTAGATAAATATAGCTGACAAATCTTAAACGTCATTCGTTATCACTTATCAAACATGAAAACCTCGATAAGGACCCGATGGGTTAATGAGATGCTAAGTATGTTTTAGTAGTAACTTTTGTGACTGTATGCTGAGAAACATGCTTACTGATGTCGCTTGTTACCTAGAAACCAGAATCTGACCTAGAAAATAGCATTCATCTGAGGACAAAAGACAAAAATATACAAAAAATTTAATATTTACCTTTCCGATTGGCAGCAGAAATGACAAGGTTTAAATCTGCAACGGTCAATGTGAATTAATCCTTGTAGTCATTAAATCACAAGTTTGGTGGTTATCGGCGAAAATGAATCATTTCACTCAGAATGAAAAACGTGGCACCGTCGCATTTCAAGATGAATGACCTGATCTGTAATTCACTCGGTTAAGTGTCATGTTTGCTTGTGAATATATGTTTCCGCCGAAAAACAAGCATAAGTCTGAAAAAAGGTCTGCCAAAGAAATCATTTTAGTGATTTTAAAACGGTAGTTCTATATTACTGCAGAAACGCTAATATCTGTCCATTTAAATGAAATTTCAAGAGTTCTTTTTAGTTCACGAGAGATTAAATTGTATTGGATATTTTCTGTCAAACATTGCCGCGATATTCAGGTAAATATCACTTTGACGAAATATCAATGATGAGGAGTTTCGATGATGTGAGATGCAAAGGTAATTAGGACCCTTTAACTGTACAAGCGTCGGTTATTAAGCTATTTGGGCTAGTAAACACCATTTTGTGAAAGTGGATAATATTTTGGAATATGCAATAATGGATTATCATAATTAACATCGTAACACTGAATGTGAAGAAGCTCTCAACTACCCATTTTGCAAATAATTAGTTCAGTATTAGTTGATGGATTACCATGCTATAATGTCGGATGTCGTTCTATCTGAAGGTTCCCCGAACAGAAGTCTGAACATATTCACCTGAAGAAAGGTAAATATTATTACATGGAGGCATATCAGAAGGCAGATAAGCTGGCTGACTGTGCATCAGTGGCAGTCGAGCTTCCTAGTGGTCATTTTGAGGGACCAATCAAAAGAGTGCATTTGAGCTGGCGATTACCAGGTGAGTGATAGTAGTCTAGAAAGATGAATATCAAGGTATAATCTATCGATCAGGAAACATCGTAACATATATCGTGCTTTAAACCGTACATCCCAGATAGAAACTTAAGATCTTCAAAGAAAAAACTCCTAATTGTGCCTAAATGCAATCTTAAACATATGGATAGAGAGCTTCCTGGCCCAAGGCTCTTATACTGTGGAATGCCTTGCCTGACCTCTTTGGGCAGTTGTAGTTTTTGTTATCATCGATTTTTATAAGGTTTATTCCATTATATTTGATTGATTATATTAATATTACCATTTTGGATATTTGAGAAGAGTTTGCGCTATATAAGCTATGTATTATTATTATTATTATTATTATTATCAATTTATATAAGTATACTACTTGTTTATGACTTCTTAATTTCGTTTTTCAATGTGTGTAGTTTTTACTGATCATGTGGAATAAATAGAGTTTTTTCTTTATTATTATTATTAATGTTATTATTATTATTATTAATATTATTATTATTAATAATATTATTATTATTAATATTATTATTATTATTATTATTTTTATTATATCGCGCTTTATCAATATTGATCAATATTGAAAGAAAGAGGAATGATAGACTAAAGACTGAATGATATCAAAGAAAAGTATTTTATAGAGATAAAACGCGAAAGCGTTAATGCTCTGCTTTCGACTAAAGTGGATAGTGAATGGTAAGACAATATTTGCAAAAAACGTCTCGACGTTCGCAATAGCTCAGAAAGCGAAGACTCTCTCGATGAGGACATCGCTAGAATCGTACAGCACATGAACATCCACCGTACAGCACAGAAACACACGAAGAAAAACAAATGCGCGATTTGGATCAATGGAACAAAAACAGAAGTCGAACCGGATACAGGCGCTGACGCAAACGTCATGGATGAAAACCAGTTCAATGAGTTGCTACGGGCAACGCCAGAGATTAGATTGCAAAACACGAAGATCAAACTGAAAACACTCACCGAAGATTTACCAGTCATTGGAGAATGCGACGTCACGCTAGAAAACAAAACGCGAAAAACACAAGCAAAAATCGCCATTATTCAAGGAACAATCGACTCCCTACCGTTACTCGGAAGGCAAACACTGGAAGAACTGGGAATGATCCAATTTGATGCAACAGGAGGACTTAAAGAACCAAACCGAGATGAATTACAGAAGATTCACAAGATCCACACCGGAAATGAAGACCTTAACAAGATTCTCCTCCAGCACGAAAAGAGATCAGTTGGAGGCATTGGCAAAGCAAGAAGAGATGGACAAGACATCCACATCCATTTGCCACTAAAAGAAGATGCGAAACCAATCGCACAAAAGCCCAGACGCGTACCATACCACCTGATGGAACCTCTACGCCACCGAATGGATGAATTTGTCAAGAAAGACATCATGGAGAAGGTGCCAGAACACGACTCCAACACATGGTGCTCACCACTGGTTGTCCACCGAAACCAAAAAACCCCAGCGACATCCGTGTCAGCCTTGACTTACGAGTCCTAAATAAGTCTATGGAACGAACACGACAAGTACAAGCACCTATCACAGAAGATTTCATCAACACATTCAAAGATTGCAAAGTCTTCAGTAAACTGGACATGAACCATGGGTACCACCAGTTCTCCCTAGATGAAGAATCAAGAAAACTCATGACTTTTTCTAGTCCATGGGGTAATTATCGCTACAAGCGACTCGCATTCGGAGGTGTCAACAGCCAAGATTTATTTGATGCCGAAATGAGCAAGATCATCTCAGGAATACCAAGAGTCCTTAACAATCGGGACGACATCATGGTTGGCGGAACCGATTGGGATGACCACAATGCCAACTTAGCCGCCTTACTGCAACGACTCAAGCTCCACAACCTCACCTTACGCAAAGAGAAGTGTGAATTTGGCAAGTCCACTATTGACTTCCACGGACACCTGTTCGCTGCCGAAGGATTGAAGCCCAGTCCCAGTAAAGTCAAAGCTGTCAGCGAATGCAACCCACCCAAATCTACGGAAGAACTTGTATCATTCTTGCAAATGATGGCATATCTTTCACGCTACATCAGCAACTTTTCCAGCCGCTGCGAACCGCTGAGAAGACTCACAAAGAAGGAACACAGCTTTGAGTGGACTGAAGCTCAGCAAATGGCTTTTGAAGACCAGCACCATCTCATCCCATACAAGCCAGGACGAGAAACCATGGTCATATGCGATGGCAGCCCAACTGGCCTTGGAGGTGGACTGTTCCAAAAGACCGAACATGGTTACCAGCCAGTTCACTTTGTTAGCAGATCACTGACAGACACCGAGAAACAATACTCCCAAATAGAACGAGAAGCACTGGCTGCAGAGTTCGCCACCACCAGGCTACACATGTATCTACTTGGAGCACAGCACTTTCAGCTAGCAACTGATCACAAACCGCTCCTACCACTCTTCAATAATCCAACTGCAAAGCTGCCACCCAGAATAGAGCGAATAGTCATGAAGATGCAGAACCTGGACTTCACCGCAGTCCACATCACTGGAAAGTCCAATATGACCGACTACCTTACAAGACACCCGTTACCAGAGGTCCAGCAAACAAACCATGAGGGGTACATCAAAGCAGTCACTGAAGCAGACCACGCGATAGTCATGGACACTATCCGATCAGCAAGTAAAGAAGACAAAGTGCTCCAGAAGTTGAAGATAGCACTTGAAACAGGGAAATGGAACAGAAAGGATCCAGACCTGATACCATACCACGATGTGAGAGCAGAAATTTACGAATCCGAAGGAGTCCTGCTGAGGCTCAACAGGATCATCCCACCAGAATCATTGCAAGACAAGATTGTCAGCATCGCTCACAAACAGGGACACTTAGGCATTTCAAAGACAAAAGAACTTATCAGACGAAAGTACTGGTTTCCCAGCATGAACAAACGCATCGAGGATATTGTAAGCACATGCTTCAGCTGCCAAGTGACCACCAACACTCAGCACACTGAACCCGCCAAGATGACGGAACTACCAGAAAGACCATGGACCACTGTTGAAGCAGACTTCTGTGGACCATTTCCTAATGGCGACTATGTACTAGTGGTGACTGACCAGTACTCCAGATATCCAGAAGCAGAATTTATCAGCTCAACATCTATCAAACCAGTCCGAAGAAAACTGAAGAAGATGTTCGCCACACATGGAGTACCACAGACAGTGCAAACCGATAATGGCCCGCCATTTAACTCGAAGGAGTTCCAGACACTTGCATCAGAAATGGGATTCAGCCACAAGAAGATCACACCCAAACATCCGAAAGCTCAAGGCCAAGTCGAAGGTTTTAACAAGCTTGTAAACAAGATAGCCACAATTGCAAAACAGGAAAAGATAGATGTCCGCGAAGCTACATACGACATGCTGCAAGCATACAGAGACACACCACACCCAGCAACCAAGGAGACACCCTATGAGCTCATGATGAACAGAGAGATACGGACGAAACTAGAGCATTTCCCATCATCCACCCCAACACAGGATCAAGAAGTCAGAGGGAACGACCGAAAGTACAAAGAGCGAATCAAGCAGTATCATGATAAGCGACACAGGGCGACGGAACTGCACCTAGAAATCGGGCAAGCAGTCATCGTAAAGCGAGACAAGAAACGAAAAGCCGAAACACCGTACGAACCGCACATCTATGTCGTGACACAAGTGAAAGGATCAACTATCATCGCCAAGAGGTTAACAGATGGCAAAAGAATCTGCCGAGACAAATCTAAATTCAGACGCCTCAAAAGCAGAGCCAACAACACAGATCTTAATGAAAGAGAAAGAGTGAAGCATCAAACACAAGTACCACCTGCATACGCCCAGCAGCCACCAGCAGTAGCAGCACAGAGGAATGATGTAGCTGGTAATGATGCAGAGCATAACCAGGCCGCACCAGAACCACAACTCAGGCGATCAAACAGAAGACCTAGATCAGTCTTTGAAGGACACTTAAGAGATTTTGAACAATGCCTGTGAACATTGAACATTAACCGTTACTGTTATGTTAATCGCACGAATCATTTATGATTATATTTTAGTAATAGGAAATCTTAATCGATTATTTCTAGCATTCACGATATGTACAGAAATGTACTGAAAAGGGAGGAATGTAGTAATATGATAGTGCATGATTATGTAATAACATGATACGTATCACGTGATTACTGTAAGCAGAGAGCACATGGTTATAATACAGTGAGTAAACCTACTGATATATGTGTCTTCGCTCGTGTCTTCTAATATAAAGAACCCTTTCGGTTACTACAAAAGCGGCACGGGACTTTTTATTTACGAAAGAAAGTAATGTGAATAAAAAGAAATGAAAAACATATTGCGGTAAAAATCGCAGTGTTTAATCTGTTTATCAGTGTACGTTCTTATTCATGTGTACTGATAAATGTTTTCGCAGATGGAAGAACTGGTCCTGGGCCATCTTCAGAGGAGGAAGGTATGTACTCACTTCGCGTGTGAGCGTGGCATCTTGTTAAATTTTTTAAAAAAATACTATATTTAAGTGACGAAGTGTTTAGCATTACTCTACTAATTGGGGCCAATGAAACAAGCAAACAGATACTTTAAATTTAACCGGCCGAAACTTGTTAAAAATCCTAATGGTGGGAGGCTGACCAGCTGGCCATTTACAAAGCGTGGAGGAGTTGAACCAAGGACAACCAAACACACATCCATCTAACGGAAGGGAGGAGGATTTGAACACGGGACCTCCGGATCACAACCCTAACGCGCTTAACCACTAGGTCACGCTGCCTCCCCCAAACATGATTATTTGCTTAGTCTTTCTAGGTATGAAGTACGATTGTTTGCCACTGGCTCGAACACTTTTTAGCATTCGACACTGTTATTTCAACTGATGTGCTTATAAAGAATTCAACGGCTTCCCGCGTGAAATTTTAATACATATCATTCAGTTAGACTAATAGAATTATTATCAAGAGATGAATGTGAGGCTAAGGATGTACCAGGTATTGTTATTCAAATTTAGGCGCCATTTGTGCAAAGGGTCTATTAAATGAAAAAAGATGGTGGGTACTGTCTTAGTGATGTTTGTCGTTTTTTTTTGCAGCTATACCCAAGCCAGTTGGTTTGTATCCACTAAACAAAGCTTTTGGTGCTAAGGATGCTGGACCTAACCACGAAAATGGAGTACTTAGTAATGTGGACCTCAGCACAGGCCCTGATGGTAAGGGTTATTCTTCACCTTAATTCTGATTGATTTATTGGTAGCAAAGGTCTATGCATATATGTCTGATGAATGTTTGGTCGTTTTCGACAACCACCTTGAATATCCGAAACCTCTAAAGATCTGCAGTCCATTTGACCATTTGAACAGTGCACAAGGTTGAGGTAAGGAAAATTACAATAGCAACAGGCGTGGACAATGACTACTAAACCTGAAAAAATAACGTAATTATAGAGTTAAGTTATTTTTAAATTTTTCGTATCGTTAGGTGACTCAATGAACCCGAAACTAACGAGCATAAAATCGTTGTTTTCTTGGTATTTACATAATTGTATTAAGACCTCTACCTATTTTTTAAGCAGTTTTATAAGTAACAGTTATCAAAGGCATATTTTTTAAGAGCTGATATTGACAATACACTCTTCCTGCTGAACAGACAATGAAGATGAAGCCTTACAATTCAAAGGTACAGCGGATTCCTTTGTCGAGATTCCAAACGACGGCAAGCTGGACACACAAAACTCTATGACAATCCTCGCTAACGTCTACCCTACGGGTAGTGGAGGACCTATCTTGAATTACAAAACAAATGGTTGGGGAGTCCATCTTTGGCAGTTTGAATCCACTGAGCTATTTGTGCGATTTGTGCATCGTAATGGAGTTTTCCATAAGCCAATTGCGTCGAGGGTGCTACAGGTACGTGGTCGCAATCTGGAATCTTTGCACAATTTGGGAGCATTGCAGCGTCATTTTTCTTTTCCTGAAGTTTTTTCCATGTACTATTTCTAGTCTCAAAAACGTGAACAGAGAGTTTTTTAAAAAACTGATTAGGACTACTCGCGATTCCTGATGACTGCAATGACCTAAGATGTCCCAAATTCTAAACACTTTGAGCGCAAAATGCAGATATGCAGGAACAGTAACAAAAACCGCTTAAGATATGGCTAGTAATAAAAACATCGCCACTGCGACTCTGCTTTGATAACTTTTGTTTTTTTGGTTTTTCTACCAGCTGAACGAGTGGAATCAGGTCGGTGCAACATACGACAACACTACCGGTGTTGCGCAACTTTGGCACAATGGTAAGATGGTTAAGAGTCGTAATATCGGTCAGATTAAACTGGCAACTCAGTATCCAATCAGGATCGGTGCCAGGGATGGAGACCAGAGGAGGTTCGCCGGAAAGATTTCTTGCTTGCAAATTTACGACAAAGCCTTAGACGAGCAACAGATTGGAAACCTTAAGAGTTGTCCTGTTAAAGGTATGGTACACTTAACGTTACTCATTTGTCACTATGACACAGCTAAATGTTGTAAAAGGTAGTCCCTAAAAATCCTTGTGTACATGACACTTTTGCGACTTTTGATCACGAATGAGCGTGAAAACCTAGAGTGAAGAATAAAGAGAGACGCAGGTTTATGATCAAATTTAAGACAAGATTAGAAGCTTTCCCCTTTTCCAATGTTGGAGCAGCCAATTTTTTTCTAAAAGAACTGCAGTTATTTCCATTATGATGTACCTGGAAATTAATCTTCTTTATCGCGTATATATTTTCTAGGCCAGGCGTTTTCTATAGTCCAACTAAGAATAATTATTACAATGGTTTTAATTGATCGTACTACTGACCCTGAAATCCCAACGCCAAGTAACTCAGAACATATGCTTTTTGTTTTCACACCCAGCAAAGATCTTAAATGATGAGGAGCAGGCCTCGGGCGATGGCTCAGCATCAGGAGACTGGGACATTCATGATTTAGATTGTGAGTTAATTTAGTTAGTTACGCATAAACAGACATTTTTCTCACCTCTCGCCGTTTCAGGACACGTCGTTTGTCCTTTTTCGAGCGTTACCGACGTTACCGAAAAATGGTGCGTCACCTAAACGACCAACTTGGAACTAGACATGGGTTATTGACTAAGCCTGAGGTCAAGATGGCTGGATATTGACCAAGTTCGTTTTTTGCGCAAAAAAGAACGACGCCAGCCATCTTGACCGAAAAAGCTTGGTCAATAAGGGAATTATTATTTGACTTTCGGGGAAATTCTTCTCGCGGGACACGGCGGTTAGTCCCGAGCTCCATCCTCCCCGTTCGGGTAGCCAAACACAGCGCGTGATTTGGTTCATCTTGCCCGGTCACGGAGCTAGCCATATAAGAAAACAGCTTAATTCCAGGCCGAATGCAACAACATGACATGCCGTAATGTTGTCGCCAAAAGCTATCATTGCACAGCTCTTCGATTATTCTTTGCAATTACTTTCTCGCTAAACTTTGTCCGGTTAATCATTTTTGCTAGCCCTTCTAAGTTATTTTGGGTATCCCGTACATGTTTTCTTTCAATTTTTTGGATTTTGTAGTGAAAATTATGTTGTTGTTGTGTTGAATCAATAGCTTTTCAGTTACATCAGTTTTATTTGCAGCAAGTGCTGTGGATATTTCACACAATGCTGGTAAATATGACAAGGACGAAGAGGCTGATGACGAGATTCAGGGTTAGTAAGAAATAAAATGAAACAAAGACTGAAAGATTACTTGGATTTTCAAGAGTGCTTCTATCGAGTTATAGAAACACGAGTGGAAGTTTGGGAGAACGAGAAATGCTGCGGGAACACAAGCCATAGGGGAGTGCTTCCACAGCTTTTTCGAGTTCTTCCAAATTAACTTTCACGAGTATTCCCGATGATTAGACAATTAGATTATGAGCTCGAGATTTCCGCCTGTCGCGTGATAGTTGACGACGGCGCTCACAACTTCAATTTTAAATGACAATTCACTCCCAGCGATCTTTTCAAGAGGCCAAGTTTAATAATACGTCGAGAAATAATTGAAAACCGTTGTTTGAGGTAAATTTAGTAAGAATGCTACTAAAACAATTAAATCATTCCCTCTCGATTTCTATGAGATGATAGTTTATTCAATTCGGCCTTCGTCCTTCAGCCTCATCAACTATCACCTCATAGAAATCTCTAGCTCATAATCTAATTGTTAAATAGAAACACGATTTTTAACCAATCAGTGCGCGTATTTTCTCAGGACTGTTTTCCAATATAATTTAACACAGTGGTATGAAACACCAGAAAGCAGAGGATACCAGAGGTTTTTTTGGCCTTTGCAGGCAGGGTACACGAATAGTCAAAACTGAATAAAAATAGCTAGGGATTGTGAGGAACGGTTGGGTCATCGGAGAGCCAAGTTTAGAGGTTACAAGTTTTTTTCTCGTAAATGGCCAGAAATAAACGAGACCTCTTCAAGAAGGAACAAGTCATAGAACCTGAAGGAGGGCTCCACTAAGCAGTGATAATTGCTGCTCATTCCTTCTTGAGAAAGCTCATTTACTTCTTGAGAAAGTTGCAAAACGTGCAAGAGTACATAAAAACAGCGGAGTAACTAAGAAGAAGCAGATTAAGTATAGCTGACCTCTCAAAAAAGAAACTTTAGTAGGGACATGTAAATCAATATTTCAAATTAATTACACTTTTTTTTATATCTTTACAGGATCAGAATCCACTTCAGGTAAGAGTTATCTTTTAAAGAGATTTAAGCGACTCTTGCGAAGAGAGTCAGCCTATCAAAACAATAGGAAACTCCCAGACATGAATGATGTTGTTAGAGTTAGTGATAAGTCAAAGTTTAAACATTTCAGGAAACAAGTGCGACCCAGAACCGTGTGAGAATGGTGCCAAGTGCATCCGGGATAACAAGAGGATGGATGGCTACCGATGTAAATGCACTTCTGATTTTACAGGACGGAACTGTCAAGGTAACGAGCCTAATGGCCTACATACATTTAATTTCTACTGGAACTATTACAACTTTCAAAACCTTGAGATAAGCGTCCTTTATTGCATTCTTTAATACAAATTAGTTGCCTTTCTCCTCCACAAAAGAAATCAACGGATGTTATGAGAAATATACCAAAACAAATTTATTGATTTTCGAAGCTTCAGTTTTGAACCGAGTCCCATCTTAAAGATTAGTAGTGTATGATTGTAAGAAATACTAACGTAAGTTAAGAGTTTGATTAACCTATTTAATGTAAAAGATCCTCTGTAATGAAGAGCTACAAGTCGTCAGATAATATGATTGAAAGAGGAATACAAACTAAGGTGTTGACTTCTGTATTTTATTCCAGTTTCCAAGCCAGATGCTGAGAATCCTATCGTGAAGAAGGCAAAAATCCCTAAACCTGAACTAAAGATGGGAAGTGAGGATTATCAAAAGAATGCCAGTGCCTTAAATCTGATTGGTGAGTTTTCCATTTGTTTTGAAACTTTTGAAGTTAGGAAATCCGAAGTGACAATGAGACAATAAAAGGTATTTGACTATGGAATTTTTGAGGGAACAGCGAACGTTATGCACATTCGAAACTAAAGTAACGAGGAAAAAAACTGTGGCGAGTCTCCTCTTGCAGATTTCGGGAAAAAAAACATTGGAAGCCTTCTCGATTTTAAAGTCACTAATACTGTTTATATATAAGTCAAATAATGGTGAAGTTAATGATATTGGTAGTATTCTATATACAAAGATTAATAAAGCTTTTCCTTTAAATTCAAACAACAGAAAATCTACCAGAAGAAAAGAAAGAAGACGTGCTCTTACTTTTCCAAAAGGTCGGTTGTTACAAGGACGAGATTGTAAAACATGATCTGCCGGACAGAGCCACAGTCAAGTCCGTCACTCAAGAAGACTGTGTACGATCATGCGCACTGGAAGAAAAAGGATACTCATACTTTGGACTTCAGGACGCTGACAAGTGTTTTTGCGGGCACCGGTATGGAAAGTATGGCAAAGCAAATGACGCTCTCTGTAACATGCCGTGCAAGGGAAATGACAAAGAGAACTGCGGGGGTAATTCTACAAATATGGTCTACTTCTTTGGTTTAGGTAAGTTTTTATTACATCAAAAAAAAAGCTGCGGCGTGGTTGGTAAACCGAAGTCAATCTTATAGGGACACCTCAGAGAGCTTTACCACGAAGTAATCCCCAGTTGAAAAAGTGTTAATACCCCACCAATAAAACACATGGTTTTGCCATTTTCGTGTTCTGAGCCGTGATAATGTTCGAGTCATTTTCTGAGTAATTTCAATTCCAGCATGCTACAAAAAAATTCATATTTTGAAATTTTCTTAAGGCTCGCGTTTTTGCTAGCATGTGGTGTAACCTTAGAAATTCTGTCTTCAGGTACTAATTACACTATAACAACTTCAACTGGGGACATCGATGGAGCCGACACAGACGCTAAGGTATACATAACCTTATATGGAGAGAAAGGCGATTCGGGATTCAGAAAACTGGACACTAAACATTTTACAAGGGGAAAGTAAGTTAAGATCTTGTTTGAATGACCACAATACAGAATAATGTGTTTCTGTTTTTTTGGCCATGCATTTTAGATGATATTGTTTAATTTC